>JAOYRR010000035.1:0-600000 GCA_038994665.1 Podotricha telesiphe
CATCTGACTGTAAACGCGATTACTTGTGGGTTCAATTCCCACTCGGAAAAATAATTATATTTAATTTTCATTACTCCGCTCTGGTACCTAAGACAAAGAGCGACGTCGCGTTTCGCCACTCAACACGCAATATCTCGTCTTTGGGCGGAAAGTGGAGAACGGAGTGTCTTCACACTAGATTCTCTCTGACTACACTGTTAAAAAAAAAAAAAAAAAAAAAAAAAAAAAAAAAAAAAAAAAAAAAAAAAAAAAAAAAAAAAAAAAAAAAAAAAAAAAAAAAAAAAAAAAAAAAAAAAAAAAAAAAAAAAAAAAAAAAAAAAAAAAAAAAAAAAAAAAAAAAAAAAAAAAAAAAAAAAAAAAAAAAAAAAAAAAAAAAAAAAAAAAAAAAAAAAAAAAAAAAAAAAAAAAAAAAAAAAAAAAAAAAAAAAAAAAAAAAAAAAAAAAAAAAAAAAAAAAAAAAAAAAAAAAAAAAAAAAAAAAAAAAAAAAAAAAAAAAAAAAAAAAAAAAAAAAAAAAAAAAAAAAAAAAAAAAAAAAAAAAAAAAAAAAAAAAAAAAAAAAAAAAAAAAAAAAAAAAAAAAAAAAAAAAAAAAAAAAAAAATGTAAAATAACTTCAGACTACTCCGTCCTCATATTTTCAGTAAAAGAAATTCAAAGGTTCGCAGGTAATTATTATATATATATATAGATAAAACAAGTGACAATCTTTTCCTGAACATTTCAAGCCAAGTGGAACTGTTAACTGCATATCCTCTAGTTAGTAACGTGCGTGTAAACTATTTGAATTTTCCGGCTACGAGTTAACTTGTGAAGGAAGTTGTGATAAGTATTGTACTGCATTGTACTTAGATTGCTAAGAACATTTATTATTTCCTATAAACCTTTGCTATGGGTGAGCACGTCGTGGCTCAGTGGGCCAGCGTCTATCTGCAAGTGCGATTGGTTTGAGTTCGATCCCCACTCGGAGGTCTGATATAGAAATTAATTTCATTTCACCGCTTTGGTAACACAAAGTACGGCGTTGAGTTCCCCCACTCAACACGCAATGTTGGGCGGAATGTGGGCGACGGAGTGATTTGACACTAGATTTTCTTTCGTGAAGTTAAAAATAAACCTATTATATCGGTGTCATGAATTAAAAGTAGTAGAATATCCTAGTATATATTGTCCTTTCGTGCTTTTATGAAAGTCAATTAATAAACATTTTTTACTCGCGAATGAAAAAAAAATCTTTGTTAAACGTATTAGAATTTTATACTACCCAAGAGAGGCACATTAAATCCTGATATATTATTTTTACTATAAATCGATATTTTATCTGTAATGCAAATAATGCTTTTAATTGTTAAATAATTTAATCGAGTCCAAGTCGAAACTTTAGATTTAAAATAAACATATTTCGTTACAAAATGAACACAACAAGTATTTTTATTTTATAAAGTACATATATTATCGCGGTAACCGCTGTCAAGTTTATACGGCCGGTGCACAGTTTAGACGAGGGCCTTATGAGTTACATCTCTACTATCGCTTATCCCAGGCGTTATATTGTATCGATAAAAATAAACTTTTTACAAGATACCAAGCTTAAAATCGTTTGAAAGGTCTTGATCGTTTTATGATTATACCTATTTCCGTATGTTGATCCATCTATCTTTTTCTATAGATAAACCATTAATGTTGTACTTTTACACAAATCTATCTTATTTATAGGGATCGAGAGAGATAATTTAGTGGCATGACACTCCGCTCTCCACTTTCCCGCTAGAATTCGTGATACATAAATTATTTTAAAATTGAACCTATAACTTAAGTTGTAAGGCTATATATTAGAGGATATTTTAATACAAAAGTTATTACATTAAATAAGTTATTATTTTGACCATTTTATAATTTCGTAAGTATACTCTTGGAAACTTGGAAATATAATTTCATTTCATTTCTGTATTTCCCTCGGTGTTAACGCACGAGTCGTTTTCAAAAGCTACATGAAGAAATACGCACTGTGCCACTGAACCACTGACCCAGAGCCCCTTTCGTGTAGCTCTATTTATGATTAAACCGTATTACTTAGTTTCATGATATTTTTTTTTACGATATAGAAAACGTAGTTTCATTATTATTATAGAAATTAGTCGTGGAAATTATTTTTTTAAACATTTTTTTATCTTTGAACTGAGGCAATTGTGTGTATCACATAATCCAATATAATAAATGTCTTCGTGATTTGGCACCCAATACGCAATACTATTAAAAGGGTGACAATTTATTAATATTAAAATTATTAATAAATAAGTTTAAAAAAAAAATGGACACAAGTACAAATTTTTAAGTAAATAAAATGCAAGAAATGGGCCAAATTTTTCTTGTATTCATAGATGGATACATGTGAAGCCAATCGAAGTGAATTAAAGAGGCGACTCGTTAAGGTAACTTATAAAAATTTACGGTCGCTGTATGATTTGAACCTGATGAAGATGGAAATTGTTTTACATATTCTCATTTTAACAATCCCAAGAAAATAAAATTAAATAGTATTTTAAATTATTTTTTTTTACCACTTGTTTTAAAGTGTTATTCACAAACATAGGAGATTGAAAAACATATATTTAGATAATATATAAAAATTTTGAATGCAGTGGGATTTGAAAACCGTTCAGAGGCGCAGGTTCAAATCCTGCAACGTTCCAATTTTTATACATTTTCTAAATATATGCCTTTTAGTATTATTAAATTTAAGCACTAGATATTGAAACTATATAACAAATTTCTTTACAAGCGAAAGATAATGGAAGTAAGTAAATAGTACTTTAATATTTCGCTCTAAAAGCCTTAGAATATAATCTTATCTTTGTACTATGTAGTACAATATGTACGCCTGCCAACAGTCTCGGTTATTAATTAGTCCCACTCAGCCAACTTGTAGCTAAGGTGCTTACAATGCAAAACAAAGACAGTTCATCTCAATATAGAAGATAGCGCTTTATTTTATCATTTTATAATTTGTGTGAAATGTAGATTTTCTATAAAAAAATATATTTGCATAAATTAAATGTGCACAATGAAATGAGAACTATTAAATTGTGTAAAAATGTTCCTTAAAAATTACCATCGTGACACTATGGGCAGCGTCTAACTGTAAACGCGATTGGTTGTGGGTTCGATTCCCTCTCAGTGGAATGATTATATTTAAAATACTTTTATTTCTTCGCTCTGGTACTTAATATAAAGCACGGCGTTCAGTTCCACCGCTTAACACGCAATGTCTCGAGCGGGAAGGAAGGAATGAAATCTCGACATTATATATCTTATTACCTAGCTTTGCGGGAAAAAGCATGAAGCTGCTTTTTCTTTATTCCGTTTAGTAATTATTTTTTTTCCTTGATCTCCTTAAACTAATCGTAGCGTTAGGTTTCATCAATCAAAGTTGTTTTTAATCAAAATTGTTTTTAAAGTGAAAAGTGTTCTATTTATCAATATAGTTAATTTTGTTAAGAAAGAAACAAATCTAGAACCTCGTACGTAGTTTCTTATTGCAATAGATGATAGACCTTAAATACTTTTATTATCATGTTATGTTATATAAATGTAAAATCTATTTTTTCTATTAAAACATAAATTTGACATCCGTTTTTTGGCCATCGTGCCGCAGTGGGACAGCATCTGACTGTAAACGCGATTACTTGTGGGTTCAATTCCCACTCGGAAAAATAATTATATTTAATTTTCATTACTCCGCTCTGGTACCTAAGACAAAGAGCGACGTCGCGTTTCGCCACTCAACACGCAATATCTCGTCTTTGGGCGGAAAGTGGAGAACGGAGTGTCTTCACACTAGATTCTCTCTGACTACACTGTTACGCGGGAAAAAAGCGTGAAGCTATAAAAAAGTATATATATTAAAAGCCATATATACAATCACGAGTAGAAGCTTAGTAACTGAGTAATATTCCCTTTTAGTGTTGCGAGAAAACCAGCTTTTACTATAAGCGTTAATTTCTATACAGCATTTACTTTGCACTCTGAAAATATTCAAAAGGTTTTGTAAGAGACTTACATTTTTTACTTTACTTCAAATAGTTTTTTTTATTAATTTTATTTAATTTGGCCGTATATTATAAATTATGTCTCGAATAGTAGGAATATTTTGGTTAAATTAATATTTTAAAGTCATATTGTATTAACCCATTAACGCCCAACATTAAACTACTTGTGAACATTACTATTTCTTTTGATTTATTGCATCATTATGGACTAAATAAAAGGTGCATGAATAAAAATCTGAAGAAAATAGTTTATTTTAAAAATTACAGGGGTGTACACGGCTGGGTACAATGGGCAGATTAGGAGTGGAATTGTTCGAAACATGGTCGTTCAACACATAGGGTTTTCATACATAGTTGGCAACGCCAGCGAACGCGGTTGTGACAAATAATGCATCGTAATGGGTTTTCGATGCGTCCGGGTTGTGACCGTTATTTTTCCGCTCTCCATGTAATGTGGATGACGTAGAACGACTTAGTTTTTGTCGGGCGTAGATAAGCTCGAGCAATCGTCCGTCTGAATGATAACTGATCCATATATTGCGCTTCGTTATTTTTGCTAAGTAATACATGTAGCCGCCAAGCATTTGAAATAGCCAAATCTAGGAGGTATGTAAAGATTACCCACCACCATTTTTTTCCTTTTATGGCTACGCGATACAGGCTAATCGATTGGTCCATTTGGTCCACCCCACCCATTCCTCTGTTGTAGTTTATGAATAGTCTGGGGATATTGACATCTATCTTTTGCTTACGAACATTGCATCATCTTTTCACCTTCCCTACAGGCTCTATACCATCAAAATTTGATCCCATTGTGACAACATTGTTGTCTTTCCAGCGTACGATTGTGATTTCATTTTTTATGTCAAAACGGTAGTCATACTCTGCCCTTGGTTGTTTTTTCATAGCCTTTACATTAGTTACGGGACATTTCTTAGTTCTATTCTCTCTTATCGTACCTGTGGCCCTGTAGCCTGAGAGTCGCAAATCATGTAATAACTGATAATTCGTGAAGAAGTTGTCAAAATACACGATGTGCTCGCTGGGAATAATTGGCATCTTTTCTAGTAATGATTTTACAACTCTCGAGCCCAGAGGATCAGCAGAAACTTCTAAAGATTTGCCACAGTATACATCAAAGGTATAGCAGTAGCCGTCTGAACTTGTTGCTGCCCAATTTCGATAGCCAAATCGCACAGGCTTCCCCATTATAAATTGTTTGGCGGGATGACGGCCACGAATTCTTCTGAATAAGCTCGCACAACGGCCTCATTTTGAACATTTTATCTTTTGAACCTTCCGCTAGAGAATTGTCGACGAAATGCAGGTTTCTTTTGATGTCTAAAAATCGATTACGTGACATGAAATTAGCGACCAGTGGAACACCAAGATCTTCATCTAAACTCCAGTATGCACGCTCAGAAGGCAATTCGTGATATCCTGTAAGCATCAATATGCCCAAAAATACTTTCAAATCGGCTCTATCGATTTCAAAATTGTCAAATTATTTTGACCAGCATACAACATACTATTTTCTATTATCAAGTTTGTTGAATTTTGATTTCTCGCTCGTTTTGCAGGTCTGATACGATACAGGTCTGATTGATAGTGGTTCTTCGTCACTATCGTCCCAATCTGAAACATCATGATCGGGACGAAGTGGAATTACCTCAATAGTTCCAGGTACCTCTCTTGGAAAAGTTGGACAACGGCTGGATCTGGTGGCAACAGCAGGACATTACTGATTCAAGGGCTTCTTCGAGTCTTGAATAGTCATTTTGGCTTGTAAAGACACGACGATTTGCCATTGTAAAATGTTAAAATACACCTGTAAAGAAATGACAATTTATAGTACAAAACTGCCCATTGTACCTGACCGAGTACATTGCAATAAAGTGAACTCTTATGTATATTTATTCACACAAATCGTTATTTCAATGGTGTTATACGTCAAAATAAAGACTAACAATATAATATAACAAAAAAAATAACAATATTTGTTATTATTTATAATAAAAATAAATTAAGATATCTTACCTTCGTAACTTAGTTCACAATCCGTATTACAAACTAAAAAAAATGACATTTATTTTCCCGCTACCGCCAATTTTTTGTTTTTTATTGAATACTAGTGTTATCTATTTTAAAAATAATTCATCATTTCATAGACACCACAGATAAACAGCACACAGTGCGGCATCGTAGTGTTGTACACGAGTGGGTACAGAGGGCGTTAATGGGTTAATAAAAGTGTACAGTACTAGCGCTGAATTTGTTCCGGGAACTCAATCAGAGTTTTCAGCTTAGCGCATTCGTTTATCTCCGTCGAACTGCGAGCGGATACTTACATTGTCACGTTTTGTTTAAAGCTTTTTAAATCTTAATTAAAGTATTTAATGAGTCTTATTTTACATTTTGTATAAGTATTTTGTGTTATACTAGAACGATGGCTTCTTTTTAAACATAAATGTATATAATTCCCATATAAAAATACATTTGCAGATTTGATTATTAAACAAAAATAGTTTTTACTAACATAACCATGTACCTATATTTTATATTCTTTTGTTTTAGTGTAGATCTAAGCGCCAATGTGTAATTACGTCGCATGCGTTTGACGCTTACGACGTAATTACACATAGCTCTCGCAAGCCAAGCCAAACCTGTTTACACGCTTATATCAGCGGACGTTTGCCAAGCGATTTTGTACGCCATATATGAAACAGATAAAAGCAATATGCTAAATGCAAGAAATATAGCTTTTCCCTTGTAATTTATAATGAAAATATATATAAAATTAACAATAATAATGTAATAACTTAATTACAAATCGCGGGACTCTAGGGTGCATTTAGTTATCCATTTGAAATATTACTCCTAATAATATGAAGTGATTTCCGTAGTAATAAAGCGTGGCTATTGTATTTATTGTAATAAATACTATTAATCATAATTATATTGTAATTATAACTTGTTGAGTTATTTTACTTTCATTATAATATTAGTTGTGCCTGCGACATTGTCCGCGTGGAGCTCTAAAACGAAAGTAGCTTAAGTTTTTCCTTATTACATCAGCTTTCTGTCAGTGGAAGTCCTGTTAAAATCCGTTCCTGAGATTAGCCGGAACAAACAGACCAAATAAATTTACTTATATATGCATTTCGTAAGAAGCCGTTATTGTAATATTACAAATATATATGAAATAATAAACAATTATTTATAAAATTAAGCAAAATTGTAATCTTTTATTATATTCTGTCTATGGTAAGAAGAAAGCGTAGAAGGGAATGTCTAGACACTACGATTTTCCTGCCTATCTATTTGAACAAAATCATGCAGCTGTTATTTTTAACTATTTAGTATATAAAATGGTGTTAAAAAGGAAATACATATTTTATGAAATACTTAAAACACTTCAATAATCAAGGAAGCGTAAGCTATGAGGGGAAGGACTTAATAAAATGCAAAAGATGTTCACATTTTACTACTTAACAATTTGTCTTGTCGATCATTTGTTTTGCTATTTACTAAGCCCTGCTGGAGACAGGCAAGGGGAGCTTCATTGCCATGCAGAGTATGATTTATTGGTCTTAAGAAATGTACTTGACTTAGTTATAATTTGGACGAAATAAAATATTAAGTTAATTTAAATATTTGACTCGTATATATTGTGGACCAGTTAAGTATTTTTTTTTACAATATTACTGAATATATTATAAACTTACACATACAGTATGTTAAATCGTTAAATTAGTCGTTATTATTTTTTTTACATTTTGAAGTGTTATTCACACACCTAGGAAATTGAAAAATATTTGGCGTTTCTTGGACGGTTTCCTAGAATTCGAATCCCGCTGCGTTTAAATTGCTGAATTTAAATTATCGAGATATGTGTCTAATTAAATTCGACGAAATTAAGTCTGACAGTAGACTTAAATACAGCTCGGGTTGTATTGTTGACTTTTCTGGTACCAGCTGAGTGAGTGATAGACAAAGCATAACCAAGACTACTACGCGTAAAAATATGGAATTTTGTATCTTGGTTACTTAGGGGATGTAGGCTACTAAGATACGACAACGAGAGAATGTAACGTTTATAGTCCAAACTGTGAAATGTAGAATAAAAAGTCCACGCAAACAAAGTCGCGGGCGACACCTAGAATGTCTATATAGGCGGGAAACAGGGAACATGACATACCATTATATTTTATATATATATATACCTGCCTACCTTACAAAACGCGAAAGATACATTAAGAATAAAAACAAAATATTTCCCTCAACATCTCAATTATTTATCAATTATTTATATAATTAGGCCATCATGTGGAAGGCAGCGTCTGATTGTAAAGGCGATTGGTTGTGAGTTCGATATCCGTATGAGTAATTATGAAATTTGGAAAACCAAAGACAAAGCGCGGCGTAGAGCTTCTCCACTCAACATTCGAAATCCCGAATTCGGGTGGAAAGTGGAGAATGGGGTATCTTGACACTAGGTTCTCTCTGACATTCCTGCTATACGGGAAAAAGTGTGAAGTGAAGCTGCAAATAACATTCATTATTATTGCACTAGTAAGTTATATATAATTTGAACATTGCTGTGCGTTTCGAACAAACAAAACCGATAGTGTGATAAACATTAATTGGATCTTCCATAATGTTGCACCGATGCTAAAGGAATTGAAAAATAAAATTGGCACTAGCTCAATTTCCCGCTTCAATAAGCGCAGTTCGGTGCAGTTTTGCTGTACCTATATTCAGACTGTGCTTTCTTTGTAACTTGGAATAGACCAATTGAAAACTGTTTATATTTGCTCTTTAGTTTACTTTCACGTTTGCGTGATGAGTTTACGTTATATTGTTAGGGGAACTATTTTTACATGATATGTATTTTTTTTTAGTTTGACGATTTCTCTAGTAGTGCAAAGTCTGAGAGCACCTAGTGTCAAGATACTCCGTTCTCTCCTTTCTGCCCGATATCGAGACATTGCGTGTTGAGTGGAATTCAACGGCGCGTCTTGTCTTAGGTACCAGGGCGGAGAAATTAATTTATATATAATCAATCCTCCGAGTGGGGATCGAACCCACATACAGTCGAGCTTACAGTCAGGCGCTTCCCTAATAAGCCACGATGGTCTCAAAAATAAATTAAATTATATTTGTATTATATTTTAAACTCATCTGAAAAAATGAAATAAATCGTTTTAATTTTCATAGGGTAGGGTAGACGTAGACCTTGAATTTCTAAAAAACTGTCTTAAGGGATGTATACGTTATATAAATGATCTATTTTCAACCTTTTTGGCCTAGCATGTATTGGATGAATCATTTATTTTTTAGTAAAAATATCATTGGTATGTAAATAATTTGATTAGTTTTATTTCACTAAAAGTAAATGCTTCACTCTTTTTATCGCATTGCAGGGCAGGCAGAGAAGGCCTAGTGTCAAAACACTCCGGACGTTGTCAAAATGAGTATACAAGGCTTTCTCTTTCATGGTGAGGTAGGTTTTGGAAAATAACAATCATATAAGTTGTTTCGTGAAATACTTGTTCTCTTGCTATAAACTCTATATATACTCATATCACTTTATGCAGAAAATTATGTTAAAAACAAGGTATAGTGTGTAATAAAGATATAGTAGTAGCTTTATGTTTTTTTGACGATTCAAAAGTGCTTGCAAAAGTCTATTTGAATAAAGGATATTCTGAATTTGAATATTTTGAATACTTAATAAGTTCTTTGATTTTCACGATTATTACACATTTTGAAATGAAACTATTTTAAGCGGATTAATCGCGTATAATTTTGGTATTCGAAAATACATTTTAGAAACCGCCGTTTCGAACACTTTACAGTAGTCCGTGGTCACAGGTAGACTGAGGTGACATTTGTCTGTCATTTGATACAATTATTACCTATTATAAATAAATTTTTGAATACTTATTTAATCAATTTAATGTATTTCAAATATAATATTATAAAATACGTTGGCTTTCTGCATTTTTTCTTCATACATACTTGACTATGCCTAATTCCATACCTTTCTGCCTGAATTTTTTTAAATCGTGTTTTCTCACTCGTTGCGGGATGCCTTAACATCAAAGTTCTTTGTTTATGAGTAAGTTAAATATATATAATTGTTTTTTACTTAAAATTGGATTAAACGTCGTGAAAAAGTAAAAGATGGATTAGGTCTCGAACACACTGTAGTATATATATTTTTTATTTCTTACATTAGGATAGGAGCGGCGTGGGCGCTTTAGTATTGTAAAAGCATCGATCCTCAAGAGCACGCGCATATTTTGAAAAAAAATACGCGCGTGTATTCCTACGTGTAATATGTACTTTGTATTTTTAATTGTGTTGGACAAGGAAATTTGACTATTAATAGAAAAATTGGAAATGTTAAAATACGCCTTCCTTTTTTTTACAAATATTTGACGGTCTCGAATGTCGCGCAAATAACTGTTATAAAAAAAAACGTAGTTATGGCAAATTACAGTTCACATTAAACAGTACAAATGCTTCCTTTTTAACTATTTATATATATATATATATAAATTATTTATTATAACCATTTGTGCCCAACGTAAAGAATCAATGTGCTTATCATATTTTAATGAAAAACCACTATATTAAATAAAACCTTTTCCATCGTCAATTGAGAATTTATTTTATACCCATCACTAGTCATTTCATATATTAAACTATTTACGGTTGCGGTACGTGGTATAATCGATACCAACTTTTTTTTATATTTGTAATTGATCCTAAAGCCATAAATATTTCCTATCAAACGATAAAGCAATAGGCCAGCGTTAATCTATAAGCAAGAAATTCAAGGTTTTGAGGAAGATAAAAACTATTTTCAAAACTGTTGTTTTAGGAGACTGTTTAGGTCTCGTCCGTACCACGGGATTGTTTAGGTCTCTACCGATCGGCTGAAAGTTCTTTGAAAATGTTGCCGCAATTGCCATACAGAAAGATAAATCCATATACAAATCAAATGTCTAACGCAGCGTTCAAAGCATAAATTAAAATAGCACAGCCAGGATACATCAAAAGCCTTACTGAATACCATAAACAAGTGACAAACTGACTGACAGATGCTAGTCTCAAAAGAGAAGAGTGCTTTTACTTTTCCAATTCGTTGAATAATTCAGAAGTTGTATATTTTTTCGTCGTAATCTCACTCAAACGCTGTTTCACTTGAAAATATACTGTTTATTTATATAAATATGAAAATATTTTTGTAATTTTCAATATATGTAATATGGAAATTTGTGTGTTTCCAATGTTATTAGATGTGCTCAAGCAGTTATATACAACAATAATACATTTTAACTTGTGAAATGTATAGAAAAGTTTAATTATTATTAGTAAGTTTGCTACCAGATTTTATACATGTAAAATGAATTAAGTTTCAAACTTTAAGGCTATATCAAGAAAAACAAATCAAAACGAATTTCTTAATTCTTTAATAAATCTGTTTATACGGCATCTAGATTCAAAATCAACTTGAATGACTAAAACACGCTAAAAACGCATACATACAATATGAAATCGAATACGTCCCTTATATACAGAATATGCCACAATTTTTAGCCAATACGCTTTGTTTGCGAATGCGATGGGAACAATAGTGTTTCGAAAACTTTTAATGGTGATCAAACAATCGTTCTATTCGTTTTTCAGTGCATCGTGCGTGTTGATATTATTCAAATTCTATTGCAACGGGAATAGAATGCTCCATTTGTAACATGTTACATATGCATGTATAAGATTTTTGTTGGTTATTAAAAAAACAATGAGAAACAATGTTAGACATTAGCAATTGTATGAATATATTACTTATAAATAGAGGCCATAATCGGCCATTGGAACGGCGTCTGATTGTAAACGCGATTGGTTGTGGGTTCGTTTCCCGCTCGGGGAATAATTATATTCGAAATATTTTCCACTCAACACGTAATGTCTTGATTACGGATGGAAAGTGGAGAACGGAGTGTCTTGACACTAGGTTCTCTCTAACTACCCTGCTATGCGGGAAGAAGCGTGAAGCTGGAAATATATATTTTTATTCTTCTTCTTAATATATATCATATTTTAATTCTACAGTTCGATAAGGCCAAGTGCCATTCAATATGGATAGGAGCAAAAAGTGGAGAACGGTGTGATCTCTCACTAGATTCTCTCTCTTTGCCTTGTAAAATTTGAAATATATGTCATTTATAAATTATAAATGTATACAACATAAAAATGTATAATTGAAACAAGTTCTCAAAGTTCTATTCTGAGGAAATGAGCGCTTCATAAAATGCTTTTCGAAATTTTCTTTTTCTTACTTGCAACGTCTTCAGATATCATTGAAAAGTTTATTTTACTTTCCCGTTTCGATGGGGAACACCCAATTCAAAGTTTTAATGAGTAAATAACGGCAATCTTCATTCGTGGAATTGCTCACTTTTCTTATTACTGTGCTGTTTCGATTTTACTAGTATTATACAGGTAACAACTTTTTGATGAAAATATACCATGTTTTATATATATATATGTGGGAATCGAACCCATAACCAAGTGCGAATGAACAGTCAGCCTACTGCACCACGATGATAGTCCCAACAATATATATATATATATATATATATATATATATATATATTTTAATATATTGTATGAAAATTTAATATCATGTTACGCTATGCGTATGTTAATAATATATTATTTTAATCAATAACAATTTTAGTTCGGCTATTATCTATTAGTTACAGTATTTTAAAATATATATTTGTCAAGAGCTAATTGATGTTCGTATATTTGTTACACAATAAACATTAAATGGAGCGACTTGCTGTTGAGGGATAAGTAAAACCTCAAAGGCCTCGTGGTCGATCCCCTACGCCTTGGTTGCACCATAGTCCAAAATACTCAAGAGGCTAAATACAGCAGAAAGTAGAAGCGAGTCGCAAAAGAGGCTGAATCTAGCTAAAATGCATCTGCATCAACATATCAAGTGATATTGCTGAAATATATTGATTGTATTAAAACTAAATCTAATTAATAACTAAAATGTGAAAGGAGAGCCATGTTCAGTATATGCTTTGTATAATTTAATAAGATTTTTAGTTTTTGCGATTTTTACACATTTTGAAATAAGAACTTTCTTTAGCCGGATTCATCGCTACGGGCCTAGGCCTAGATCTAGATCTATACCAAGATATATCATATAACCTTGGTCCTGATTATGCCAGTCAGTTGTAGGTAGAATATTTGGGAATGACATATAAATGTATTATACTCTAGCGTTACCACATCGCGATTAATCCGGACAAAAATAGTTTCATTTCAAAATTGGTATAACTTAACAAAGTCTATTTTTAAATGTACAGGCATTCAATTATTTTATTGCATAATTCATATATGATAAAATAATTCAAGTTTAAGCCATAATACATCTGTTAACAAAATCAATAATATTAAACGATAAAAAATTATTATTTAATAAATCTTTGGCTTATTGAGTGCCACAAATCAAGAAAGCAATTTACTTTCCGGTTATAAGAAACAAAATTTTCAATATAAGCCACTCAGAAAATCTATAACAACCAATAAAGTATAACATCAATCGTTCTAAATTAAGTGCGACGGGTACGTTATGAAAACGTTTGATCCTACGAGCTATAAATAATAAAGTGTTCGTAAATGGATGTTTTCGATTTTGAGGGCCATCAAGCAGAAGACACTCAAAAATCAAAGATAATGAGTTTCTTATAAATTCCAACATCCGACTCTACTGTCATTTTTTAAAATTTTAATTATATGTTAATTTCATTTGTTGTTCTTATAAATTCAAACATTCGACTCTACTATAATTTTTTTATGTTGAAATTATATGTTATTTCATTTGTTATTTGTTATATTGACAATATTGTTATACTCATTAGGTAACTGTACAGGTTCTTAAATAACCAGTATTTTTTCTAGAATTCTATTTGTAAGTCTCTTTTTTTAATACAATTAATTTCTACATTAATAAAATGATTCTATAGTAAAACATATATTTAGAAAACGTATAAAAATTTGAACGCAGCGGAATTTGAACCCACGCCTCTTGAAAACCGTTCAAGCGCTTTGACTAGCGGTCAACAGAGCCATGCGTTCTACATCCGGCTACGTCGAAATTCTTATATGTTTATTACAACTTATATTTGTTGTTATCATCTCTGTAGAGAGATTTTTCCAAGTTTCTGCTTCCCAAATATTATTCTACGAAGAATCGCTTGGCAAGAGAGAATGCTATTTATAATTATTTTTTTTTATTTGTTTTAAAGTGTTATTCACACACTTAGGAAATTGAAAAACATGTATTGAGAAATAAATTATTCTATAGTCAAAAAATGTTTGAAATTGCAAATATTGCTGAAGCCTAAGCCAGTAGTCACTATATCATACCATAATTAAAAAAAAATACGTGTTCATAACAATTCAAAGAAAATTTGCATATACACTTTTATAATTTCAGTATTGTTATAATTGAAAACGTTTACTATAAAAATTGTTTTAGATTTATTTTCTTTTACATTTCTATTTTTCTTATTGGTTCTTTTTTTGGCCCTTTTTATGTAATTTACAAAATATAAAGCTAAATCCTCGTATGTTCTTCTTAAATTAAGAACTTAAGTACTTTAAATAGTAAAGCATTGAATTTATTAGGGTGCGATGTCCACGTGTAACAAACATAAGGTGCACTATCCACTGATAGCTGTATTTCTATATCTAGAAAATTTATCAATTTTATTATTTAAAATTATTGCATAAACTACCCTCCTTTTTTTAAGTAATAAAAGTCAAGTGTAATTTTTTTTATAAATATACTTAACCGTCACTAAACCCAATGGCACGTGACTTAGTTTAACTTTTTTACATGACTTTTTTAAATATTTTTACCCTTGGAAGGATGGTTTCCACGAGGCGCGGGTTCGAGTCCCGCTGCGTTAAATTTTTCCTAAAAATGTTTTTCAATTTTCTAAGTGTATGAATAACACTTTAAAATATTAAAAAATTATGACTTTCTTGTTAATTTTCGCCCCATCAGACGCCCATATTGTTTAGTAACATTTAATATCATACGTTGTAGATTCAAATCGGGGAAAGCGTGGAGTTTAAGCCCAAAATAAATATTTTTTTATATATCCTAACTGACTTACTTTTGCACATATTTTTTTATATTTAAAACTTTATTTCTATTTAAAAGAATAAGTTCATCATAACATTTTTCATAATAAAGCATTATATATAAATTTGAATAACAAAATAACTGTAACACATTACAGTGTATCAGTGTATATCAAATACAGTTTTGAATAACATACACGTTTCTAAGGTCACGCGTATTTTACGTTAGTTTTTAGAAATACAAGAATTTATACAAATATATGCAAATATATATATTGTCAATTAGAATACAATACCTTACCTTAAAAACTATATTACTTAAAATGCTTAAAGAATATAAGAAGAAAGATTAATTAAATAGATACCTTTATATTACTTTAGGTTTCTCTCTAAAGCACACTCTAAATCAAGAGGCTATAAATCATTTGTATTTATATACATTTTACCCTTTTAATTTATATTTTTTTCAGCTTTTTCATATTTATCCCACACAGCACAGTAGGAATATAAAATTTGTTTTCCTTTAACGTGAGGAAACCCTTCACGGATACCCGCCCGATTGGAGATTCGGACGCGGTTATGTGGGACTCCGGACTGGCAGATGTAGGCCGTCCGTTTACCCACTAAAACCTCACGGTGGTCCTCCTCGACCGTCACTGGCCGGGGCTACAGGGACTAACTACATTCAGAGACCTTTTGGCTAAGATAAAAGTGTAGTATCTGTTCTTTTTAGCTTAATATCTGGAAAAGAAAACATAGCTTAACATCATATCGTTCTCCTGATTTCTGCCCGAATTCGAAAGAAGCCGCTGAACATGACGTCGCATTTTATATACATTTCCTTACCAGAGCGGAGAAATTAAACAATAATCATTCCCCCTAGTGGAAATCGAACCCGCAACCAATTGCGTTACAGTCAGATGTCCCACTGCGTTACTGGACTGAATTATCATATTTTTATATAGTATCTTGTTAGCGTTTCGCATACAGAGGACAGTAGGTTCAATTCAATGTTCGGACAGACCATAGATCAGGGAGAAGGACGGCCACCTTTCCGCGAAATACGACGTGGACCTGCTATTTATGGGTCTGGCCCTTGAAAGTTCAAATAAATAGAACTTTTGTGTAAACTTTTCGTAACTAATTTTTAAGTCATACATTATGTATTTTTAGAAGGCTTATAAAAACGTGGAATCGTGAAACGTGGATCAAGTGGAAAACGCATGGCTTAGTGATCAGAGCGCTTGAACCTTGGTGTCCTAGAGACGCGGGTTTGAATCCCGCTACGTTTAAATATTTATACGCTTTCAAAAAAATTGATTTTTAATTTCCTATATGTGTGAATAACACATTAAAAACTGTTAAAAACATTGATTATGTATCACACATTTCACAGGATAGATAGGTGGAATGAAGTGCCCTATCAAACCATAATATCGTTCTTTAGTATCCAGTAATGGAATATTTTAATTGAAAGTAAATTTTGTTGAAAGCTTTGTTTCCTAAAAAAAAGCTTGTCTAAAAAAATTGTTAGTAATATATTCTTAATCGTACTTAGTAAATAAGAAACTACAGGCCTAGTCTAGACTGAGATTTTTTTTCCATTGACAAGGCAAGCGATATTTCAAGTCACCTAATGGTAAGTGATTGCCGCCGCCCATGTGTAACACCAGAGGAGCAACAGGGATGTTGCCGACCATAAGGTGGAAATAGACGCGCTTTTTAAAGGAACCTATGTCGAATCGACCTGGAAGCATTGCCGCTGGTAGGCCATTCCACAGTTGAGTGTCACGTAAAAGGAAGTTCCTACAAAACCGGACAGTAGTAGAGTGCCATGAATGCAGATGGTGAGGATTATATTTCAGTCGGTTACGTACTGTGCAGTTGGTAAATACTGTGGCAGGAATCAAGTCAAACAGTTCCCCAGAATACTCCTCATGATAAATGCGATAGAGAACGCGTCAAGCCTTACACAGATTATTGGATCCTTAACGATTCGAAAGGTTCTTCGCTGTTTGCGATCAAATGGATGAATCTGAATATTATATATAACCTTAGTCCTGAGTGTGTCAGTCAGTTGTCTGAGAAAATGTGTGAATGACTTTTGTATACTCTAGTGTTACCACTTCACCAACTGCAGCTGGACACAATCTTTGCATTATTACGGTAAGATTATGGTTTAAAGATTTGACTGTAAAAATGAATACTATATAAGCACATAAAAAATATAATTTTTAAGGAAAACTTGGACGTACTTTTTAAAATATGATTTTATTTCACATATATTTTTTATTTTTAAGTAATACAATTGAAGCTAACTTATAAACTAGACTTATATAACTTATAAGCTTATATGGTTCATAGAGCTATGTGTTCCTCAATAATTTTTTTTAAATAATTTATTTTATTATAATTGGGAAAACAAACAGCATTTACAATAAGTACCTTTATACACATGACACATATGAATAATACATTGGCCAGTTAAGTTTCCACTTATACGCAAAACAAAAAGTGAATAATAAAAAGAAAAACCATATATTAAAATTAATACTAGAACACTTAATACATAATATAGAAAATAAGTTAATTATATAATATTTAAGTATACAGATATACTCGTATATATCTTAAAACCAAGCTAGCTAGCAAGCTCTACTTACAATACACACCGTCTCAAGCAACGCTAAGCTTGTCTTTTGCAAGCGGCTCTTGATACGACAGTTAAAGTATTTGTACTAGAGATGCAATGCAATTATAATAATTAGTGTAGGATTATGAATATATACTTCATAATGTATAATGGTGTTGCAACTGGAATTTATATACTAAGGTTTTTTTTTTATTTTATATATATATTTTTTACTGAACACGACTAACGAGAAACTTGTGGAGAGTAATTTCAGTACATTCTACTACTACTGCTTCTGCTAATTGACGTAAGTCAATACCAAGCTTCAAGCCAAGCAAAAATTTTATTAAAAACTACTAGCAAATTCTAAATAAAATTTCGATATCAAAATAAAACGAAACAGAATAAATAAATTAAGCCTAATTTAAAAAATCTTCAACAAATTGAAGCTGGAAAAGGAAACGTCAATTACTAGAAAATGTTATATCCGCTTCAGAATCAAGTCTAGACAACATGCAGACTTTAATATAGCAGCTACAAGGCGCAGACGAAGTATCGAATAGCACTCGATATTTTTGAAGAACTTTAATAATATTATGCTCGAGCTCCTTTGCCTTCTCATTTAAGTGGCTACCGACGTTCTGTGATATATTACTCTGTGACATGGTCCAATCAACTAGAAATGTACGTCTAAATAGTACTTCTTCTTTTGCGGTGGAAATTTAAATAAACATTCTCAGCGTAAGGAGTTCTTGAATGGCATGAGATTTTGAATTCTTAATTACTTTTTTAAGTGGAAATAATAAATTACATCAATAATTACAATTTCATCTTTAATTTTACTTTACACAGGTATATGTTACAGTCAAAGTAATAGATTGATATGTTTTTTTTTATTTATTTACATCCATCAGTGATAAAAACATTAAATAAAAAACAAATTAAAAGGTAAGTTTCTATCTTTAAACAATTTGCATTATCTTTTAAGATACAGCGTGCATTAATATAAAAATTAACAAATTAACAAATTGTACTGCATAGATTTAAATTAATACATAAACATTATATTAAAGAAAAAAAAGAAAACCGCTTATAAACTATATATATATAATATCAGTATTAGAAAAAGTATGAATACACACAAAAATATTAAGTAATAATTCTAAATAAATATCTTATATTTAAAAAAAAAACAAATATGTTCGAATAGCTTAGTAGAGAAATTAATAAATCACTGTGTCCATTCTCCCTTATAGATATATTATATATATAGTAATATTATATATATGATTAATATTATATATGTTATATTGAAAATGAAGCAAAAATTTGAACAAGTTTTATATTAACACTAACTATAGTCTCACAGGAGACTGCCTTGCCATTTCGTGAACTCTATTTGCTGGCACCTTCCAAGATGGTCATAGTTCGTCTAGCTCAGCCTCCCAAGCTAGGACCAAAACACTGTTATTTCGAAAAAAAAGTAACTATATGAGTTATAATTTTTTTAAAAAAATCGAAATTTAATAACATCTCCTCAATAAAATGGAAAGTAATGTGTAATTTAGAACAAGCTATAAATTCACCAACGTTTAATACATTGGAGAGATAAAAAATGGCAATCGTGTGAAGATGACCTGTAATTAGACTGGTCTTTAAAGAACTCGTATATCAGAAGCGGCACGTCCCGCTTTGAATTATATAGTTATTACAAGGATTATACTTAATTATACAGAATTTATTATACAATTTACTCTTTTTTGTATCAGATCTTATACATAAATTATAAGTGGAAAGTAGTTGGATGAACTACTTTCCACTTATAATTTATAATTATAAGTAATTTAAGTTGGACGGCATTTAGATTTTTAAAAAAAGAAGTTATACTTATATTTAATTTTCTGCAAAAATATACTAAAAATATATTATAGTAATCCATTTCATCTCATATAATTACAAAATTTAACATCTTAAGTACAGTTTAACAGCGATTTCAAAATTTAAATGAAAAAATTTCTACTCAATTTTCTCGTATCTCTAATTATTATTGAACATTATCGTATATGTATCTTCCATATAGAAAACTAAGTTGATTTCGGAGCCTTTGTTGTGTGAAATGTTTAATGACAGATGTTCAGATAAAAGTGTTTAGTTACTAGATATTTCTTTACAGTAAACGATAGTATTCGAGAATAATTGAAAAATATATATTACAACAACTAAATTCAAGTTTGGAATATTAATAGAAATTATAATTTTTAATTGATAAAGGCAAAACTATTTTTTGTTACTTTAAATATTTTTTGAAAAAAGTTTTTAATAACATAAGACCGAAGGTATCAAGATGCAATTAAATTTAATTGTAGTGAACTCTGGCGACCTCGTTAATAGTCCTATTTTACTCGCACAATACGTTGTAAGTTTTCAAAGAAAAAAAAAAGAAAATAAATTTTAATTTTAATTGAATTTTGCTAAGCGTAATATTAAAATCATTATACTAATGCGTGAAGAAAAAACTTTACTAAATTTGGAATACATATATATTATATGGAGGAAAAGTACAGAAAAGCATTATTTTTTATTTCTTCTGTAAATTAAATACCTAAACAATACCATGCGTTACCATACATTTTTGTATAAAGTTTATAAGGCTATATTATTTTAAAATATACATACACTGATTTATATTGAAAAGCCGGAAATAAAAATTCTTGACACAGTCTAAGTTATAGGGTTTCTACGAATATTTAAGGTTACAAATATATATATACTATTCCTTTTTAATTTAGCACTTAATACGTTATGTCTCGAATTGGGATGGAAATTAGAAAACGGAGTGTCTTGACACTAGGATCTCTCTGACTACCCTGATGCGGGAAAAAGCGTGAAACTAAGCGAGAATGATTTTTTAATTTATATTATAGAATGACCTGAGTTTTACAAAATATCGCGAGCAAAGCCAAGGCGGATCACAGTTTTTTAATGCTTGCGCATACATAGTTATTAAAATAAGCAATTTTTCATTTCTATGTTTCCCCTCGCAAGACATTACCGCGTACGGAATAAATAGTAGCTTCAAATACTTTAAACTATTACTAATGCTTTGGAATTAAATTGTATAATGCATGAAAATTAATTATTAACTTTATTAATACAAGCTAAATTAAATTTCGTTCAACTAGACTCTTTATGATATATTATATATACAGGCAATAATAACTCGTACTGTACATAATATTTACTTTACTGTTTAAAATAAGTAATGTTATCGTATTGCAAAAAAATACAATAAAAAATATGATCTCTACCAAATGAGAAAATATATAATTTATTAGTTTCAAAACACTCCGTTCTCCTATTTCCGCCCGATTTCAACATTGCACGTTGAGTGGTGGAACGGCACGCTTTGTATTTTTCATGAAAGCGAGCAAAGGAAAATAATTAAATTATGATAATTCCTCCGAGTGCGAAACAACCCTACAACCAATCCCAATTACAGTCAGAGACTGCTCCACTGCGCCACAACGGCCTCT
Source organism: Podotricha telesiphe (assembly GCA_038994665.1). Taxonomy (NCBI): domain Eukaryota; kingdom Metazoa; phylum Arthropoda; class Insecta; order Lepidoptera; family Nymphalidae; genus Podotricha; species Podotricha telesiphe. The sequence continues at coordinate 21,389 of JAOYRR010000035.1, forward strand.
CCCTTCTCTAGTTTATCAATATTGACTGAAAAATCCTTTCAAAAACGCCATTAAAAGGCAATTTTCAAAAAAATTAAGTACCTATTATAAAAGGAATTTAGTTTATTTCAGAGTTAACTACTTTTTAATACGTTTATGAATATTATATGAAATATTTTAAATCATCGATTGTTCTCTATAAAAATTTAAAAAACAAAATATAGTTTGACTTTAGGTTTTGTCACCGGTTTTGCACCCACGTTTATGTAGATTTAAAAAGAGCCAGAGGCGGACCCGCAGGTAGCAAATTACCTTTGCGTTCCACATGAAAAGTCATGCGCAAATATTAATATGTACATATATTACATGGTAATAATTAATTAGCATACGAATCAAACTAGGTTGAGAACTAATTAATCAGCATATAGAAATTTAACATATTATATAAAGTATGTAAAATATTGAAATTTGGTATTTTCGGTATAATTTCGGTTGCAAACGAAGTTCAGTGTTATTATAGTGACTAAACGGCAATACTTTTGGGAAAAAAAAATAAATTTAGACAGTTATATACTTACTTGGTCTGGTCATAAATACTGTACAAATTAAAAATAAACGATATACTACTTTTGAATTTGGAACGTGTCATTCTTATATGGTTGTTCATTGTGTTTTCTTATTTTCGCGCCAATATATTTTGGAAATATTTTATATATAGTAAATATATAGAACTGAATCGCTGTGATTGTGTCAAATAAAGTAGGTATAGTGCCAAATACAATTTTTTTTATTCTCAATGCGCTTGATATTAGTCAAATGTTAGTGTTTTTCATAGTTACATTGAAACCTTCTCTCTTTTTGATAGAAAAACACCTGGCCTTCCACGTAGCGTTCGTACAAAAAAGGCGACCAAAGCGGTAAGGGAAGAAATTCGAAGAAAGCGTGTCCGAAAACCAATCATTTTATCTCGGGAAATAAAGATAGCACCTACACCCATGTCGCGAATTTTAAAAGTTGACTTCGCACTTGCAGCTTATAATAGGCGTACGCACTGGTACGCAATTAACTGATAATTTAAAAAAGAATAAGGTAGTAAAATTAATACAACTAATCATATTTAGAAAACGTATAAAAATTTGAACGCAGCGAGATTTGAACCCGCGCCTTATGAAAACCGTTCAAGAACTCTAACCGCTAAGCCATGCGATCAATGGTTTTTCAAATTAATACAACTACTTAAGCGGTACGTAAAGGGAGGTCACAGAATTGTTTTGTGTACAATTTTTGTGAACAATATATTAAGAAACAAAATGCCCGTGTTTATGCTGAAAGCTCTAAAGAAGCTTACCAATTAGTCAACAGAGTACAATGTGAGCGTTATCCGACTACAGTAATGGTTTGGTACTGTATTATCTATAATTAAGTGACTGAGCCAATTTTTTGTGAAAATCGTATCAGAACATCGGCACAAGTCTATCAAGATACTCCTCTTGAGAAGCTAGTTATGGTCCTTTCAGCTAGACTCGGTGGCGGCTCATCAAACTCGATCCACCAGATATTTATGGCAAGACTAAGCATACAGTGACAAACATTTTTAGAAAACGTATAAAAATTTTAACGCAGCGGGATTCGAACCCGCGCCTCAAGACTTTTTCAATTTCCTAAGTGTGCGATTAATACTTTAAAAAAATGTTAAAGAAATGATCATTCTAATTAAATTACTTGAATTTTCTTGTCTGATGAAGTACACCGTTGTTGTCCTCCATTAACGAAGCTACGCTTCTGGCTGGAGATAGACGGAGAGTAAAGAACAGTGTCACTTAACATTGACTTCTCTCTGCCTATTGGAAAAGAGTGATTTTCTAACAAAAGTAAATTTCCTGAGGGTAGGTTCTGGCACGCAACACTCTACGTCTTTGTGTAATTCGATGGACACACATTTGAATCATTTAAGAATTCTTCAAAATAATAATATTCTGTCTGAAACAATTTTGACTTTATAACTTTTTAATAGGTGTATGTAAGATATTTTATATTTTACACACAAAACACACACACACGCAAATATTACACGTATTTACCCATTACGGACACCAGCCTAATTGTTCTTTTTGGTTTACACGCGTCGTGATATATTTATTAAGACCAAGTATTGTAATACCTTGTTCCATGATTTTTTTTATATACGAATGCTTGGTGTTAAAATAACTAACTTTAAAATAGAACTGGAAACAATAAATAGTAGCGAATTACAATTATTTTTAAAGAAATAAGAATATTTTTAAAGAATAAGGATAGTAAGCATGTTGTAGTTTATAAACAGTTTTTGGCGACTGTACTTGGCGCGAGTAAGTACTCGTAAAGTAAACACATAAGCCTTGTTTTTAATTTTTATCTCATATTTAAGTAAAATGCTGCGGCCGTTACTCCCAGATAGTTGGCACAGTGATAACCTTGCTTTAGTTGAAAGAAAAAAGAAAGAAGTCAGAGTGAACTTACTGTCAATACAATCAATTGCCTTGGCTTATCAGAGCGGAGTAAAGTTTTAATTTTTTTTTGAAAACCATCTTCCCACCAAGTGGAATTCCAACCCACAACCAATCGCGTTACATATACCTTTTGCAAATTATAAAAAACGACAAGATTAAATAATTATTTAATTAAGTAAGTAAGTTTCTTTATTGTTTCGAAATGAAACTATTTTAACCGGATTAATCGCGTATAATTTTGATATTCGAAAATACATTTTTAGAACCCGACGTTTCGAACACTTTACAGTCCGTGGTCACAGGTAAACTGGAGAGTGGTGAGACTCACCACTCTCCAGTCCAGTTATACGCGATTAATCCGGTTAAAATAATTTCATTTCAAAATGTGTAATAATCGCGAAAATCAAAGAACTTATTTCTTTATTGTTGTTAATATTTGAAAGTGTTATTCAAACACTTAGGATATTGAAAACATTTAATCTTTGGACCGCTAATCGGCTAATTACCTAATTTATAAAATATAATTTTATTCTACATTCACATGTATGTTCCGTATTTTGCAAAAACATTCCACTTTAATTTAAATATGAGATATTGTGTAAAATATAGTTTAATATAGGATAACATGAAAGATTACTGCTGTGCGTGTCCCATGAATTTCACACCAGATGCGTTTAATACTTAGATATTGCTAATATTATCACTTGATTTAATATTATCAATATTAACGGACGCAATATGTTATATGAAATCGTTAAGTATAATGAATGAATGAATGAATGATTTATTACATCGACGTTATTTTCAAAACAAAAAAAAACTGTATGTGCGAATTTTTGTTCTGAATCGGAAGTTATATTGACTCCTTCAGTATGGTGAGGTAAGATTACGCAATGCAAAAATTGTTAAACTAAGTACATGATACTACTCAGAAAAGGGGATGGATATAAAAAGAATTGTATTTTTTAACACTTTTACTATAAGCACACATAGAGTCCATTAATTACAAATGATATAACAAATTAACATAACGGGACACAAACTAGAACCTTTTGACAAGCGAGACAATGTAACTCAGTGCCAGCGTCTGTAGGCCCTAAGTCGCACAATTTGGGGATTTTCAAGTCGAGACTCAATAAGTACGTACTAGGCATGCATGTGTCATTGTAGACCATATCAACGTTTAACACCAGGGTTTGTAAACGCCAATTTAGCCATACGTTTTAATCAAGCTACGTCGAAATTTTTTTACAGTTGTTACAGTTTCTCTGTAGAGAGTTTCTTACAAATTTCCCATTATATATATAATAATCATTTGGCTAAAGACAGTGCTATTTATTAAATATTTTCACATTTTTTAAAGTCTATCACATACTAAGGAAAGAACAATATTTAGAAATCTATAATTAAAAATAAAATTTTGTTAAAGTTGTAACTGAAGAGTTCTTATTTTCAGAAAATAATAAAATAATTTTTAATAATTCTGTAAGCTACCAATCAAGTATGAAGCTTTCAATATATCGTAGACAGTCATATACACACTGGTTCCAAACTATTCCATGATCGACCAAGCTTCGCAAGTTAAGGCAATTGTACCGAGTTTGAATAGTTATAAAGCTATATCACTGCTTTGTTGGTTATCTGGTATGTTTTGAGAAATTAGAGATAAACTGTTGCCTGCTGCAGTTTAAAGCTTGTTAGTTTACTTTATTGGAAAAAATATTGCGTTTTGTGTATGAATAAAATTTAAGTTCTTGTAATTTTTACAATATAAGGTGTTCTTTAAATTCATTTACTATTTTTCCAATACTTAGATAGAAAGTGAAGTGTTTTAAATACACTGTGGTACTTAAGAAAAAATATGTAAATAAGTGACTCCGTTAAACATTATGTGATTATAAATAATTGAAATTTCTGTGTGTATTGTTTTGAATAACTGATTGTGGGTTCGATTCCCACTCGGGGGAAAGATCATTATTTAAATATTTTTGAGTGAGTGTCGGAGGAGTGTCTTAACACTACTCTTACTACCCTCCTATGCGGAAATAAAATAAAAAATTGTAATTTTGTATACTTTGTATACTTTATTTATCCCATTATATTGGCTTATCTATATCTACCTTATTATAATCATGTTTTTTTTAGAACTAGAGTAAAATTATAAATCATTTTTCTACTCTTATAAGACAAAGGCTATCCTTTGTCCCGCTAATGCTATCGTTAGGACATATAAAACAAAGTAAGGATAACTTTGACTAACCTGCTATGCAAAAAAAAGCGTGAAGCTGCTGCTGTTGATTCAATAAAGAAATATCAATATTGAGCAATATTAATGAGTAATTGTTTAATATATTACAGCTTACAGACATTTCAGTTTTCTTAGTACAAGCTGGGACCAAAAGCATTCAACTCTTTGACACATCATATTCGATAAGTATATGATCGTATTGACATTTATTTACATTCTGACATTTTGTAGCTTTGCATCCTTTGTCTGATTTATAGAGGAATCGTGTTTGGTGACCGTATACGTTTTGTTTAGATACGATATACTAACAAGTGTTGCCTATGTTCACAGTTGCTCACTAAATTTCTGTAATGTGAATTGTTTTTTTTAAAGGGCAATATATATTTATATATGTTTATATATGTATTGAAATATGTTGATAATTTTTAAAACAAATATTAAATATAGTTTTTTGTTGTCAAGCAAAAATTCTGAGGCCACTTCAAAATAAACTCTGGACAATAACATAATGTAGCATTTAACTTTATATTATATCTAGTTTAAGATCGTATGCATTATAGTTTAATACACTATTTACTACGTCTTATTGCTGCATAGTTTTTTTATTTATCTTTGAAATGTAACGGTCAAGCCCGTATCCTTATCCGTATCAAAAAGCATAGTCACCCTAGTTACTTTGCGGATAGTCGCCTTAGGAGCAACACCCACAGTTTATATCATAAAGCTTTCTTGATTGTTACATAAATTAGAAAAATGTTATATTTATATTATATTATGGAAAAAGCTAATTGTACATAAATATGTATACAATTTTTTTTAGATAAACAGCTTAACAGTTTCATGTATTCATTCTAGTTGAACGAAATACCTCGCCAGTCTAATACGTTTGGTGTTCATGCATGTCATAAATTAGAGCGTATTTGTTAATAATGGCTATTCGTGCTGGTTCACTGCAAGAATTCATTTTACTAGTTATTTTTAAATTTTTTGGGAAAATACCCCAAAATAAAACGAATTAATGTTTTGGAGTTTGGGACCTGCAGGGTCCTTGAAGAAGTACTAGTTTGCCGAAAAATTCAGATTAAGGCATAACTTTACCAGCAAAATTAGCTGGATCACATTGGTAAAAAGCTTTCTTGAAAGAAATTCCATAACAGTTTTGAGACAAGCTGAGGGTTTATCAATTTTAAAAGGTCTCAACATTATTATGATTTGTACCTAATAACATATTATATTGAACAACAAAGTAACCGACTAGTTAATTTGGTATGTTTATTTAAAAAAAACATTTTGGTCTTCTACTGTCACACAAGGAAAGGCTCCGAAGCATTTTGAACGTCAGGCTATCCGTCAGAGTATTTAACTATACCTTCCTTTAGAGGTAAAATAAAAAAGGATTTACTGAAAACCGTTATTAGTTATTTTCACACAAATAGGCTAATATAATACATCAAAGATTTGTGTTTTTTGTGCATAATGTATTATTCTTATGAAGTTCATATTTTTTTTTAAAAGAAGCGCGACTATACGTGTTTCACTCTAATATTTTATTTAAAATTTAAAACCCACATCCCTAAGGACGACCTTACCTTTTTAGAAATTAGACTGTTAGGATAACAAACTAGAAAAAAGTATCCACTCCAAGCCATACAATTGAAAAATAATGCGAATCGTCTACTAGATTAAATCAAACGGCTTCCTAAAGTAGTATTATAGCTAATTTAACTTGAGCTGTTCGTTACACCCCACGACATCTGCTTGTGTTTATTTCGTTTCGGATCCACGGTATCACCGAGGTCTTTTTACACTGGTCTAGATAGCGAACGTGCGCTGAATAAACCATGAGTTGTTTTCAATTAAGCGTAAAAGCCTCCCGTCATAAAAGCGAGACTGGACATAATTGACGTATGTATGTCACAACTCATGTATTAATCTAACTTAATGTATGAAAGTTTACTGTGGTATTAAGTTTATTGTAATGTGACGTCATAATAGCAGTTTCATTATTATTAATGGATAGTTCAAGGACGAGGTAACTTACGCTAGGGTTTTTCATACGGCTAATTAAAAATAATTAAAAATGGGAAATATTTTTAATATCCTTTTAATATCTATTGTCGGTAAAGTATGGTTTTTAGAAAGAATTTACAGAATTAAATAAGATCAGTTTAGTTTTTTTACGGTGGGTAGAAACTATTAATATTAACTATTGACGCAGGTTACGATTTTTCTGCTATTTCTTATACAATATGATGTGTATGTCTATGTATACACGATTCTTTACTCCATACAATAGCTCAACAAATATAAAGTTATTTTTCTTTATTTATATGTAATTATTCTTTCAATTAATTTTTATGCCATTGTATTTTTTATATATCAATAGCAATTGAGATAGCAAATAACACCAGTTCAAACGAGTTCACTTAACCACTGTACATATATCACTAACCGGATATCCGGAGCCATAGATGGAAAGAAGGCAAGTGTAAACGATTTATAATGCCACCCGTAGTTTGGAATAACTTTCATATGGGATAGACGTAAATACATGCCATTTCATATTATTAATATTACTTAATTATATGAAATAGCAACACAGTTCTGTTTGCGTCGACCTTATGACATACTCGAATTAGTACATTTACCATCCATGTTTATATGAAAACTTGGAACCAAAAATGTTATAACTTCCAATAAGGTGGTAATTTTCTGCCTCTTATATTTGTACACCAGTTGTTCCAGATGATTGAATAGACATACAAAGATTTTTATAATCACAGATTAATATTCTACTATTTTTTCACTGCCCTAAATATTTTTTTCTTAAATATATTCTATGTAAAGACTATTTTTTTTATCGGCGACAACTAAGACCATTACTTCATTTATAATATATAGTATATTTATAAAATAGTGTATTTTTATCTTAAATAAGTGGACTTTGGCTAACAAAACTTTGTCTACGGTAATATCTCATGCTCTCTCCTTACGTTTCTCAATACTAAACATGCTAAAGATGTAAGCCATTATGGTATTAAATATTTTCTTCAAATAATATCCCACTACTACTACTAATAGAACTTATTTTATTAAATCATATAAAAAAAAAAAGAAAATATATTCTTAAAGATAAAAACTTATTCATCCAGCATCTTAGCTAAATTACAATTGAAAGGTTATAAACTTTGATAGCATTATATCAGACATATTTAGTCTTTTTCAATTCCCTAAGTGTGCGAATAACACTTTAAAAATATGTTAAAAATTTTCTCAATTCATTTGTTACTTATAAACATAACTAATAAAGCAGGTATTTTCTTTTATTGTTTGCTATTAAATTGTAGTAAAACTATTAATAAATATACACACATAAATATACACAGTTTCAAAAGTAATTATGACCAAAATAGAAAACTATGTACAATTAAAATTAATGAATTTTGGTTATCTTAACTATCGAATCGTTATCTATACTAAAAGAGGGTTAAAGGAACAATTTATTGAAATCGTGATAACAATTTTCATTATACCACGCTTGCCCCATAGAATACCAGAACTGTTTTTTGCATCGAATGGGAAGGAGACTGCCCCGAATTATATGGCCTGATTAAGAAAGGTCACGTTTTATATGGGTTTGTGGGGCCTTTATTTTTATTAACGTAGGTGGAAATTCCTTGTTGACGTCTAATGTACGGTGCTATCATAAGTTTGCATCCACACTACATTTAAAATATATATAAATAAAGTTTTTTTTTAAATTCACATTTTATCCTTGGTGGGGTGGGTAGTCAGAGAGGACGGGGCGCCAAATACTACGACCTGCATAAATGAAGTTTTCGTTTATATTTTAAATATGGCTCCGATAATTTAATACTCATATATTGTTATATTAAAATAAAAGCAGAACAGCTTTTATTAGCTTCACCTGTAACAATGTAAGAAAACTAGAGTAATTTTTGAAAACGGTACCCTCGACCCACTTTTTCCGTCCGGTTTGCTTGAAAATCTGCATATGTGTCCGTATATATTTTCATATTGCCGTAAATCCGAAGAAAATATAATATTTTGCGTAGTAAGAAAATTTCATCGTCTTACTTTTAATATTTTTTAAACTACTTTAAACTGATAACCATTGCATATACAGTCATCAGTCATTATCGTTTTGTGGTAATTTTAAATTTAAAATATGAAGCGAGTTTTTCATTATATTCGCTATTTGGACCACATTTTCGGCACTTCAATTTGCCCGTACATATTCGTATCGCGATCAGAACGATAATGGGCGGTAGGGAGATTAAAACATCGTTAACACGGAAAATGAAACTCAAATATTTGTACACGAATACTTCCAAAGGATTATTTGGAGATTATTTGTACTCTATATAGTCATTGTCTGCCTTTTAACAGTATAAAGCTATTTCACTGCCGTTATAGTCGTTGCAAACTGTTTAATTTTTAGGGACGCCGGTTCGTATTGAAAGAAATGTTGGTTTTAATATTTCTACTATTTACTGCGGTTGTAATGATTAATAGTTTTATTTTATTTTTGTACGTATTTAAGGATATATTTGTGAATTAAAATGGCAATGTATAACAGAATTTAATCTTCTATGAATTTCATACTTTTTCTGAAACTATGTCTGGTCTGTGTTTCCAATGATTTTTCACAAAAAAACTACTTTTAATACATTACTGGTATTCTGAAAGTGAATGAAAAATTCAAAATTAAAATCGATTTCTTTTCTATACGACTAAACATTCAGTTTGCGCAAGATACAGAAAAATATATGTAAAATGTGTTTAGCTATGTGTATAAAATTCGTTTAATAATCAATTTTTCTGAGTTTTATGTAAAACGGTACATTATATAAAACAATATAATTGTAGATGCAGAGTTCTTACTGGGTATCTTCCTTTTTATGCAATCTCGTCATATGTTCTACTCATTTTTTTTTTAACGTGCAATCTCCTTCGTGTGTTTTCCTTTTAACGTAAAATTGGCAAAGTGATTTGTGTCTCTCTCTCTCTCTCTTTGGTACTCTTGAATTGCCATAACCTAAGAATTGTACCAAAATGTGTATAGAATTATATTTTAAAACGTGCTACCAACTGTAGAGATATGAATAAATTAAAAAAAAAATCAGTTTCGAACTGATGGATACAACTGTTTTTTTTATCTGTTCACTGTATAGTCTAATTTACTCATTTCCTAATTGTTATATTGATTAACGCACTTTGCTTTATAGGATCGTAACATTCACGTGCTCTACTTCCGACCCCAATAAAGGCAACTACTGGCGGGAAATAAACCATATTTCCTTGGAATCATCAGGCCTGTGAGGTCAACATATTGTAACATCTCACCTAAATTAACATCTGGCTTATTATTATATTACTGTGGGTTCGAAAACTCTGAGAAATTTAGGCTATTTGATTTAAATTTCTATAAATCGTTGTAAAAATATAAAAGCCATTATTAATTGTGTTCTATAGCCATAAGACGCATTTAGAAAACATATCCAAAGAAATACGCTTGTTTAAGTTTTAATTAAACTTCCGCGTTTCAATGTTGTTAAGACAGTGAAAGACAGTATCAACACACCATTAAACCCTCGGGACCTTTAGCAGTAATCGCTATACTACCCTTGCCTAGTTCATACATGAACGGCTTTGCTTGAGAAAATTAGGGTCTTATGCAAGATGCCCTCCAAGAGTCTGTGAATGAGGGATGCGACTCTGCATATACAAATATACTTAACAGTATTAAAGCTTTGTTGCGAACTTTTCAAGTAATTATAAGGCTTTATTCTGAAGCTTTGGAACGTTTTAACAATAATATTTTCTTCAATTTAATTCTAAAAAAAGGACATCGAGTCCTTTTTTTTTTGACAGCTATTTTCATAACATCTATTACTTAGACGTTTAATATTTACTTAAAAAAATCACTTTTTAGAGATTTCAGAGTTATATTAACAACTTTGTTCGTTATCTCTTGGAATAAGAATCTAGGAGAAAAAGTATTAGATAGCGAATTGAAAAAAAAATCTTTCATTTGAATCCGGTCGCTGAAAGTATTATTATAATATTTTTTCGCCGCTTGTATTTCTTTATCATTTCTTACTTTGAATAAAATGTCTTTGACAGAAACACACTGATTATTTTTTGTAGACAATTTACAGTGTTTCTTTTTAATATGTTACGATCAATATTACAAGGAAAACATACGCTTTACTATATATTTAAATAACGTTTTCAGTAAGAATTCTATAAAACAAATTTTGAAAAATACATGTTTAGAAAACGTATAAAAATTTGAACACAGCGGGATTAGAACCCGCGCCTCTTGAAAACCGTTCAAGCTTCTTCTTCAATCTTTTTCAATTTTCTAAAGTGTGCGAATAACACTTTAAAAATCGTTAAAAAAAAACAAATTTTGCATAGCGTATGGAATACACGCCTACCTGCACGTGACTAATGGCGGGCCCATCCTCAAAAACTAAAAAAAATAAATACTATTTTTTTCTTTATGTTGGCCCTCCAATAAAGGACATCAATACATGATATTGGCATGAAGATGTTTATATTGTTCAATTGATACATAAATCGGTATATCTTAAGAAGAGTGCGGCGTTTTGTTTTGAGATATGTAAACAGACTTTTATTTTATTTTAATAGTAAGTATACACGTTTAAACGTTTGGTATGCTTAATAACAACGCACTAATCAGCTATATACTTTTTAATTATTATTTACTTTACTCTAAAAATTAAAATTTAATATTAAATTCGATAAAATATTCTTGATTGTAGTAAAATATTATTTTTTCTGTGTTTCATGATGTTGACGAATCATGGCCAGAAAATTATATTTGTAAAAAATTATAGTGAAAAAGAACTTTCTTTAAAAATCACATTTTTAATTCCTAACAACGCTGTTTAAAGCACGCCATTTTCATTTACAAATTATTGCAAAAGAGTTAAAAAAATATTAGTTCTTAAAGGTTATAATATAGTGATTAATATATTATATACTTATAGTTATTATAAATTGAGGTCATCATGGCGCAGTGTGACAGCGTCTGAGTGTACATGTGTTAGTTGTGGATTCGATTCCCTCTCGGGGAATGATTATATTTAAATGATTTTGATTTATCCGCTCTAGTCACAAGACAAAGCGCGGCGTTGAGTTCCACCAGTATGGAATTTGAGCGGAAAATGGAGAATGGAGTGTTTCAATACACTAGGTTCTCTCTGGTAATTATGGTAAAATGCGTAAAGCTGAAAAAGTAATTAAAATATATTAAATTCTCTTTGTAGAGACGCTTTTAGTTACATTAAAGAGTTTGTATATAAATGTTTATGTGTATTTCATTTATATATTTTATTTTAAATTTATTGTAACAGAAATATAGCTTACTTTTTAATTGAAGCTAATGACTCATAAAAGCTCAATATTAAAAATATTGCCGTACTAAGTATATACTTAAATTCCAATACACTGGCAGTCTTCCACTACAACGTATGCGTAAAACAGCTTCTTAGTAAAAGGATATTTTCGTAAAATTGGTGCATAATTTTTACATTCGAGCACTCTTCAGTCGATGGTCCTGAACAGTTCGGTCACAGACGGACAAAATTCCATTAGTGAGTTTTGGAAGTCCGCCAGGGCGGCCACCGTAGGATTTTAATTTTAAAGACTCGAAATAAGTGAAAAGTGGAATACTCTTGATGAGTCTCTTTGGCTTCATAATAAGCACCAACTAAAAGCTGTAAAAGTTTGTAAAGTATTTAAAATATGTTGTAAATTTAAATAGTGTTGTCAATGCCTAGATTACTTACTAGAAGTCTCATCGATACAAATAAATAAAATTAGAGTGTTTGTTTGTAATATTAAAATATGACTATAAAAGTATGTAAACCAAAGTATGTACATATACCAAAATAACATTTTGTACAATTTTTGTCTGTCTGTTAGTTTCGGGTAAATCTCTGGAATGGCTGGACCGATTTTGACGGCGCTTTCACTGGCATATGGCTGATGTAATAGAAAGTAACTTGAGATACTTTTGTTTTTGAATTCCACGCGAAGTCTAGTGCACAGCTAGCATGAAGATATAACTAATGTGAATACTATAGGATTTATATTATATTTTTTCTTGTCAGACCTGCATATATGTATTTTTATAATATATAATAATTCATTTATACTTCAAATATATTTTGAATCTAGTACAATAAAGTACGGTTACTGTAAAACGCCTTTAAAAATCTAATTTACAACTTTCGACGTCAATTAAAACTGAATCTGAGTACACACTCATCATAACAACGTTGCTAAATCTGAAAATGTGAGTTTTACGGGACTTTGGAAATAAAATGCTGAACTGCACCTACCAACTTCGTCCATACTCAAATTTAATTCACATGAACTTCTCGAAACAATAAAATGACCACGAAAATTTTTGGCAACGAAATTCTAGACGAAAATATATGAGTATGATATACACATATCTGCATCAGACAGTTTAAAAATGATATCATTATAATATTTGCAGTGTTTTAAAACAAAAAAAAACTAAATTGAATATTGGTTCACAATTTACATTTTTTGTATTTATTATATAAATATTATTTAAAACGTTGCACTTAATTAGTGAAAAGTTTTGTTAATTACAAAACTTTTTACTGATAGCTCGACTTAAACAAAATTTAAAAGTGTTTCAATATGAACTCTCTGTGGCGTTACACTAACACTATGCTAATTTGTAATTAATATATCTAATAAAAAATTTAACAAAAAAATAAATATTTTTCACATTACCTAAGTATTTTGTTATTATTTTACGTATTAAAATAACGTGCTTGGTTCTTCCATTTAGTAGTAATCACTTTCTGTATAAGTACTGTTAAATTACAAAATAGGCTTTTTAGCCTACTACATAATAAAAAAATGGAGAAAAACGCAATTGAGAGAGGTAATTTATTATATTTAATAATTATTAGATATGATATATTTCTTACTTTGAATTTAACTTTTAATATTAAATGTACATAAATTTAAATACTTTATAAAATTACTTTATAAAAGAAATTGCTTCACGATTTTGCCTTCATTTAAATGTAAATAAAGACTAGCGTAAAGGCACTACTCTATTTTCCATCCGGATTCGGATCCGGATTTTGCTAAAGCTAAAATAACAAGCCAAAACAATTTATATTTAATACTTTTTAATTAAAAAAGTATTTTCTTAATGAAAAAACAAGCAATAAACTAATTTTGAAAACAATACAGTGATATAATAAAAATAAAAATATAGAACTCCAGTTTAATCTCTAAGTCTCTAGTCCAGCAGAATTGAGAACAAAATAATTAACGTAATTTTCACCATTCGTTTTGTGACTCTAATCTTAGGTTTAAATTACTTCCTCAAGAGAGCACGAGATAGTCAACTATTTGTTTATGTTAAACCTAATTGGCTATACTAGTGGCTGAGGATAGCCGGTTGGCACGCACAGCTAAATTTATTACTATTTGCCTTCTACATTGGTAAGTAAACCATTGACTGTTCAAGTTAAGCTAAAAGCTTTATTTCTATGGAATGTTGTTTGTATATAAAATGTGATAATAAATGTTTTTTTTTATATTTTTTTATTACCACGATTTTTTCTCCTATCAGGGTGGTCAGAGAGAACTTATTGTCTAAAATTATATTTATTTTGAAAGTTATTAAAAAAATAGTAAGAATAGTAGTTATCATGGCACAATTGAGAGGTATTTCTATGTCAAATCATATTCAAGTTACAATATAAATAGGACTACAGTTGAAACAGTTCAAGTAAAAAATAGCTAAAATTAACTTTAGAAACAAAAGCTTTTGGTTAGAAAGCTTTTGTTTACTTATTTTTCTTTATATAAAAAACTTTCGTGTAATTTAAATGTACACAAACAGTGCTTCTCAACTTTTAGGGACGTTAGCTTGTTTGTTTCTAGAAGTTTCCACAAGAACTAGGATGTCTGCGAGCAAATATTCATTTATTCATCATATATCATGCAAAGATGCATAATCTTTGCACTAGTTGTGAAATTCATAACTAAAGTCTTCTATGAGACTAGAGTTCTGCATATATCAAGTTCGTAATACTGTAGTGGAACAAAACGAAAGATTCAAACCTGTATTTTATATAATTGCAATGATTGTAGGTTCAAATTTATTTCTTAACGTTTTTTTCTATTTTAGCTAAAAGCAAGAGATATATGTGAAATAAAATATGTTTCAATATATATATATATTCACACATATTTTGTACTAGCAGGCATAGTACTAACTTATTTAGCACCAGATATTCCTTTCCCCACTTTTTATACTTTAGAAGACATTACATGACATAACTTCGCCACTTTTGAACTTAGCGATAACAAAGTATTTTTTCTAATTATTGCACTTAAAAAAATTGGCTTGTTTATAAAAAAATTGACAGCACAATATTCAGATGCCAAATTTATATAAAGAGATACGCGGTTTAAAATGCTAAATAAAGACACACTTGATATTGCAATAGCTTCGTAAAATATATTATTTTAGATAAATGAGCTTGAACGTAGTGCGCGGTGCGAACTCATTACACGTATTATTAGGTAAAGCTCTATAATCTCCGCAGAACAAACGAGATATTATAAAAGATTTAATTTTAGTACGTATATTCTGTGTAAGGTTTTAATGAAAAAAAGAGGGCCGTATAGGATTTAGTATAGTTTTATTAAAACACTACGAAAAAGTGGTCCATACCTTCTGTTAATAAATGAAATATTGCATTTTCTTTTCCTGTTACTATTTATGAGTAAATAGTTCCTAAAAGAGTTCAAAGTATTTCGGTTGCCTTAACATTTGGTGTGTAATTTTTAAATGGTTTTAGTTTTAAGATTACTATTTCCACACTTTAAAATCACATCGAAACTTATTTTAACGTATATTTCTTATTTTGTGACACCTCACAAAATTACAGGTATAATTTTTGACGGTGTAAATTTGCATGTTTGGTAACAAAAAGTCAGATTTTAATAATTATAAATCTTTGTAGAATGAGAATTGAGTCGACAATCTACGGGATTAGTCAACTTGGTACACGATGGTCGATGGCCTTTTTTTTTTTTTTAAATAAACTAGAGAAGTAACCAAAAATATATCGTTTATACATAGATAATCATTTATCTAGCTAAAAATACACTGTAGGTAAGGTACCTATAATCTCATTTAAGGGGGAGAAATGGTACGTTTACATGTTTACAAAAAAAACAGCTTAACAAGGGCAAAATGAATTTCAAAGCCGCGCCAAAATATATCAAATATAATAATGCTTCGAAATTCGTCGAATTTTTGACAATACAAAAGAGGGATTTTTTTACTCTTATTCAAAGAGAAGAGTCACTTAGTTTGAGGGCCATGTTGATCTAGTTAATATAACAAATGATCTTAAAATTATATTAGTTTTACGATTCTATACACACTTATTAAGTTTAGCCTTCTTGGTGCAATGGGACGATGTCTGTAATCGCCTTTGTTTGCGGGTTCGATTCCCACTCGATGGAATAATCATAATTAGACAAGACACTGCGCTGCGTGGAGTCCCGCCACTAAACAAGCACCGTCTTGAATTCGGGTGGAAGTGGAGAACGAAGTGTCTTGACACCAGGTTCTCTCTGAATACCCTGCTATGCGGAAAAAGCGATAGACTTGGAAAAACAGATTAGCCTTACTATAGATGATTTATGAAGACCTGACGTAGGGTTTGTAATATACAAATTACAAGCTCCAATTGATCTTGCTCCAATTTGAGAAACCAGAGGTTCGCTATGAGAACATTCCATTAAAACACAGCCAAAAAAGGGAGATGAAAAGGGAATTTTAATGTCTTTGGCATCTTATGTCAATCAGCATTGAGGGTAGCTGCGAGTACAGAGGGACGAAATTAATGAACTGGTTCATTACATCTAATTGCCATTACCACCGTTGGTTTTAGTAAATGCTATACAATTTTAATTATTTCGTATGTTTTGTTGATTTTTATGTTTACTTTTCGCAGTAATTTACTTTTTGGCTTCATAAATGTATATTTTAAACTTTTTTTTATTTTAACTCGCATTGTTAGTTACTAGTGTGGGTCAAATGAAATGGCCAAACTTGTAGAATACGGTACACCATAAAAAAAATCCAAAATCTTATTTAAACAAACATATTTGAATTAATATTACAAATATATTAAAAGTTTTTAATTAATATTATAAATCGATTTTCGGTATTATAAATCGTTTTTTCTTAGGTCTGAGGCATTAACTTTAAGTTAAACGGTGGTTAATTGTTTGACGTTAAAAAAATTAAGCATGTAACACTTTTGTGAATACAATTATTTGACTGGAAATTATTAAATGACTGGATTAAAATTATAATTATAATAACTAAACTCTGACTATCACGATCACTAGATAAGTGTTTGTCTGAAACTTGCAATGGTTGTGGATTCTATCACAAATCAGAATCATTTTTGACATGTGTTGTCATATTTTAATAAGCGGAAAATCGAGTGGCTTAATATATCATATTAATATATAAGTTAATATATCAAAACAATACTGAAAGGTAAATGATATTGTATTTTTAATATTAACATCCCTAAACTATAATTTATAAATGAAATTTTAAAATTAAATGAGATTTACTACCATAATGATGGCACAAAAGGAAGTCAAGTGTATGTTGAACAAGGGTTATGTCACTAGCGGGTTGCTAATTAGGTCAAATGTCAGGTTATAGCTGCCAAACGACGTTGTCATTTAGAAACTGAACTTATTTATAATTTACTTTTTTTAAAGCTTATTATTCAATTCATTTATAAATTAAGCAAAGTCTGTGCAAAGAGACAAAGTTTATTTCTAACAACCTCTCGTATATAGGCAGAGATAATTTTGTGTTATGACAATCCGTCTTTTATTTTCTTACAAATTTCGAGGTTTAGAGTGTTAAGCGGCAGACTCCAACGCCGTGCTTTAGCAGACCAGAATAATTAAAATATTTTTTCAATAATTATAATTTATATATATATATATATATATTACTAATCATTTCCCCGAGTGTGAAGATTGATTTCACAATTATCTTGTGAACAGGCAGACGTTGCGCCAAATGCCTAAAATATACCAATTTTATATTTTATTTTTCGGCCTGTATACATAAAAAGCGCCTTTTTTTGTTTGTTTTGCCATTTCTAATAAGCAATATTTCTAATCTATGCAAAAAGCTGCAAATGGAGAGATGTGTCAGATTCTGATTAATTTTATTAATTATATGTATTAACGAAAAGCTGGAATTACAAGTTAAAATTTATAATGTAAAGTTAGTATACATTTAAAGCTTACTGCATTAAATAGGCTGGAGCCCTTAACTACAAGCAAGTGAAATTTCCCCTAAATCCAACGTTATCTTGTTTGCATTCCCTCTACAATGTGACCTAATTAGCGAAGCTAGTGACACGGATCCTGTTGATAGAAACACTTCGGAGTTTGGTTCTAAATGGCACATAGAGAGTTGGTTTGTAGAGATGCTAACATCAAAATAAGTTGTATAAGAATAATATATAATAACATAGAATACCCAAAGATTATTCTACGAATAGTCGTTTGGCGAGAGAAAATTCTATTTATTAAATATATTTAATATTTGTTAAAGTATTATTCACACACTTAGGGAATTGAAAAACATATATTTATACGTTTCCTAAATATATGTTTTTCAATTTCGTAAATTATCATCACTATAAAAAAATGAGATTTTTTTTCTTTTTGTTTATGTGTAGTAAGTTAGTTCTAGGATTTAAAACTTCATTATTTAAACAAAGGTTGTTTTAAATTATTGAGGAGTATTAAGAAACTGTCATGTTTAAGTTACTGGTGTAATCTAAATAAATTACACTTTATTCAGCTTCACGACTTTTACCTCATTGCATGGTAGACAAGCAAAAACTAGTCAATACACTCCTTTCTTCACTTTCCGTCTGAATCCGAACTCAACGCCGCCTTTTCGTCTTTCCTTTTGTCCTTTCCTTTTGTCTTTCTCCTGAGTGGGAATCATACCCACTAACCATTACAGTCAGAAGCTGTCCCTGATGAATCTAAATAGATTATACAAGTAGATTAGTGATGCGTATATTTAAGTGCATCTTTTTTTAAATTTATAACTAATATTCTAAACGCTTATATTTTATTTAAATAAGACTTTTATATTAAACAATTTTTTTTCCACATTTCCTTTATTATAAAGTTTTATAACTGTTAGTTCATATAGTTATCCATATAGTTTTATAACTGAACTGACAAGGCTTATAGAGTTTATTATCTCTATAAGTTCTCTACATATCGTGTAATTTTCTCAAACCATAGACATAGACAAGAATAAAAAATATGCATTTTAAATATTAGCCTCAAGTGAGGCTGGTATCAAGAACCATCATCTGTAAAGCCAGGTACAACCTAGCTACTAGGGCATTAGTATAATCTACTTGTATGAATTAATTACTCAATATATATAATTATACGTTAAGCCGCTTTGCATAATAACCATGGTACTTGTTGTTACTTTATCTTTTTTCACATTAACTTTAACATTTTTTTACCAGTAATTTGTAGAAATAAGTCAGTAACTTTTACAGGCATAATTATATTCATTTAAGTTTTTATTTATTTTAAATTAATAACGCACGGAAAAAAATAATATCAAAATTTTTATTGTTTATATAATTATATTATACTATACTATATAAAATTTATTCATTGTTTCTTTCTACTTGGCACTTGTCCCGGCCTAGCCAGGGTCTGCCAGGGTCTTTCATTAGTGCCTTGAGCTTGGGTTGGTTCTGCGGTCGCAGACCACTCCTGTGACCTCACGCCATTTTGCCCAAGCAGTGGGATTCGGACTTGGACATTGTGATCGATGCCTCCAGACTCCAAGGTACCTGAACTTTTCCGAGTGAACGGCTGATTCATTAAGACCGCCAATATAGGCCTCAATCAATATAGGCTTCAGGGATTCCTTTGGATCGCAATGCCCACTAGATGAATTGACAAGGCACGCAGTCAAACACGTTCTGCAGAGCTCTCCTTTTTTCTCTGTATGCCTCCATCAGAATTTTGAAGGCAAAAATGGCGTCCATGGTACCCGATCCCGGCTGAAATCTATATTGACATTCAGAGACAGTACACTCTCGGCGAAGCCTGAGGTCAATCATGCGCTCAAAGAGCTTCATGGTGTGACTTATGCCCCTGTTATTACCACAATCTTGAAAACTGCCCCTGCCTTTATAAATAGGGGTAAAAAAGCTGTATCGCCACTGATGTGGCATCCTATTTTTAATTAAATACATACTATATTAAATTTGTAATTAGAAATATCCAATGGACTTATGAACTGAACTAAAAATGTAGTCGCAGTGCTCTAGTCAATTAAGTTATACTTTTACAATTCACAACGGCAAAATATTTTTTTAATGTTAAAATTGTAAACGGACAGGCAGCTAAAAATAATGCATCCGCAATTTATTGTTGAACAAATAAATAATTAGAGTTATTTATATCCTATAAATTATTTAATAGTAAGTTACTTTGAACTCTCAAACCTGCCACACCAGAGAGCAAGATATAGTCAGCTCATTCTGCAAGAATCCAGGGCAGTACGCGAGGCAAATCACAGACTGACTGACAGACGAATGCCACCTCAGTCTACTTGTGACCACGTACTATTGTAAAGTGTTCGAAACGTCGGGTTTTTTAAATGTAATTTCGAATACCAAAAATGTACGGACTAACCGGTTAAAAATAGTCTCATTTTAAAATGTTTTAAAATATACTTAGTACATAATGTAAATATACAAATGTATATAAAAAATGTTTATTATACTTTCATTTGTTTTTTCATCTATACGCTGTATTTGCATAGCAGTACCCTGCTATATTCTATCAGAGAGAAGCTAATGTATGTTGAATTCAAGACATTGCGTGTTAAGTGGTGAAGCTCAGGTGGAGATATTAGGTACCAGAGTGGATAAATGAAAGATATTTTAAATACAATCATTCCCCCGAGTGGAAATCGAACCAACAAGCAATCGCGCTTAAAGTTGGTGCTGTCCTAATTCGTATTTTAAAAAATATTTATTTATTTATAAGAAAAAAAATACGACACAAATGTAATTTATTCATACAAAATATGGGCAAAATCTACAAGATTATTGTATACATGGTTACTGTGTTCAAAAAGCAGAAAGCTTAAAAAAATATGAAAATTCACAACTGCACCGATATTCAGTAGTAAGCCTAACCTAGTAACATCGTAACAAAACAAGAAAAAGCTGACTTAGCGTTCGGCTACAGCATATTTTGCATTTTCAGATAAAAAAATAAGTAGTGTTTATTTAATCTAGTTATATTTCAATTTTACAGTGCGCTTTTTTATTTTATTTAATTGTATAGTATATATTACTAAATATAGTACAAAGTTTGATTTTATTTTAATAAAACAAATTAAAAGTTTATGCAGACATAATTTAATTGTGCACAATAAAGCTTCGTTTTTAAACAACTTTGTATACCATTTCATTTATTTTTCACACAACATGTAAAGCTCTTAAAATGGATGAACATTTTAAAAGATTTCGTCGTCCCCTCCGGGACGGTCTTACTTTTTACTTTTTTCCCTTAAATTCAAATTTAATTACACATAGACTGCCAGTAACTTATACAGGCAAAATTATGTTAAATGGTTAATGTTTATAAATATTAACTGTTTGGTTATTTATTTAAATTTAAAATATACAAAATATACAGAAATTATTACATACTTGTGTACGAGAAGACTATGTACGTTATAAAATAAAAATTTTCTAACCTAACAGTTTTATTCAATTCTTTTGATTGTAGTCTCAAGACACTCCACTCTCCACATTCCGCTCAAATCCGATATATTGCCTGGTGAGTGATGGAACTCAACGCCGCTTTTTATCTTTTCACCACAGCGGAGAAATGAAAACAATTTACATAGAACCATTCCCCCCAAGGGAATCAAACCCATAACACCGCACACTTGCTCTTTATTAAGATTTAAACAGTATTTTTTTCAAATCAAGTACAACAAATGCCATTTGATCATATGAAAAATATTCTGTTAGTATGAATACTAACAAAATGCGCAACGTATAGCTCTTCCATGAACAGACGTTGAACCAGGCTTTTAGGCAGACAGTTATTCACTTTACAGAGGAAATTGAAAAGTTAAGAAGCTTATTCCATGTTTCGTGTTTCAGCAAACTGCTTTTACAGTAGCTGAACCTCACATTTTTAATATTTTTTTTATGTTAGCATACTATTGGAGTGTCCCTGAAATTTATGAAAAGTACAGATAGAAGAGCCATATCATATATTATATGATAATATTTCATTAAATTATCCCGCTAAATGGAGGACGTAGTAAAAATAAAAAGCAAGAATATATTTGTACGCAATGTACAAAATTAAATATGAAATGTGATTGATAGAGAAATATTTTTATGTTGATCTAAATTAAAATATTTATATCTAAAATCTTAAATACAAAGTATCTGAATTATATTTTACAATTCCGAATCTGTTATAATTGTATTCATTAAGATGTGTAATTAAAAGTTGTTAAATATTTTAAGAAAATTATACAGACTGAGGAGGACCAAATTTACCACAGTTAAGGTTATAGTACTTTTTATAATAATACATTATAAGTACATTGAATTCATAAAAAAATATTACAAATATGGCAAGGCAACAACGTATCTACTAATAAGTTCTTTGATTTTCACGATTCTTACACATTTTGAAATGCAACTATTTTTAACCGGATTAATTGTGTATAATATTGGTATTCGAAAATACATTTTAGAACCCGACGTTTCGAACACTTTACAGTAGTACTAGTCCGGCGCGGTCACAGGTAGTCTACCTAAAAATAGTTTCATTTCAACGTATCTACTAATTTGTATAAATACAATATTTTTTGTATAAGCTATTCTGATCTTGTAAATGTCATGGCAATAATAGAAATTTACCATTGCACTAATACCATCAACAAGCCATCGTGGTACAGGTGTGAAATTAAATCCTTTATAAATTAAAACGAAGTACTCGGCGTCAGCCTAATTAATTGGTAGGGGGATAAATAAATCAATTAAATTATGCCGCTTAGCGCACCGCTTAATGACTTCGATGGAAACCGTTCCAACCTTCGAATCCTTTAAATATTTCTAAATATTTGAAACATAATTTTATATTATTATTAAAGCTTTTTAAATAAAAAGACGCTTAAATTGTGAAAATATTTAAATAAAGTTGCTTTTGATGCAATATAGCTGTCTGACTGTAAACTGGTTGTGGATTCGATGCCCAGAGTTATATAAATATAATAGAAGGAATCATCATATATAAATTATTTTAATTTCACTGCTCTGACAAGACAAAACGTGGCGTAGAGTTCCGCCACTAAGCAAGCAATGACTGACTTACAACCCCGCTATGCGAAAAAAAGGTGAATTTGGTTGAGTACTCAAACTCCACAAAAGAAGTATAAAATTTTAAATATTAATGATTTCTCAATTGAAGTATTTATTTAATCAGTAGATACAACAAGAGACGGCGGCGGCTTCATCCACAAACTGTAGGAGATACATATGAAGAAATTAATTAATGCAAAGTCCATAATTCTGTATCATCATTTAACACAGTTATTTCAATGTCAGTAACTAATGGTCAATCGGCTCTAGTGTTACTAAACTAGAAAAATCCGACAATTTGGTGATTTGATATCAAAATCCGTATTTTAATTATTACCGGGATGCCAATCACACTCGCACCTAAATCCACTTGCTAACGAAGGCATTGTACCGCATACCGGTTAACTGGAACATATCATAAAGCTGAGAGTCGTTTATCAACGGTCGAGTAGCGAAACGTAATTAAGCGCTTACCACCTGGCACACTGACGAAGTGTTTGATAAGTATTTAAATTGATAAGTCAATAAGTTGTTGTTATCTTTTTAAAAAAATAACATTGACTGTTAACGGGGAGGAAGTGAATTCAATTCTTAGCTAGGGCAAAAAATTTTCGTATTAATAAAGAAGTATTTTTAAGGGTACTTTCTAAATACAAAAAATATTAAAAATGGAAATGTATATGGGCATGTGTATAATAATATATAAATATGTACTTTTCCATACTTAATAATTGTAACAGCTAAAAATCCTGTAAATTAAAAAAATTATAAGTCAGGCAAAAGTTATATTTTATTTTTAATATTTTATTAATTTTCAGTTATCCACGCATCTTCCGCAATTTGCAGCTAAAACGGAGAAGACTTCTTACATTTAATTGAATACAATAATTTTTATTTTTTATTTTATTTCCTTATGACAAATCTATAGGTAATTAATTTAAATTTGATAATTATTTAGATATAAGTGTCCCCATGAGTTAAGATCGAATCCCCTAAAGTATTCACTGCCTCATCAACTTCGCCGCCGTGAAGTTGATATTGTTATAATGGATTGGTGATCAAATCAGGATATGCCTCTAATACAGAATTTATATAATATATAGGCAACCTGTTTGAAATAAGCAGATTGAAATTATAGTAACTTAGAGAGATGTCGCTCAACTGTCGTGACGCGCGCGATTGCACGCGCCGTCTCATGTCATGTGTCTCATATAAATTAGATGGTATCCATACAATTTAAAAATATAAAATATAAATACATTGAAGAAGACATATTTAGAAAACGTGTAAATATTTGAACGCAGCGGGATTTGAACCCGTGCCTCTTGAAAACCGTTCAAATTTTTATACGTTTTCTAAATGTATTTTTCAATTTCCTATGTGTGCGAATAACACTATACTAACACTACAATATATATATTTTTCTAATTAGTTATTATTATATTATATTATATTTGAATATTTTTGACTATTATAGTTTTCAAGCTTTCACACACTTGAGGCTATCGTAGTGCAGTGTGAAAGCGTCGGACTGTATACGCGATGATTGTGGTTTCAATTTCAAATCGGGAGAATGATGACATTTTAATTCTCATTCTACATATATATATATATATATTTTAAATTTAATAAATTCATTCTTCTTTGATCATTCATCTTTATTTCAAAAATAATATATTAACATACAGGCGGACCGAGTTGACGTTTTTATTACACTAATAGCATAGTTTTAACACGGAATAACTTGAATAATTAATATGGTATTAATAAATTACAATTCAATCAATTATTATTTATACTAAACTAAAACTTTTTCTAGACATTGCGTGATGAGTGGAGGAACTCAACGATGCGCTTTGTCTGAGATACCAGAGCGGAGAAATGAAAATATTGGAAAAATAATTATTCCCCCGAGTGGGAATCGAACCCACAACCAATCGAGTTTTGCAGTCAGACATTGACCCACTTCGCCACGATGGCATCATATGCATACAAATCAAAACATTTAATTATCCAAATAAATGTTATCTTCACTCATCCCTACAGATAACTGAATCATATGGAACCCACAGCTTTATCACACAAACAGAACAGTATAAAAAAATATCCGATACGGATTTACTTTAGAATTATAACGTATAGCTAGATATGTTAAAAATATAGTATTTAAATTCTAAATAATAATATTTTTTTGTATTTATATTAAAGTTGATATGTAGAAACGTCCTTGTATTTCAAGTTTGAGCACTTGCATATTTGAGTTAATTCAAAGTAAGGCCTGTGGGTGCATGATACCTGGCATTAGCAATGCATTCGCTCTTAAATGGACAAAGTAAATTATTCCTCACTGCCTTGTGACTGCAGATGTAGATTAAAATTCAGTATAACGATGTTATAAGAGCCAGTGAGATAATCTTGTTTGAACTTCTTAAATGAAACCTCGGTTCTCGATTAAAGTCGCTTTAAAGATCTATTACGTTTTTACTACCTTTTGTGCTGTAAAATAAATGCGTACTTACTTTTCTTGTATTTTGAGAAAATATGATAAAATACTTGAAACTGATATAAAATACATATTTAGTAAGCGTATAAAAATTTGAACGCAACGGGAGCTTGAACGGTTTTCAAGAGGCGCGGGTTCATATCCCGCTTCGTTTAAATTTTTATACGTTTACTAAATATGTCTTTTTTAATGTGTCTTTAAAAAATGTTAAATATACTTGTGATATAATCCATCCATGGCCATAGTGGGACAGTGGGACAGCGTCTGACAATAAACGCGATTGATTGTGGGTTCGATTTCAATTTAAAAAACACTTTTATTTCTCCGCTTTGGTACTTAAGACAAAGTGGCAATGAATTCCGTTCCGGAAAATGGAGGAACGGGGACTTTTGACACTAGGTTATCTCTCAGTTCGGTTATCAAAAAGCGTTATCAAATGTCTGACGCATTATACTGAATTTAAAGAGGATCTATAACAATGGCTTCGTTCTCTACAAAAGTAAACCGAAGCGAAAACGAAAATGAAGTGATACTTGTATGACAGACTGGACAAATATACAAATTTTAAATATAAATTTTACTTTGACCGGGATCTGAATATACAGGTACCGTTGTTAATAGGGAAATTGCCCTGTTTTATAAAAAAACAGAAGTCCACTGTGCCACAATATTCAATAAGTACCTACATACAACTGAAAACGTGAATGTGAAACTAGCCTTAGGCTAACTAGTTTAGCTAAGAAGAGACACAGCATCGACACATCAGCCACCACAAAGCTATCTTCGTTTTCATCACTCACAGGCACCCTCCCTTTACGGTCACACTTTCACATGAAAAGCGTGTCGCAATTGAACTTTAACCAAAGGACTTCTATTGAATTTGTATGTCATGTAACTGTAATTAGCGTTTGGCTTGATAAATATTTAAATGTAGCTTTCATATTTTTTCATGTTACGAGTTTCGGATAATTTTTTTTTAAATATATTAAATTTAAATAAAAAGAATGGAAAATAATATGATTACGAGAAAATTCTTTAAAGAAAACAAAAATTCAACAAACAAATTTCTATACGGTTTTTACAGATTTAATTGTTAAATTTGGTAATAGTTTATTTTAAGTAGATACATTTCTTTTTGTAATTATTTAATATATGAGATATTAAACGCGGATCCTATTGTTGACAGTGATAGGCCGAGAGAACCTTTTATAACTGCAGTCCAGTCTCGAGTCTCCACTTTTCTATCCTTGGCTTACTGAAACTTTGCCTAGAATGTTAATCAAGAACACAATGATTGCATACATTTAAATACCCATAAACAGCGTCGCGATAGCGGTAATTTGAATAATTAAAAAAATATAAATATAGTAAATGTGTAAGTATATAGATATACTTATACAACGTATATATTTAATACTAGCGACCCGTTTGCCGCTTCGCCTGCGTAAATTACACTACTGAACCATTTAGTTTTTTCACCCGCCCACGTTCTCCCAAACTTTGCTTAAATTTATAAATACAACTAATTTAGTTGTATTTTTTTTGTTTATGACCCGACTGAGATGAAATAAACACTTAATGTTAAAGGCAGTTTAAGGTTAGTCTTGAAAAATACACTGACAAACAGAAAAGAAAAATTAAAAATCATGGCAAAAAAAAATAATAATTCATAAATCTTCCATTTACAGACAGCCATCAGTTTTTATTATATGTATAGATAATGTTTACTTGGTAACTGCAGGCATGAGATAGGCTGGTTTGTTCAACTTTTTATCATAGGTATTCATAAACCCATTATAAAGGAGGGACGCTCTTTGAATACAAATGAAGTAATGGCTTCGCGCTTCGTGGCGTTGATCTTACCGCATAAAATTACTCAGATAATGGTTTTATCAATAACATAGTTTATGTACAGTGGAGGCTTAGCGGAAATTTGGTAATAGGCTTATCTGTTGGGGTGGAAATTTTATTTTAAATAATGTAAATATAATATATATTATTAAATGTATTATATATAATATTCAATTAAAATTGATATTTCATCATCGTGGTACAATTGGGTCGTGTTTGATTAAATACGGAATTTTGAGATCAAATCTTTTGTTAAGGATTCCAATATAATATTACAGGTTCACAATTAAATAGTTTTATATAACAAAAAAATATTTGCTTTACAAAGAAATAATTATACTAAGTTACTATTTCTGTATACTACAAAGACTATAGAATAAGAAACAAATTACCTAAAAAATTTACGAAAATACAATTCATTCAATCGTTCAAATCATAAGAGGTTTTTATATCCAAATTCATTCATTCGTTATTAGTAATTGAATAGCAAATATTAGATACTAGTTGAAGCTCGCAACTTCGTTTGCGTGGATTTAATAACTTTATGACATACTACTTCCTAACTGTAGACACATTTAATGACACTTAAAATAGAAATAACTTTTGTTAGGTGGTAATATTCTTTTGTCTCGGAAATAATATTATAGAATACGTAGTGGCGAGTCTATACTAAGCACTAAGCATTGTATTAGGCAGACATGTAACTTATTTAACATACTAGTATCTGAAATACAGAAACAAGATACAATATACTATTTCCGTCTTGTAACTAAACGTGTCAAAAAAACATTAACAAAAAAAATGTGATGTGACATTAAAAATAAATGCGTAGAACTGAACGTGCCTTTATTGGTCTGAAGTCTGTGATATAAAAAAATAATGTTATAACATGTTTTAAGAGAAATTAAAAAAAAATCCTCTATTGCAAATGACGAAAACACGGGGTGTACTAACAGCGCCGCTGACTTAGAAACATTGCCATTTCTAAAGATACGAGCTTAAACAGCATTTACCCTGCAATAAAAAATATATTAATGAAATATAACAGATGCTTACCAAGCTCTGCCCCTGTGAAGCGACACTTTTATTTTGCGGCCTCATAGAAGATAAATGGGTGTTAAAAAGTTTACGAACGCTATCTATTCAATAAACCAACTTAAATTAATTTAATGTCGTTTTATTACAAAATTATTTTATTTCTAAGAAGTGTTAAAATATACCTATTTTGTATCTAGTATTTCAGATACCGATCTCGAATGTATTTTGTATCTGGTATCGGAAATACTTAATTTCAACGTATCTTCTATTTTGTATTCCAGACACTTTGTACACGGTATTTTGTGTATCACATAAAAATATATATAATTCACCGCAACAAATTTAACTGTACCCACCTTTTTTTTTAACATTGGTAAGTTAGTGTATTTATAATAAATTAATTAAGTATATACACAAGTACACATATTTATGAAAATATGATTAAATATATATTTTTTAACATTTTTTTAAAGTGTTATTCCCACACTAAGGAAATTAAAAAAGACATATTTAGAAAACATATAAAAAGCGTTCAATTTTTTATATGTTTTCTAAATATGATTTTTAAAGTGTTATTCCCACACTAAGGAAATCGAAAAATACATATTTAGAAAAATACATATTTAGAAGTTTTTTAAATATGTATTTTTGTACCCACCTTTTTGTACCTGTGTAAACTGTACTATTCCATCTGTTAAAATTTGTCAAATAGCAATTTTAAATAAATTCTCCATAAAGGTGCAAAATGTAGGTGCTACGCTACGACGAGGTTACTTACATGGGTTAGCTTAAATATTTACATACTTTCGACGGCATGAATTTTTGAATGATTAAATTTCAATCATATTAAAAAAGACATATTTAGAAAACGTATATAAATGTGCGAAATGTGCGAATAACATTTTAAAAAAATGTTAAAAAATATATATTCAATCATATTTTCATAAATATGTGTACTTCATTATTTTATATAACCTCGAGGAAGCTTTTACGTCTACGGCAACTGGGTAAATACTAGTGATAAGTAATTTACTTTGACTCACTACCACTGTACTGTCCAGTGTATTGTATTAAAATATGTTTCATAAAAGAAACTCATTACAATACAAAATATATCCTATAGCATCATCGACAGCGTCTGACAAAATATAGAGAAAGGAAATACTAAAAAAGCTTGAAGCAGCATATTGTTTTCCAACTTTAACACCTGATCACATTGAAACTTAGATAAAAAAAAAAAAATAAATGAAAGTGGTCATTTAGAAATCTCTCTAAGACTTACACATAAGATGTTCCAGGTAGTTGTCATTTTTATTTCAACTTCACTCTTTTCTCTCTTGGCAAACAAAGAGGATATAGTGGCAATCCGTTATTCGCTTAGCATTCGAATTCGAGACGGCGCGTATTAAATACTGAAACTCAACGTCCGCCTTTGTCGTACCGGAGAGAAAATATTTAAACGATACAAATATACAACCATAGGGTTTACAGTCCAACTTATCCTACTGCTTCATAATGGCCGTATAGTTCAATGGTTTTTATTTGTTTACTAAAACTGCCCACAGCGTCTCTTTCGAACCGTCCAAGAGGCGCTGGTTCAAATTCCGCTGCGCTTAAATTTTTATACGTTTTCTGAAAATAAGTTTTTTTAATTTTTAAGTGTGTAAATAACACTTTAATAAAATATTAAAAAGAAACTTCCTAAGTAATAAGATTTCATTGCTTTATTTTTTATAGTTTTACTCTTTGAAATTAATTATACTGTAAGCCCTACCTAGGCTAATAGTTATACAAATAAAAAAGTTTCATTTAAGTCCTTCCAGTAACGATGAATATGTGCGCGTACAAACATTTTAAACATCATAGATTCATATTAAATTACATTCTCAGTATATATTTAGTAAAGGTTTAATTTATTCTACTTTTATTTTAGAATTCCACGTTGACGACGTTGTGGGGACGTCGCTAGTAGATGATAAAATCAGTAAAAGATCGTTCGTAAGGTATAAACATGAAACACTGTTTAGAGTTTTTTTTTTTTAAATGGTGTTAAAATAGCTAAAATATTGCATTGCAATCTATTTTATTAAATAAAACTCGTCCTCGAAAAAAGGAAAATAATGTTTTTGTTCCATAAATGCATCTGAGCAGAACTGCAATGGATCGGTTCTTACTGACTAAAATTTATTTAAACGAATACGAATATTTTACCACTGTGGTAAGATATTAGAGTCGCTAGACACATAATTTGGTAAATGGAAACGTGGCAGAATTTAATTTGAATTCCCTCTCTAGACAGTCAAGTATGCAGACGATATTCACTGTTCACTGTCACAAGTGAATAGATTAGCACCTGTGAATGAAAGAGCGAGTCAAAGTAAATGTCAGTGGCCCAATTATTTGAATAAACATTGCTTAATTGCAATCGTTCGTGTTAGATTCACTTTCTAAAAATATAAACTGTACACTTAGGTATAACTTGTTGGTAACGAAATATTAGCGTAATAATCTGTCTTTTTTTATAACGCTACATATTTCCTAGATTTTAGATCGGGTTTAGAGATGCTGCGAAGCGAAATCTAACATAAATTGTGTAAAAAATTGATCGATGTTCGAATACCCTACCAAACTTAACTATAGCGTGCAAGTTGGGTATAACTTGGGATATATAATAATGGGAGTGGGAGTGGGAGTCGAAGCGGAAGCAGAAGAGGGCGGGAAGCGGCAGTGGTGTTATTGCCTCCCAGATATAACTAATGATATTTTTCGGCTATGAATACCAAAAACATATATTTTCTTCGTCTTTAAACTATAAGGCATAAATAAAATCCGCCTTAACACAATTTTTGTAGTGTGATGCGCAGTTTTCGCATGCGCAGCTTCCAAAATATCAATATAAAAATCCAGTGCAATTGAAGTATTACAATAATTATGTTCAATGGTCTTATTAGTAAAAGTTGTTCGGTATGGTAAGCAGCGTTCGTTAACAAATAAAAATTTAACTTTGTGGCCTCCGTGGCACAGTGACATAGAGTTTGACTGTAAACGCGATGGCTGTGGGTTCGATTCCCACTTCAGAGAATACTTAAATTGGTAAACAATACATTTTTTCTCTCCGGTATATTAATGATCGGCGGGCGTTGAACCAATAAAAGGGATATTTCGGCAGTCAATATGCAACGTCTCGAATGCTGAGAAAGGACTTCTGCCCAGAGAGAAAAGCGCGCTGAAAACAAATTAGAATTGCCTAATGCGGAGGAGACTCAGAGACGAAAAAATTACCACTATAAAAAAAATCATTATAATTTTGGGTCAGTATTCAATGCCAATATATAGTAAATGAAAGTAATACATATTATTATAAATGCGAAAGTAACTCTTTGTCTGTCTGTGTCGTTAACACGACCGGACCGGAGCTGCAGTTTTTCTAGGCATTTCATTGATTTACGTAAAGGACGCTGAAAATACGAAACAGCTATATTTCAACGCGGTCGAAGCCGCGAGCGGGTCGCTAGTAATATAATATAATATATGTATAAAATTAATATTGAAACCGACAGAATCCTTTGAGATTCCATGTCACATCTGTAGAACGTGGGAATTGACGTCAAATAGGTTTACCTTTTGGGCAAAATTACATTAGTTTAATCTGTGATTGATTTATAATTATGTTTAGTTATTTCAATTGACTGATGCCAAAACACGAGTTGCTATTATAAAAAAAAATAACATTGAACGGAAGTGTCTTGACACTAGGTTCTATCTGCTTAGCATGCCAGACGGAAACGTCAAGCGGTAACAAAATATGCCAAACATTTTATTTAGTTCTATTAATAAAAAAGGCAAGCAAAATGTAATTATATTCTTAATTATTATATAATTCGCCGCTAAGCAATTGCTATAAATTCTCGTATATCTAAAATTTTACAATTTCGAAACGCGAGTGCCTTTTCACGGAAAATAATGCAATGATGAGTTTTCATTCCCATGCCCATCATTATCAAGGTGCGATCATTTTAATTGTTTTCACTTATATTTCATGGAATAATGGCTGAAAACTGAACGTTTGTTTTGAAAGTAAATTATTTCAAACTGTGAATGTTGAAATCCAACAATTATTTCAATTAGGAAGCTGTCAGGAGCATCCTGCCTATTGTTTAAGTATACAAGTAGAAGATTGTAGGTATGGGGACATCTGGAAAAGAAATTTTGACTTTCTAAAATTAGAGGCCTTCGTGACGCAGTGGCACAGGTGTCTGACTGAAATCGCGATTGCTGATGGGTTCGATTCCCACTCATTTCATATCATAATTTAGTTATTTTCATATCTCCTTTTTAGTGAATACGACAAAGCACGGTGGCGAAGTCCACAAGTCTCGAATTCGGACAGAAAAGCGGAGAACGGAGTGTTTGGATACTACTAACCTCTGACCCTTTAGATTTTTAACAGATAATATAAAATGAAATGAGTTTACCAAGATGTGCCAATACAACTTACGGTTATTCTTTTTTAGGCACATAATTTAAAACAGAAACGGCTACTTTAGCTTTTACTCCTTATAATGTAACTTAATTCCAATATTGCAAAGTTATTTAGTTACAGGCCGTTGGTAGGAACTCAACGCAGTAACAATAACAGCATTTTTTTATTAAATAAGTATGTTAGGGGCGTATGCGATTGGTAAACATTTGAATGTAAGCGTGATGGTTGTGGGTTACATTTCCACTCGAGATAATCTTTATAATTAAATTATTTTTAGGTTCTTTCCTCCTACTCTGTTGAATATTGGAGATCAGTGAGCTACAAAACCTACTACTACTACTATCAGAACCTAAAATATAAATATTTTAATTTTTAACATTTTTAAAGTGGTGTTTACATACTTAGCGGGATTTGAACGCAGCGGGATTCAAACCTGCGCCTCTTGGAGACGGTCCAAGCGCTCTGACCGCTAAGCCATGCGTTCCAAGAGGCGCGGTTTTGAATACTGCTGCGTTATATTTTTTATGCGTTTTCTAAAAATGATTTTATTTTCACTTTCTCTATAAGTATATTAATTCGAATAATTATGGAAATTTTTGTTGAGGGACTGTTGAAAAGCCGGAAAAGCGGTGATCTATTACATAGAGTTCCTGCGCGCTCCAAGTTATACTCAAGACCAAACAGCTTAAAACTAAATACGAATAAAACTTAGTTGTTTTAGAAGTGTCAAGGAAAAAATTTTTTCAGAACTTAATTATTTAAATTATTTACTATGAACATTTTTTGTACAAGTGATTGTTGTAAGTCATTATTCATTAAGTTAGTATATTCATTTAAATTATTTCAAACTCTCATTCATCTGGTCTAATGTAAGATCTAAAATCATTATCTCATATATCTGATCATGTAATATCTTAAAATTGGCAGAACGCGTAGGCTGTGCTTACATTCTTTGCCTACGCTGGTTGTAACAGAAAATATATTAAAAAAATTAATTGTTGTGAATATAATGTTTTTCGAAATACGAGGTGGAAAATTTAAGCTTGCCCTTTAGGGTTTATGAGCTTTGTTATCATAAAAGTGTTATAATACTTTTAGTTTGAAAGGCCACCATTAAATTTATAAAAAATTATATTTAAATAAACAAGTTCGAGTTGCTTGATATAAACATATTTTTTATCTATTGGTGCTATATGCTAGGTGACCCGGTCCTTGACTTTGTACCGCCTAAATGGTATAGAATACTTTGGTTACAACATTTGTAATTCAAGAATGGCTGTACCGATTTTAATCATATTTGACTTGTTGGAAAAAATGAACTCACTCAAATAATAACACATGTTCTTTGACTAAGTTAATATTTATAAATATAATATTTAGGGGAGAGTATCTAAAAGTCCTTGGTTAGTGATCCTTTTTTTAGTAGACGTCGGAAGTGGGGGAAAGCGGAAGCGGGACCGGAAGCGAGAGCAGGAGAGCCTTGAAATTGATACTAAAATAAAAATATGCTACTTTTTAACATTTTTTAAAGTGTTATTCGCACTTGTTAAAAAAATACACTCTCTTGTCAAACGATTGTTCGTAGAATAATCTTTGGGTAGCAGAAATTTGTAAAAATCTCTCTACAGAGATACTAACAACAAATATAAGTTGTAATAAGCGTATAAGAATTACAACGTAGCTGAATGCAGAACTTAGAATGGCTTAGCGGTCAGAGCGCTTGAATAGTTTTGTAGAGGCGCGGGTTCAAATTCCGCTGCGTTCAAATTTTTATACGTTTTCTAAATATGTCTTTTTTTTTAATATGCTCGTTGTACACTCTCAGAGGATTATTCAAAAATAATTTCTGAGGGCTGTAAATACGATAGTTGTGGGTTCAATACCCACTCGGGAGGATGATTATTTATAGTACCCGCGGCTCTGTTCGCGTGAAATATTACACATTACTTTCATTTAACTGCCCTATTTGAATTTGCAACAAATATTCACCTCCATCCTCCACCATCTAAAGTGGAAGGCCTCCTAGTAATTGACAACTCTCTGGAACTGTTGCTGTTTGCGTTATTTGACATAAAATACTAAGTTATATTTGCTGGTTTATTTTTAATGTTTTGTTTTATTGTTACAAAAATAAATCACAACGAATCATCAAGGTGAAGTTCAAAATGTGATTTTTCCAAAACATGTATTAATTTTAATTTATTTTTTAATAATTTAGAACTTGTTTGTAATATTTTTTACACAAAAATAAAGGTCACTTCTTATGGAATGTTTATTATAAGGTATTTTATTTTAATGTAATGTGTTATGTTAAGACTATTTTAACCGGATTCTACTCGGGTCTCGGCACTCGGGTCCTAAATAATATAAATTACTTTCATTTCCATCCTCTGATATGTGCATCTCGTCATCATCTGCATGAACCTGGTTCTGTAATAGCTAAGATGTTGTATAAATTTAAGTATAAATAGTGTTCTTGAGAAGATTGTGTGTTTGAAGATTGTTTTAGGGAACGATGGGGCTGACATTTTTGTATTAGTACAAAAAAAAAAACATCGTCTGTATGATAAAGCCCGACGTAGAGGATATTTTTTTCTATAGAAGTCAAAATGTCTAGAAGGTAGTACGCATATTCATATATACCCATATGTGTAACAAAATCACGAGAACAGTTCACATTGTTTAACAAAACTTGAGTAGTCTTACAAAATGATTTATTCCAACCCAGCCAATTCTTAGTCGGTTGATTAAATTCCTTAGAGCAGCCGTCCTCAAATGTCGCAAACTTTGTATCGATTAGCTAGTAATTTACCCGCTTGGGCTGTTTTCATACATTACATATACATTACTATGATCGTGAGTTTGTATTGAAATAATTTGGCTTAATCTTGCATAATATTTCTTCGTTCTATCTACCCCACTAGGGATAAAACGTGAAACAAACAAAAGATGTAAAACAAAATTATATTGAAAGAAATGTACTTAAAAATAGAATAATATTTTAAAAGTACCTACTTGTTTTAAAAATGTTAGCTTCATTTTTTAATTAACACATTTTCATTGACTTTCATTATATGACTAAATAAGAGTGAATGAAAAATAAAAATAACAAGATGATTTTGACCTAGTTTTTAGTGTCACATTCAAATGAAGGCAAATTTAATGAAAACATTTCATTGTCAATATTGAGAGCTTGCTTTATAGTTATAATTAATTACACACAGTTTCTATTTATTTTAATTCTATATTTTGTTTATTACTTACACAAGATTTCACCTTTTTTGAAAGTACATACAATGCTATTTTAGAATTTGTCAACCAAAAATTGTATTTAAAATAGTTAAATATTGACAATAATTGATAAATAGGATAATGGAGCGATGTTACTATTTTTTTTTCTCATCAAAACTCTGTACAAAGCAGAAACATACATGAAACAAATACTTCTATTTGATTCTATTCCATATTTTATCTTTTTTGCATACGAAAATATATTTTCATCTAAAACTCAAAACAAATTGTGGCGTCAACTGTGGGGGAAAAATAAAATGAAAATGAGTTCGTGTCGAAGTGCGCTTTGCGACGATTAATTATCACTCATCTGG
The DNA here is from genome assembly GCA_038994665.1 of Podotricha telesiphe. Taxonomy (NCBI): domain Eukaryota; kingdom Metazoa; phylum Arthropoda; class Insecta; order Lepidoptera; family Nymphalidae; genus Podotricha; species Podotricha telesiphe. Next base: position 58,145 of record JAOYRR010000035.1, read on the forward strand.
GATTAGAACCCAAAACAATCCGTAAACGGTGATGGAAAGTAATTTGCGAAGGGTGCCGGTATGATCAACTCTTTTGAACTTTTCGCGTATCAATCTTGAGCGAAATTTTAATTATAATACCCATGCAATATGTTTTAGATGTTTTGAAAAATAAAATTGAACGAGAATTTTATTCAAAAGTTGAATTTTAGAACAATGAGTTTAGCTTTATTAATATATTTCGTTATAATTGCTATAAACAATTTAATTTTAAAAGTATATGTATTGATTTTTTATCTTTTGTAACTTGTCGAAACTTTCTTGGTAATTAAATTATGCGCTCACATCTCACCACAGCAAAATTTATATAGTCCGGTTGTTTTTTGAGTATTATAGGAAGGTTTTTAACAAAGCTTCTTCTTTATCACTATTAAATATGCTCGTACTGGTTGTTTGATGTCAACAATTTTAGAACAATATAAAGGGTTATATATATTTAATTAAAATATAAAGACATTCCAATATCTAGCTTATTATTAATTGCTAATATAGTTCAATAATAAAACTTTATATTTATATAATATAATATTCATCGAGACGGCATCCGACTGTAGACGCGATTAGTTGTGACTTCGATCTCAACTCGCAGAAGTATATTTAAATTAATTTAATTCTTCACTCTAGAACCGCGGCGTTGAGTCCCGCCGCTCAATATACGTTATATTTAAATTTAATTGGAAATCAGAGAACGAATCGTCTTGACACTAAGTTATTTCTGCCTTCACTGATATTCGGGTAAAAACGTATGACGCTGCATAAATACTGTTATATGTAATATATAGTATATATATAGTGTATATAGTAATATGTTAACGACATTCTAAAGTTCTTTCAGGTTTTTTGGTATTTTCTATATTTTACCGCGAATGACAATTTTCTATTTTATTTTTAAGTCAACTTTAATTTTTATAACTAACTTAACCGGTCTTTGTCTTGCATCGGAGCGTAGAAAAGAAAATAATTTAAATATAAAACCCGCGCTTCTTAGGCCTTCGCTTTCAACACACGGGCTAGCAGTCAGAGCGCTTGGACGGTCCAAGAGGCGCAGGTTCGAATCCCCCTGCGTTGAAAATTATACGGTTTCTAAAAAATGTTTTTGAATTTTCTGTTAGAATAACACTTTTAAAAATGTTAGAAATAATTTAAATACATTATAACATTCTCGCAAATGGTTACCGAACCCACGACAATCGCGTATACGGTCTACCTAAACCTACCAGGATGACCTAAAACTATTAAACCTCTCATATATTTAAAAAAATCTAAAGTTTTTAAAATAAACGGTACTAAAATATTAAAAAAATTACACCATAGGTAGGGAGGGCGTTTGCATATCAGCTAAAAGCCTGACTCACTGTTATTTTGAAATGGCCCCGGTTGGTAAAAAATGAAACCAATCATTGTTCGTTTGTGTAAATTAAATCAAACCATAAAATAATTTTATGTGTATTCAATGCACTTGTTTTCAAATCCAAATCCTACAATTCTACTTCAAACATATCGGTCATTTTCTCTCCAGCCTTGCTCTCTTTTGCTCTTTTATTTGTTTTTTTTTATTTAGCTCGAACTATCTAAATAATATATATTTGTCTCAATACTTTCTGTAGACGTAAGGGCAACAACTTTTTGTTTTCTTTTTATAACATAGGAGATTTTACGTGAACTGGATGGATCGTACTGAAAATGGTGGTAGGTGTTTTATTGGTATTTAAAAAATATATATAAAATATTAGTCATGTAGATGATGATATTATATAGACGATTTATGAAAAAAAAAGTGATATAAAAGTATATGTAGATAAAGAACAAATTATAGTCGCTATTCCATAACGATTGAAAATATGGATTAATAATAATTAATCTCATTATCTATTAATCGACATAGACATGGCGACGTCTAAGAACGGTGACAAAAAAAACTGTATACGAAAAAGACATATTTAGAAAACGTATAAAAATTTGAACGCAGCGGGATATGAACCCGCGCCTCTTGAAAACGAATGCAAATACACTTTAAAAAATGTTAAAAAAACGTATACGAGACATACAACACAAATAAGAAACTAGTGGGTGGAAAATGCAACGATGGATGAGTATTAGCTACTGGCTATGCGTGGGACAGAAAATTAATAAAAAAATAATGGTTATATGAAACTTCATTGTATTTAAAAATTTAAAGAATAGACAAAAACTTGAAAGACTAAAAATATTTTGTGAATAAACTTTACTTCTTTCGTCTTAATCATCAGACGCCAGACAAATTTCTTGCCTCATCTATCAATCACTCAATTAAATCAACGTCTAGAAAACGTACCGGTAGGTATTTGAAATATATTTTTTGTAAGCTACTGACATAAGAGCATAGATATAATCCCTAAGCATACAAGAAAAATATTTATTTTGAAGGCTTTAATTGATGGAATCAAATTGCTTATTTAGTTGAGGTAAAAATTTAAATAATGATTCTCTAAAAAAATACCCTCGTAGTAAAAAAGATATACAGGAAACATTTCCTAATTTGTACAATAACCACTTTATCAAACAAAATATTAAGAAAATTTATAAAGTTTTATAAATTTGAGTAAAATTTTCTATACATTTAAAGATTTTTTAAATTACCAACACAGCAAATACGAATTTATTTAAATAACTATAAATAATTTATGTGACAACAATGTTTCCCAGGTCACTTCACTCTATCTAGAGTGAAAAATCAAAGGCTTTGAAAAGAAATAATTCAAATTATTAAAACTATAGCGGAAATTCTCTCCGAGCTTGCTAATTTTATCACAATATTTCCTTCTTCCATAAGTAAATGTGAGTTGAATATTGAATACTAATAGACTACTTAGGAAAGTTAACGGTTTTAAACTCAATAAATTATTGTCATCGGTAATATTTCTTGGAATAAGGAAATTAAAAGTATGCTGAAAGAATTAATAGAATTTGATTTAGTTGCCTTAAGAAAGCTACATGCATTTTCCGAAGAAAATTAAGTGAGAACGCTCCGTTCTCAATTTTTTTGTTTTTTTTAAATAATAAAATAAACTACTGAAGCATTTCTAGAACATCTTAAATGTATTTTAAAAAAACTAAAAAATTTAGAACGGAGCGTTATATTATTAATTGCTATTGTATCATGCACTAATGAATAATTTTCGAGTAACTGTTAAATATATAAAAATAAGATAATCAGTATCACTTTCCCAAACGGAAACCAAACAAAACGGAAATGGAAAACGGAATGACTACACTATGTTTTGCACTGCACTTCTGCTGTGCAATCAAATACGTAAAGTTTAAATATTAATTTATCTATATAGATATGCATCTAAATCTGTTATTATACTCGTATATTATTTTCAGCTTTACATTTCAAGGTAGTATCATAATCTTGTGTAAAGCCACTCCATTTTCTACTTTTCTGTACGAGTGGGGGACTTTATCAAAATGAAGATGAGATGAAATCGAACCCACAACCAATCTTGATTAGAATTAGACTCTGCCCCACTATGCCATAGTGGGCTCTGTTATCATATATACGTATTATTACAATTTCATTTACCGTTATACGAATGAAATGGATAAGGAAATGTTTGCAAATACAAAAGTATTGTTACTTCTCAGAGTATGGCTTTAGAACCCAAAGCATTTTGTTGTTGAAGAGTCACTAGAGGCCCTCGAGTTTAAAGAGGATCGTTACTGGTAGGTAAGAGGGTACGATGTATAAACATTGCATGCTCCAGGTCTCTTTCTATTCAAAACAGCTGCTCTAAGATGTTTGATAATTATGTTAATTATTTTCTTGTTTTCGAACGACGACGTTAAAATATATTAAACAGGTATGAAATAATCAATGGACGCTGTTTTGGCGGAGTTAGTTACGGCCTGCAGTAATATTATAGTTGTATCTGAGGATAATATTTTATTTATAACAGTGGTGTTTCTTAATTCTCCTATAGTAAGTCTTAGACTAAGTTTTTAAAGAAATCATCAATCATTTTAATTTTTACTTCAACTAAATAAGCAGTCTTAAGTACATCAATCAAATACTTTAAAATAAATATTGCCATGTATTTAAAAACAAATTTTGGAAAACATATAAAAATTTGAACGCAGCAGGATTTGAACCCACGTCTCTTGGACACCGTCCAAGCTCTCTGACTGCTAAGCCATGCTTTCTACAAAAAATTAAATACGTTTTCTAAAAAAAAAATCAATTTCCTAAGTGTGTGTGAGTGTGTGTGCTTTGATTTTCTACCTAAGGTTTAATGTTGGTAGCTTAAAAGAAAGTATATTTAGAAATATCTACGAGTCCGTTTTCTAGACGTGCGTGATTGATATATGAGGCAATGAATTTGTCTGGCGTCTTATGATTAAGACGAAAGAAGTAATGTTACCAAATACCAAATATTAATAATATTTCTAGTTTTGGTCTATTCAAAGAGTTTTTACAATGAAATTATAAGTAAATACTTAATAGGTTTCTGTACGTCTCATACTCAATTGTTTTCCTTAGGCAGAAAGTAAAAAATGATTCGAATTTCACTTCGCTCATCGTCAATTGTAACTTCTAAGTGTCAAAAGTAAAAAAAAACCACGTATTTGGCTAAAAACAATTGTAATAGAATTACAGTTTTTTAAATTCAATTCAAAAGCACAGGTTCGCCCTTACTAATTTAATTTAATAACCGCACACTAACATATTAAGTCTCTATACACATTTACATAAAAGCTCTAAACTCGACACATATGCCTCAAGGGCTTCCTTTATCCAATATAGTTTCAATAAAATTACGAGAGAACAGGTCGCATTGTTCAACAGGCCTAAAATACAGTCGCTAAGTGATTTATTTCGTCCCTTGCCAATTCTTAGTCGGTTGATTAAATTCCTTGGAGCTGCCGTCCTCAGACGTCGCAAAGTTTATGTCGATTAGCCGATAATTAGATTCATTATGGACATTGTTCAATTTTGCACACCATGTAGTAACGTATTATGAATTTGTAATGAAATTTCTATAGAATTTACCAAGTACATAACCTATTATATAACTATTGTTTGGGAAATGGGAATATATGATATGCATCGTTATGAAATTGCAACAATTTGTTTTTTAACAACACATGTCTTTTATAAATCTTTTTTTTTTATAAATCATTGATTAAAATATTTTTCAATATTACACACCTATATATAGAGAAGAATTTCCTTAGCATTTCATGGACTCACCATTCGGGCGCCGGGCCCATGGCGTGCAACTTCTGCAGCAAGAAAAGCTCGAAGCAGTGTCTGGGACTTGGGACTCAAGTGTAGGTGTAAGGGACCCCTTTAATTAATACTCGCCTACACTATCCTCGCTCCTCGCTCTACCTAATTAAATTTGAAAAGATCCTACTTATTCGATGCCGCTTTCGATGATGGCCTAAGATTGCGTAGGCGTAATCCTTTACTGATATAAAAATTATTTACTATATTAAGACCGTTTGTTTTTATAAAAATGCTTAAAAACGATTACTAACTATTTTTAGATTATAATACTGTAGCAGTTTATTTTTACTGTTAACTGTACTTGTTTTTTCCTCTGTTGTTTCTGTATGTTTTATTTCTTCCCTCCGAAAGCTCTCTCAACTGTAAATGACTAAATTGCTGATGTGGCTTAATGAAAAGTGCACTTTCGGTAACCCGTTTTCGTATATATTTTTAACTTTCATTCAAATACACACATCCGATAATTATAATTAAGATTTTTTAAAATAAAACGTTAAAAAAATACTTTAAACGCTAGTTCTTATTAAATCTTATAAGCTCACAAATATCTGTTTATAGGTACACGCTGTCCCATTGCTGACGACGTCAATTCTACAATTTTAAATATACTTTTAAAAAAATAAAAACGAATATTAAAATTATTAAAAATAAATTAAAGCCATAATCAAAAAAAAAATAATAGTACACAAACAAGTTATATTATAATGAAATTAAAAGTTGCAATTAAGTCTGGCGTAGGTTGCCACAATTTGTTCCGACAAGGGAGTTGTTTTTAGCATGAAGTTAATGATTAATGTGTTAAAGTAGTATGTAAATGTAGTCCTTTTAGGGGCTCACTAATAAAAATATCTTCATATAAAAAAAGTAACGAATACAAGTTATAAGGGAATAGATTGGCATGGTAAAGCAGTGTCTGTGGCTTCAAACAAACTCGAAAGAAATATATTTTTATATACATGCAATGTCGCGGAATTTACTACGAATTAAATCAAATTCATTAATGGTAACAAATTGTAAACATCGAAGTTTACCGCAAATTGAAGAGTATAGTATCTTAATACCTAGTTTTTTTTGTCTAAACTGATAATATATGCCAAGACGCGCAATTCGAGACATTGTTAAGCTACGGTATTTAATTACCGGAACTTACTACAGCGGGGAAATTTAAAAACAATTATTCCGCCGAATGGAATTCACAACCATCGCGCTTACGGTGACACGATGTGCCACTGCGCCTCAATGGCTTGCTTCTATGCATTAGTGATGAATTTTAAAGAATCTTATATATACTCATATATAAGATTCTTTAAAATTCAATTCATCTCTCTCTCACTCTCACTAATAATTCGAAGTGTATATAAAACGTAATAAACCCCTTGCGGTTACCATAAACAAAGTATGAAACTGTAACTTATAGCGTAAATAATGAAATTACGAAGCCAATTCTATGTTATAATTCTCACTTATTTATAAAACGGCCGTTGTCACTTCAATTTATGTGTTTGGCGATCATCCAGCTCAGTCGCACTCCAGAATCTATTGTAACTGCCTTATTTTACTTAGGTTTAATAAACTTGTTACATATATATATATATATATATATATATATATATATATGGTATAAGGTAGTAAGGTAGTAAGGTATAGAAGATAGTACAAGCAGTGGTCATTTAATGTATTTAATTTAATGTAAAAATTTAAGTCTTCTTATTATATGGTCTCAAGTAATTTTTACTGTTAATAAATATTTATAGACAACATAAATAAGAATCTCCATCAAATCGCCTCATCAGTCGCCTGTGGAACAGTGTATGACTGTAATCGCGATTGTTTATGGGTTCAATTCCTACTCGCTTGAATTATATAAATTATATTTAAACTATTTTCATATCTCTGGTGTACAAGACAAAGCGCAGCGTAGACCTCCGCCTCTCGACATGCAATGAATTCGCGTGGAAAGTGAACAAAGAAGTGTTTTGACACTAGGTAAATTTTTTTAAAGTGGAAATAAAAAATTGTGTTTATTAAATTGGTAATATAATTCAAGTTTGAAATTGTTCAAGTTTCGACTATTCCAAAATTACCAGAAATTAAGAATTACAAATTCAATTTCTAATAATTATATAGCTTAATTATTTAAGTAAATTAAACTTTCTATTTTTATAGGTTTTACGGATTTTTGATGTACTTACGAATCTACGAAACGAATTAAATAAAAATACACATATCGAGATAACCAGCAAGTATTTATATAAAATTGTATATTCACGTATCGCTTTAAAAGCCATAAATCACGTCTAACACCATTTCACTACTACTTAGTCATGCAAATAAAAATATATAAATCGTATCTATATAAGTGCCAACAAAGAAACCGAAATGCAACTTCAATACTGAAACGGTACGAAACGTACATTTTAAAATACTAAAATCGCAAAATTCTTCCAACAAAAGATTGTTCAGCTTTTCAGCTAGAAAATCGCTAGTTGTTATCAGTTTTTCCACAAAAGCACCCGAGTCCCTGTTTTGTTACTGCATTTATCCTTTCGAAGTGTTATAAGAAAACAAAATTATTATAATACACAATACAAGTTTAAATGGAAATTTTAATACGATTTCTTTATTGATAATAATATGTCTATTATTATTTTAAATGATAAAGTTATCTATTTTAATACTTGAACTTATTTCCAAGATAAACTAATAAATAGGTATTTCATTTTGTGAATTTTCTTTTATAGTGCCTTAGTACTGTGATAAGCACAACTATTAATGCTTAATGTGAATAAACTTAAAAATATTTTTTTGAAAACGTATAAAAATAAGTTGTAATAAGCGTATAAGAATTTCAATGTAGCCGGATGTAGCACGCATGGCTTAGCGGTCAGAGCGCTTGAACGTTTTCCAAGAGGTGCGGGTTCGAATACCACTGAGTTAAAATTTTTATACGTTAGCTAAAAATATTTTCCATTTTCGTAATTGTGCGAATAACTTAAAGCTTCTCTACTTCTTTACTCGTTTACTTGTAAGTACAATTACACATAACTACCGACCCACTCGCGGCTTCACCTTATATAGTTTTCTGCCGCCTGCGGTGTCACTTAAATTACAAACTTTGCTTTAATTTGTAGTTTAAACTGCTGTAACTTTTTTTTTTTAACGGATTGAAAAAAATAAACTTCTAAATTTTAAAAGAAGTTTAAAAATGCTAAATTCAAAACTACACTAAAATCGGTTAAGACGTTTCTAAAATTGCCATGCACAAACGCAAAGACAAACAGGAAAGAACATTAAAAATCATTTTTTTGGGTTATATTACATTCATAAATGCCCCCAATTATATATTTTTCAAATATCTTCCATTAACAGACAGCAATCCGTTACATTTTAATTAAATGCATGTTTATAGATAATTGAAGTTGAATCATATTTAAAATTTTTTACATACTTATGAGGAAATTAAATATTCCAATTTATTCTTAGGAATCCAATTTAATCATATAAAACCACGTTTTAATTTCATATTTTATACTTGAGACAAGCTAAGGGCACTTTACCTATAAATATTAATACTTCAAAATTTAGCAAGTACTTGTCTAAAACACAGTAAACACACCCTCGTGGACTATAAAAGTAAGTAATTTAATGAATAAGCTCTTAGTAGACTGATACAACTTGAGATTGAGAAAAGTTTATATGAAAATAAATCATAAATATATATTTAATTTTGATCTTATACTAAGACGAGATAATTAAATACTTTTTTTTCATACATATATTCAGTTTTTTGCTACATACGTAAAGTGGCTAGTGATAAATACTTCCATTCTCATTAAACATTGTATTCGCTTATATGGAGAAATCAATTATTTGGTATCGACCAGTACTGGAAAACAAGCTTTATCTTACTAAAACGGTAAAACGATATGCGTAAACACAGCAACTTCACCCTTTTTACCTCATAGCATAGGGCCATAGTCAGAATTGATTGTTTCGACATTCCGTTTTCGGCCCGAAATCGAGACATTTCAATTAGTGGCGGAACTTTGCTAACGTTTGTCTTAAAAGAATAGAAAAATTACCAACCCACAACCAATCGAGTTGTAAATACCGTTGATCCACATTGGCGTCTATTAAAACCTCATTGCTATGATAACTTTTAAACACATTAAGTAAATATAAAAATAAACTTTTAAAATATTATATAAGAAACTTTTCTATATAACGTCTCATTTCCATTATCACAAGGAATTAGTTTAACTGTGCAGTTGAACTGAGGAAGGTAGCTTTTAATTACCGTCCGTTTGCTGCACTGACTCCTGCTATTAGATCAAAACAAAAAGATTAATTATTTACAACGACACTCTTTGTTCTCATTCGTGAACGTAAATAAATACTTTATTATATGATAAATGTTGCAAGATAAGTTATAGTTATTAAATTTATATAATAATAAGTTAGCAAACAAAAAAAATATTATTAAGATTTGTTTCTCCATATGATGACTGCCATTTTATATACTGCATTAATAAGAAAGTTATGTTAAAAATATCTTAAACATTATTAAGTTTACAACGACACTCATAAACCATAATTATATTCATCAGAATCGAAAGGGATATTGCATATAATTTCAGATTAATCCATAAATAGGAAAAGAAAGCATATTTAACTTGCAAAATTTGACTTACAAACTTATAGACACACAGGCCGGGACAGGTGATACATGTATATTTATATATGAAGAATAATAGGAACTAAACTATATACGCGGTATATGTGGGTCTGATTCGGAGGAATTAATTATTTTCATGTCTCCGCTTTTTTGATAAGGGATCAAATCCAAATCTTTTCTTCAAATATTTTGATAAGGGATCAAAGCAGCGTTTAAATCCGATGTAAATCCCAGTCAACACGCAATGTTTTAAATTAGGCGGAAAAAGGACAAAAAGGGTGGAAAATAGAGAGCGGAGTGTCTTGATACCAGGTTATTTTTCCCTACACTGCTATGTGGGAAAAAACGTGAAACTGGTTTATAAGAAGTGAAAAAATAAATTAGTAGACATTGCATTTATTAATCATTAATAAACATACAGACGGTCAGTATCACGATACAAATTTTTACGTCAATATTTGATTGCCAATAAAGTTTTTTTTTAAGTATTAGACTGATCTAACTTAGTTCACGGTCGAGACGGTCTAACAGATACTGATATATAACTTAAAGTAAACAAAGTAGAGCTTAGGGCTAATTATACTCTAGACAAATAAATTATTTAAAATAGCGACGTTTCATAAATTTATAAGTACAACGGCCGGACGAAAACGAATTACATACATGCATAGAATTTGTATTGAATATTTTAAAATAGTGCTCAGAAACGTCTGTAATAAATTACTTTGGTATTCAAATAATGTGCTTTGTTTAAAATATTACTAAAATATTCTTTTATTAAAACTTATCGTGGCTTGGTTAGGTGTATAGTGTTTGATTGTATCACTGCGATGGACATAGGTTCATATTTAACTCAATTAAAAAGTCTAAACTTCTATATTAGCTTCATATGTCAAATCAAAGCAGAGTGCTGCGATACCAAGTCAATTGACATACTTATTACAAGCCTTACGGATTTCACGTGATTAATCATAACAGGCTAACAACAGCTTATGAAATATATATTTTATGTATAATATATATATCCTCCTTTCGTTTTATAATAAAGAGAGTTAGCTGTTTTGCAAAGAATTATAATATTCCATAAAACTATTTACAAAACCTATATATATATATATAATACAATAGCCTAGTAATTCAGGGCTAGTAATTCAGTAATTCAGCTAGTAATTCAGGGCAGGCCACGCGGCAGTGCGGCAATGCGATGCAACTAATCAGGTAGTGACCCTCTTTACGAATGAACTCTCCGTGAGGAATGATCATGAGGCGCAGCACCAACCCTTAACTTACGACCACGACCACGACCACTCTGTCTAATGTGTAGTGACGAAGAAGGAAAGAATATAACCTGTGTGACATTCAAAAAGTTGAGGCACTTGTGGTGTACAAGCTGTGCAATGTACGTGCCTAGTTGCATTTAAAATACAACATTTTGTTAAATTGCGAGTGATATTTATATAATACGTAATTGAACACTAAAAATGTAGAACTCAGTACACATTGTCTTTGTCATTTAAAAGTAATTGAGTTGGAATGGACAGGTTTTAAGGTTAATTTAAATCTTTAAGTTTATAACAGTTAATTTTTAGCTACTCCTATACAATTTTTTTACTATCATCATTTTTATTTATTGTATAGCATCCAAAGCATGTAGAAACTTAGTGCGAATACACTCCAGTCATCACTTTCCCCCTGAATTCAACAAAGCAAAAAAATTATATAATTAATTAAACTCCCCCGAGTGAGGATAGAATTCACAACTATCGTGTGTTATGTCAGATGCTGTCATTGCCGTTGCGCTACAATGGGCTCGCCATATACATATATTTATTAACGTCTTTATTTAAACAGTCATTAAAAACATCTCGATCTTTGATCTCATATATCTTTCTGAATTGTTTAATTTGTAAATAGGAAAGATTTAAATACATCGACCTTTGCTCTTAAGCGACATTTGTATTCCAATAAAAAACAAGACAAATGATTACGACTTGTAACATTGTAGGGAATTTTAATGAGACAGTTGAAGCTACTATGTACACGATATTATTATATATACATTTAAAATAATCTAATTGTTATTTTAATATGTTAGGTATTAGAATTTTAACATAGCGAGACACACTTTGAGAATATACCTGTCTACAGAGACAAAACAACAACAAAAATAAATTATAATAAGCGTATAGAATTTTGGCTTAGCGGTCAGAGCGCTTTGACGGTTTCCAAAAGGCGCGGGTTCAAATTCCGCTACATTCAAATTTATATTTGTTTTTATTTAAATATTTATATAAACATTTTTCTTGATGCAAAGGAATTAAACGAACTATACACGAACTGTGCTTAAAGATATTTATTTTTCTAAACAGAAAATAGAATACAGTACTTACTTACATGAGAACATTATCTGAAGTTTGCTCATAATTATAATTTAACAGAGAGTGGGCCATCATGGCGGAGTGGGCCAGTATCTGACTGTAAGCGCAATTGTTTGTGGGTTCGATTCCCTCTCGGACGCTTTTTTAAATATTTACGTACGTAAGACAAAGCGCGGCGTTGAGTTTTATCATTCAACACACTATCTCTCGATTTCGGGCTAAAAGTGGAGAACGCAGTGTCTTGACACTAGGTTCTCTCTGACTACCCTGCGGAATAAAGCGATAAGCTATATAAGAATAATAATAACAAACAGTTTTAATACTCACGCAATGTGAAAAAAAACAGTAGAAATAAAGTAGCAAAATAGTGGGTGGTAGTAACGATTTCACTGAACACTTGAAAAATGAAGTACAAATTTATAGGATATTAATTTCAAGTGGATAGGATACGTTCTTCGAATGTAAAGTCGTAGTGACAATGAGTGACTATACAGGATTTTTATACGTGTATAAAATCTCTTTTTTTACAGATTCTCGCCTTTTCCCCCGCATAGCAGACAGTCAGAAACAACCTGTGTCAAGACAGCCCGTTCTCCACTTTCCCTCGAAAACTGATACATTGTGTTGAGTGGCAGAACTCTGCGCCGCGCTTTGTTTAGGTACCAGAGCGGAGAAATGAAAATAATTTAAATATTATCATTAGTCCCCGAGTGGAAATCCAACCCAGAACAGTTTTACGCCTTTTCCCGAATGGCAAGGTAGGCAGAGAAAATGTAGATCCGAAAGAATTCGAACTTCACGTTCCACTCGAATTATTTACTTAGCCTATTGAGTGGCGAAACTTATAAAATATATTGATGAATAATTCAAAAAACATAAAATGCAAAATATTAGTCTTTTTTAAATTAATAATTATATTGTTGACTAGCTACCCACTCGCCGCTTCGCCTGAGTCAAGTACACGATTAAAAATATTTAGTTTTTTTGCCCGTTCTCGTTCTCACTGAAATCACACACTTTGCTAAAATTTATAATTCGAATTGTTGTAACTTTTTAATTATTACCCGATCGAAATAAAAGAAACACTAAATGTAAATACAGCGTACCAAAATACAATAGTCTAAACTGCATTAAAATCGGTTAAGCCGTTTCTGAGATTAGCGTACAAAAACTCACAGACAGAGACAAGCAGACAAAAAACAAAATTAAAATTGATATTGGGTGCTATTACATTGACAAATGTGCCAATGTACAGACAGCGATCAGTTACATCCATACTAATATTATAAATGCGAAAGTCTGTCTGTCTGTGACGCTTTCACGGCTAAACCACCGGCCGGATTTAGGTGAAATTTGGAATTAAAATATTTAAAGATCGAGGGACCAACATAGGCTACTTTTTTTTGGAATCAACCATTAAAGGCTTGAAATAAGGAAAGTTTATATGAAAAATCTTAACTGCTTCACCGATTTCGATGAATTTTCTAAGGGAAATAGTTGACGACGCTAGATCTATATTAACGGGTCGCTTGTTATTATTATATTTATACAATAGATGACTGATGAAAATGTAAGAAATAATATTACCAAAATTCGGATATAATTTTGGTGTTCAAGTCTAGTTTAACGAACGGGCTACCGCAAATTAAAGCTGGCAAATACGGCACAACGAACTCGTGATTGAAGAAAATCGTTAACGTTTGCTACAGATGGCTAATTTATTATTTGTATAATTGTTTTTAATTTATAAATATGTGATGTAATATGTTTTAAATAAATTTTAATATAATTTTACAGGCTAGACTACTTAGATAATATAACGCTGTCTAGTTCCGTAGTCTGTTTAGCCAAAATCTTATATATCTTCTAAACATATTTTATACTAGCGACTCGTATTGTTGTATTGTTTCTGGAAATATTATAACGTAAGATAAACATTTTCTATGGATTTGGGTCTGTATTGTAACCTTTATGCCTATTTTTTAACATTTTTTAAAGTGTTATTCGCACACTAAGGAAATTGAAAAAGACATATTTAGAAAATGTATAAAAATTTGAACGCAGCGGGATTTGAACCATATTTTTTTTTTTTCGATTGTGTAGTATGCTGTTGGCCATAGTGGCCCCTACAGCGTCACCGGGTTTTGGGGGAGCCCGAGCTAAAAGAGCTCCGACCTTGGCTTGCAGACCTCGAGAAGAAACCATCAATTTAGTTTCACGGTGACGCAAGAGCGCCTCATGTGAGACTCGAATGGGATTTCAACCATAGTTAACAGCAAATATAAGTTGCAATCAGTGTATAAGAATTTCGACGTAGCTGGATGTAGAACGCATGGCTTAGCGGTCAGAGCGCTTGAACGGTTTGTGAATCTTGAATGTTTTTTAAATATGACCTTTATGCTTTTACCCCATAGAGTACCGAGTGTCAAGAATCTCCATTCAGCACTTTCCGGATTCCGAGACGTTTCGGATTCAATGTCGTACTTTATCCTGTTTTTGTTTATATAAGTTTTATTAAGAAAATTTCATTAACGGCAATTCTCAAAAATATTATTGTGAATTTATCATTATTAAAAAATTATCATATTTTATTGTCGTTTTCAACGTTTTTATTACATTCACCTGCATCTTTTTGTTTAAAAATGTACACAATTTGTATACAACGATATTTTCACTACTGGTCTTGATGTTTGAAAGTTTGCTTAAGTGACGTAACTCCGTGTAATTCCAACCACAATACAATATTTTTGCAAACATTTGTTTGATATCCTTGCCTGTACGACCACGATAAAGAGTTTTCTATTAATAAATAAGTTTTCTATTTATAAAGTCTCTCTCTTAATCAAGAATTTCGATAATGAATCGTTGTAGAAGTTGTTTCAGTTATAGATTTCTTTGTCTATGAAAATGAGTTTTGTATGGAAAGACAAGCAATGTAACTAAATGCAAATAGAAAATAATCAAAGAATTATTATCAAATCAGGCATAAATTTACAAAATCTTAAAATGCTTTAGGTACTTTATATGTAAAATAGTTTGCTAGTTCGATTACTTAGCTCGGGCATATTTTGGTATAATTTATAACGCGTTATCATAGAGTAATTAACTAAAACTATGCTTAATGCCTAACTAAAAGCATTACCATCAGATGTTTGCTTTGATAAATGGATGGCTTTGTGCATACAATCATTAGTGTTGATTTCTAGGTAAATGTATGTAGGTAGGCATGTAGGTATGTATGTGGGTATTATTTGACGCATTTGCCCAACAATTCATTCTCTCTCTCTCACACACACACACACGCACGCACACACACACACGCGTGCGCGATATATACTTAATTTTTGCATTTTATTTAATTTTTTTTATGTAAAATTAGTATTTAGTAAATATATATATTTTGGAATTTGTTCAATAATTTCTGGAGCAAGGCGTTAATGACTACAACAACACAGTCTTAAAGTAGAGTCGTTGTTATCGAACTGTATTTTGATATACATATTTTTTTAACATTTTTTTAAGTGTTATTCCCCGCACGAAGGAAATTGAAAAAGATATATTTTAAAAACATTTATAAATTTGAACGCAGCGAAAACCGTTCAAGCGCTCTGACCGCTTCAATTCCGCTGCGTTAAAATTTTTATACGTTTTCTAAATATGTCTTTTTGTATTTTGATTTATTTTCTTAAGTTCCTATGAAAAAGAATTTTATGTATGTAGGTATGTATTTAGGTATATATGTTCATATGCACCATATACTTAGTAGCTTAGTACAATCATGGATTTAAGGACTTGTTTTGATTACATAATTATATTTCAAAAAAACTTCAATCCCTTTTTAACAAAAATATATGGTCACTTTACTAAAGCGTGAAGTAGAGCAATGCTTAATTCAATGTATGAATTACTTGCATTATAATTTCTTTGAAAAATTACACGCGATTTTTAACAAGAATTTGTTACGTATATATTATTAGGTGTTGCATATCTAAGGAATTTACTCTAAGGTTTCTATAATTTCTAAAGTTAAATTTATAGCTTTTTTATGTTTACAGTTATTAAAGGCATCGTTATAAATAATTAAAAAGTTATTTTTGAAATAAAATTCTGCAAACAGGAGCGCAATTATGTGTCGGACAAAATTTAACGGAAAATTCTCGGTCATGTAAATGTAATGGCCAAAGATGTGGAACCCTTCCAAAGGCCTAGGGGTCGTCCCAAGGGTACGTTCTATATTAAAGGAGGGCCCCGTACTTATTAAAACTAAAAGTGCAGCGACGCGGCACGAACCAAACACCTTAAGGCCACAAAATGTCCCTTTTGTTAGTCGTCATCTGGATATTCTTGATAGCTATACAATTGATATATGTTGATTAATTATTGTACACTAGTTGATGCCCGTAACTTCGTCTACGTGGTTATTATGACCTTATAATAAATAAGTCGATATGTTTTATCCAAAATGGATCCAATAGCTTCTTTAATATATAATAGCTTCCTTTAAAGTGATAAATTTCTTGTCACCAAGACTTCTCCTTACTTTCTACCCGTATACGAGATATGGCGAATGCCGTAACTATGTCTTACCGGTATTTAAATATAACTATTTTGTCAAGTGGGAACCGAACTTATATCCATCGCGTTCAGAGTTAGACGCTGTCTCACTGCACAAAAATTACCTAAATATTCAATTATTTTTTATTTGTCAATGAAAATTGCCTACCATAATTCAAAACTTTTATTAACGCGCCATTTACTTAATGCTTATAGTTTTGCTAGTCAATCACGGTTCTTCATCAGATTTCCCAGATTTTTTATTGTTAGATAGGTCAATGGAATCGAAATTGGAATTGTTATGGGGGCATTTATTTATTTCTTATGGTTTAGCTAGACATTTACGGTTTTTCATCAATTGTCCAGAAACTTTTTGACTTTTATGTCACCGGAAAATGCGCATCACTCTGAACAATATTTTTAAGGTAGGCTTTTTATTATTAAAATACCTTAACGTAAAATAATTTACTACTAAAATATTTAAGGAAATAAAAAAAAATTATCATATTTTCATCGAGAATAGAAGCATTTTCTGAAACTCCACGATTCGAACAGGTACAAAAGTATTTAATAAAGTGTAAACACTCGGACATAAAACGGAAAGGACTGAGAGGCAGCTGAAAAAGGAGATTTGGGAGAGAACGGAGAGAAATGAGTCAATGAATGTACTATAAAAACTCTTTCTATTTCACAATAGTCACCTTCCCGTCAGATTGATTTCAAAATTTGCACACGCGTCTTTGTCAAGAAGTTTAAGTTTAAGCTATTGTTTTTAGCTACTCTACAGAAACTTAAGAGATCAAATTAATGTTAAGTTTGAATATATCAAGCGATATATCAAGAAAAAAACTTAAAGCGTTATATACCCTAAACAGTTACGTTAAGAATTATGAAGCATCGTTTTTGAATAAAGTTATAAATCTTAATAATCGCCATGTCCTTAGTGACACTCGTAAATGAGACAAATCAATCGATACAAGAGTCATCAAAATCGGTTAACTAAAATGCTACAAACGAAACAAACATACATCACTGTTACACACTCACTGTTAAACACATTACCCGCTTTTGCTTCCGGCAGTCAGGTAGAAATAAGTTTTATTCGATAAAAGAGATTTTTTTTTAGAAATGTAATGTTAAATATTAATTTATGGTTCAAATAATGGTTTCGAAGTCTCGCAAAAATACGCTTGTACTGTATTTCATGTTTATAGCTTAATAAAAATATAACGAACTTTTTACGAGCTGTCCAACACTTGTTCGCATTTCTCTATTATTAATTTTTAGGTGACTTTTTACGATGCTGTTAGGATTAGCTGAAATAACCGAGTTAATTTTACTGTAGCTTAGCTTTTTGTTTTAATTAGCTTAAATTAATTACAAATAAATAGATAATTACATAAAATAACTGTTTTATAAAATATATTTTTTTATTTGTAATATGTATTGAACGTTACTGTACGGACCTGAAGTGTGCTTCAATTATCTTAAATAAGTAATAAAATGTTTGGTTCCCCGACGTTCCGAACACTTTACAGTAGTCCGTGGTCACAGATAGACTGAGGTGGCATTCATCTGACACGGGTGATTAATCCGGTTAAAACTAATTTCATTTCTAAATCTTGAATAAATGTTGATTTTTGTATATCGAATATTGTATATTGTATATTGAATAAATCGACGCATAAAATAAGCATTGCCTTAGCAACGCGTAGGTCGCAAATTGCACCGCATTTGCACATTTTCAAACACATAGTAATGTTTATTTTATTAAGTCAATGTATTTTTAATACAGAATGAAAAGAATAGGGTCTTTTGCACTTTTACTGTATATAAACATGTCAAATGCTAATTTAGTACTCATAATTTTCGTTAGGTAACATCCAAAATTTTCCATCAAGGTTATCAATTTCATCCATCTCCTGCGGATTTTTGCGAAATTCAAGAGTGTTTTTCTTAATAATACCTACATACCTATGTGTATATAAAGATTAGCGACCTGCTCACGGCTTCGCCCTCGTGAACTACAGCTGTTACGTATTTTCGGCGTCCTTTTCATAAAACAATAAAATTCCTGGAAAAACTAAAAAAGAAACGCTTGAAAAAATAGCCTATGTTCTTCTCATCAGCCTCAATTATCTCTATATAAATCACAGTAATTTTATCAAAGTTGGTTCAGCGGTTTGGCCGTGATAACATCAACCGGATAGACAGACAGGGTTACTTTTGCATATATAATATTAGTATGGATAAACATTTTTCATCACAACTATGATACATTACGATACAATCAACTGCAACATGAAGATTGTAAATTAGGTACAGTATTGAAAGAATCCAGCGGAAGATATAAAAATATAAAAACACAGAATTTTTGTTTGCAGATTTTTCTTAGAAAACGACTTCATCCAAATCTCGACGATACTTTTTCGAACTTAATACTAAACGAAGTACTCTAAAAAATGTTTTCGTTTTGCTATTTGCTTCAGGTTTGTTAAAGTTGCATTTTTTATTTAAAATTTAAAATATATTTTTTGTAGTATTACGCTTTTTCTTATAAAAATATATTTAAATAAATAATATTCAAAATTAATTATTTATTTATAGATAAATAATCTGAAAATTCTCGACTCAAGACACAATCGGGCGGAAAGTAGACAAAGCAGTATCTTAACACTAGTTTCTCTCTGCCTTGCTATATGGAAAACATTATATATTATATTCAACGAAAAACTGCTATTTTATTGAAATTATACAGTTTATCCGTTAAATATGAAGTCAGATATTGCTTGATGACCATTAAAAGTTTTCGTAACATTTCATTGTTTGAGGCGGCGGAAACATAAACACGACCAGCTACTGTTTTGTTGTTGGATAGCTTTGTTTGGTTTCAGCTAACTAAGCGAAATATAGTTTTTATTATTAATTATCAAATATTTTAATGAGGCTAACCTAGTATTTTGGGTATAACTTTAAAATTAAGCAATAATTATGGCTTCAAATTCTTTGTTTACTGATATTTAAGGCGTTATAAGAGGAGAGTGGAAAACGTAAAGACATGACATAATTCTTTTTTATATTTCAATTAAAACTCCAGCCAAAGTATTAAAGTCGTTAAAAACCGAGGCTTGCGCTCATCTTAACGGCAAAAATTATGTTAGATAACTACTAAGCTGTCAAATCCTCCAAGTTTGCAATATAAGCGAAGTAGTTAAATGAAAACTAATTTTAAGCTGTTTACCGCATATTAGGGATGGAAAGGAACATAGTATGAAGTCACTACTTTATCTGCCTTCCACCCAAACACAGTTTATTTATTTATTAATTTAGACCACATTAAATATGAATAATAAAACAATTACAAAATATGTGAGGCACAAAACAAAATCTTATTGCTAAACAGCGATCTCTTCCAGACAACCTTAAATTTAGGAGATTTGAAAACTTATATAGCGTGGGTGGTATAAGATTATAGTATACATATTGTACTATATCCTAATATACAGACAGAATACACCATACGAATATATATAGTAACATCATTTATTCATATAAATAAAGTTGTAAAAAGACTATTCTACGGGACCTAATTAACAATTTTATAAATATACGCCTTGGGAAGGATATGTTCGATCCAGCCTCTTTCAAAGGTCGTTACTAATATATATGTAAATAATTGATTTGATAAAAAAAAAGTATTCCCGCTGAGTTTCTTACGCCAGCTCTTCTCAGGTCTGAGGCTTTAAATTTAGTGACCGGTGGTAAATTTTTTGATGCTCAAAAAGTTAAGCATATATCTTCTTATTTTGAATAAAATTATTTGTCTTTCACTTTGTCTTTAGCATATAATCTAAAGCTAAAATTAAAGATTGTACAGGTTGTGCGTGATTTAATATCGTCTCTAGACATGTCACTTTTTAAACAATGATTTTTAGATAATTTCTTAAACTTATCTTAAGATTTTGCACGACAAAAAAATAATAATTTAAATATAAACAGAGTAATACTTTAAGAAATGTACCTATTTGTGTGGAATAATTGATTTTACTATCTGATCTGAATGAATAACACAATGCTTTTGGCTTTTCATCGTATTCAAATGTTATTGTTATATCTGCTTGGAAAGTTGCCCCGAGCGGACGTTATATACGACCAGATATACATATATGTCAAGATAAACGGTGTGTCTTAAATTTTTCTATTTTATAGCTTTCCAGTACAAATTAATGCATTTTATATATAATAAATAAATGAAAAAACAGAAAACTGACGTGTGATGTTAGAAATACCTTTTCGAATAACGATTCAATCAATAGTTGTCTATATTTGTTATAAATGAAAACGCCTTTTGTGGGTTCAATTCCCGCTTGGAGTATATTTATGATATAATACAGGTGTTTATATCCCAGTTAGATAAAATGTGAGGTTGGATTTAGCTACTCAGCTCAATTTCCTGTATAAAGCCAGGAACACTGACAGAACCTCTTGTTCAGATATTTTGATATTTACTTCACGTCTAATTTTTGATAAGACATTGCGTATTGGCGTAACTCAACGCTGCACTTTTTCATATGCCAAGAGGACAAAGAAATGAAAAGAATATAATTATACTTATTTCCATAAATGAAAGCCATCGTAGCGCAGTGCAACAGCTTCTGACTGTAAACACGATTGGATGTGGGTTCAATTCTCACTTGGTGGAATGATTATATTTAATACATTTTCATTCCTCTGCTTTGGTACCTAAGATAAAGCGCGGCGTTGAATTCCACCACTCAATACGCATTGTTTCAATTTCAGGCGGAAATTTGAAAATGGAGTGTCTCGACTCTAGGTTCTCTCTGACTACCCTGCTATGCGGGTAAAATCGTGAAGCGTGCAAAAAAACACTCTATTCCCATGAATTAGACCAAGAGTGTAAAGTTAGGCACTTTGCCACCTTGGCGAAATCTAATATTTATAAATAACACTGAGGAACAAACTTAAATAAACATGGCGAGATCAAACTAAGAAACTCTTTTTAAAGTAAGGTAAGGAAAATGGGAAATTTACTTTGATCTGAACTAAGGAAGTTTTAGAAAACAACCTTAAGTTAAATATTACGAATCAGAATGAGAACTTTCGTGCAAGTAAAATGTAAAGGAACAAAATATATGTATGAGCGCACTGACCCGGAAGTTTTGATATTATTCTTAGATAAGATTTATTTTATATTATTTAAATTACATGGAACAGATATTTAGTTTTCAATTTAATAATTTGTATTTTATTACGTACATAAAAATTATTCAAATTATTCAGGTTATTTCTTTTTTTGTACAAAAAAAATATTTGATATACTCTGGTTTCTGGTCTGGTCAATTCTGGTCCCTAAGACAAAGCGCGGAGAGTTCTGCCTCTCATCACGCATTGCCTCGTAGAAAGTCGAAAACTGAGTGTCTTGATGGGAGTCTTTGCTAATCGGAAAAAAGTGTGAAGCTTGAAAAGAGAAAAAAATAGATTGCTAATGTTGACGACATCGATTCGACTTTTTCTTATATTTTCTACTAATTTTAAAACAATGCAAAATATAGCTTATATGTTACAGATAATTTGAGTGACTAACTCAGGCATTCACAAAACTCGAAAGCTGATACAGGCGCAGCTGATGTCCAGCATGTCTCATGATGGTGGAGAGGGCTTCCGCTGGGCTTTAGTGTGTAGTATTGGGTTCACTGGTGAGCTCCTCAGCATCTTACGCCCGCATCAAGAAGCTGGACGTTATTAACGTTGCGAAAATAAAAAAAATGTATTTGTTATAACGGGATCTAATTGTAATTGAATTTAAACCAGACAGGCTTAATACACGTAGGTGACATATTTTTATAGCAAACAATCCCTTAAACGGATTTGTGTCTGAAACCACTAACTGCATCACGTCAGTGTTTAAATTATTGTAAGCGTAATATACATTGTTAACATACGAGTAAATATCCACAAAAACATATTTTTAGAAAACGTATAAAAATTTAAACGTAGCAGGATTCGAACCCACGCCTATTGGAAACCTTCCAAGCGCTCTTACCGCTAAGTCATGCATCAACTTTAAAAATGTTAAAAATAAATATCCACATATAACAAAAGTGTTTTTTTGTTAAATCATAAGAAGCCGTCGTGTCACAGTGGGACAGTGTTTAATGTTTAATCACGATTGGTTGTGGGTTCGATTCCCACTCGGAAGAAGATTTTCTCTATTTAAATTAGCTTGAACTTGGACGGAAAGTGGAGAACGGAGTGCCTTGACAATAGGTTCGGTCTGTCTACCCTGCTATGCGTCGAATGTGGAGATATAAAAACCGTAAAGTTCAAAAAATAAATAAAACTATGTATCTTAACAGAAATTTTGAATTAAATATTCTTATTTACACCCTTTTACATATCATAAATATTATTATCTAAAGTATGTAAAAATACTTTGAAATCAAAATACAAAGGAAGGTTTATTCAAATACTTCTTTTATTGATGACACCTAACTCTTAAGCTTTTAACTTTCGTTCTAGTAATCTTCAAAGCATTATGTAAATTTTATATTAAACATTGCCATTGGTCAGTGTCTCGGTACTGGGTAGCACAGTTCTTTCTCCAGCTCGCTTTTCATAATGGTACATTAATTTGAAAGATGTGTACAAAATACTTTAAATTTAACGTATATTGGGAAATTTACACTTGACAAACTATGTAATATATTAAGTTATTATTATATGAAGGCAAATTTTTTTTCAGACATAGCATGGAACCCAGTGTCAGAACACACCGTTCTCCACTTTCCGTCTTAATTCGAGACATTACAAGTTGACGCACGGAAGTCAAATCGGCACTATGTCTTCTTTACAAGAGCGGAGAAATTATAATAATAAAATTATGCCAATTCCTCCTAGTGGGAACTAAACCTACAACCAATCGCGATAACAGTCAGACGCTGTCCCACTGCACCACGAAAGCCTGACAAGTAACAACAATAATTTCAGAAAACGAATATTAATTTCGTACTCTGTTATTTTTTTATAAAGCCTCTTGTATATACACAAGGTATACATTTTCTGAATATTCTATTTGAAAAAGTGTAAAACATTGAATAAAAGTTCGCGAAACAAAAAACTGACTGAAAAAGCTTGGCGAAAAGTTATTTCATATTGAGGTGGAAACCAATTCGGATTTTCGATAGACGTGACACAAAACCAATTTGCAGCCGTGAAACTGACCTCCCAAACTCCGTCTCAATTTTGGCCAAGTCACCAGATTGTCCTGTAACACTTCGTTTAGATACAATAATTGCCTTAAACTAAACTGTCTGTGTCAACAAACGTTAACTTATGTTACTATAGTATATGTATTATAGTATAAGTATGTATATTGTATATATATATATAAAGGTGTCCCAAAATTCACGCAAGATTTGAATTTTCACGCAAGATTTGAAAAAAATACAGCGTAAAAAAATACAGCGATAGCTGACAGTTCAGGGTTATTAAAAATTGAGCGCTACACAAAAGAACAACGTATTTTTATTGTTGAGCAATATTTTATATAAATTAATAAAAATGTTTGAATTTTTATTTATAAACCTGTGTTTTCTATCAAAATTACTTCTTTCGATTCCCATTCGAGGAACGATTATAGATAAATTACTCTCAGCTCTCCCAAGACAAGACAAGCGCAACATTGAGTTCCATAAAAAAATTCTTGAAAAAATGTATACAATTCTGAATATGTTTAGATACTCAGTTTTTGCCTAGCGTACTATGCAAAAAAAAAGGAAAACTGTAACAAATCATAAACGTTGCCCTAAATTGAATACAAGCCCAAAAACATTACGCATAGTGGAATACCTAACTACCCCAGAATAGCGTTTTCATCTACAGTAGTTATTTGTCATAAGATTTAAACTGAATTTCAATTTACAAAGCACTCTATCGAATTGCTAAGCTTTATCGATGTGCGTGCACTCACATATTAATCAACGTTTTGCGAAGGTGCAGATTTGCGATATCCGCAACTTCATGTTTTTATTGAAAGCCTTTTCAATCAAACCGCGCTTGTCTATACGATTTAACATATGTTGAATTCGTGAATATAGCCTATGTGAAGTAAATTTAAGTTGAATTATTTAAAGGAATACATATTGTAATATTTAAACGTGATGGTATAACTACCATTTGGGTGGGTTTTTGTATTTATCTCTAATACACAGTTTTTACAGTTTGATTTCCGTTTAATGTATTCTAATATAGAAGAAAATGGAGAACGTGTCACTTAATTCAGTAACATATTCTAAATGCAGGAAATTTATTAATTTAGCAATTTAGTATTATCAAGGAAGGCCAAAATCTAATCATTGTGAACCAGCACAAAGTGAGCTATATTCTTACTATTCTTGGTAAATTTTGTTTTGCAGCTTTCCCCAAATTGCAGGGTAGACAGAGAGCCTAGACTAAGTGTCAAAAATTTTCGCCCTAAATCGACACACCGCATTTTGAGTGGCGGATCTCAACGCCGCTCTATGTCATAGGGTCAGAATTAACTGCGCCACGATGGCCGCCGCGATGATTTTTGTAACACCGTACCTATTAAAATCTACATATAAATGCACCCTAATAATGATATATGACCTAAACACATTAACGTGAAACTGCGAATTTAAGCTGGTCTAATATAAGAGGTAGCTTAACAGAAACGTTCAGAACAATACATAGCATTGTGTGTTTTGAAACTCGTCCGGGGCAGTACAATTAAATCAGAAGAGCCAGCGAAACTGGATTAAGCGTTTATTGTTCTAAGGCAATAAATTTTCTATTCTGGCCGAATAAACTCATGTATCCTGTAGTTAGACTGATATAATATAGAAGTGTTATGTTCACAGTAAAAATATTGAGAAAATCAAAACATTGACGACTCATTAAGAAGAAAGAAATGAATAATTCTATTTGTACGAATTTTGAAACTACTTCCTAATATTTTTATCAGGTATAATATATTAAATAGTCATATTTTTGTATATTTCCTGTTCTTAAAGTGTGATAAAACGGAAAAAGGATTTAAAAAAAAAATCAATTCCACACTTTATACTTATTTAAAGTGAACGAATCAATGCCGCGAAAGTACTAGTTTAGATTTGGCCTAATTGACACCAATGGTTATCAAACCCGCAACCCTGGTGTTTACAATGCTGATTATATATTTATCAGTTCAGTACAGTTCTTTACTTATGGCGTAAAATTCAACTGAACTAAAAAATATATTGACATTTTATTATAAGAAACTGAGAAATTTAAAATTATTTCTACTTATTTTTTTACATAAGCAAGTGTCAAACATGTTGTTGTATGATGAATGTTAATAAATTTGACACTTTGATTTCATAAATTACATGATAATGCGTATAAAACTTTTAACTTTCTGCCGGAAGTATTAGTGTGAGACAATAAAATGTTAACATAAAATTGATGAGAGTAAAAATATTATCAATGTCATAATTAATTTATGAACACGTAAATGGACAAATAAATTTGATTTGAATAGTCATTTTTGTATAAAGTGACGTATTCGTTGCTAAGACAACGCGTAATTTACGTAACAGATATACTAGTTACATTGAATGTACCTATTGAAGTATGCTTTATAACTTTACATATGCCTCATTAATTTCATCAAACCAAAGACAATGTAACAACAATTATGAATTACGATTTAAACACCTTGCTCATTCAAATATTTGCAAAGTAAATAATTCGAATTGGACTCGTGTTTCACAACCGGCAGCAGATTGCGAGCTAACTGACGAGAGCACAAGTATTTGCTATCTTCGTTCCTGCCAGTTAATTATATCATTCGCTTACGTATATCATAATTTTGTTACTTCAAAGCTTTAGTAATTTACTTTGAAATATTATAGTAGAAGTTTAGTTGTTGAAATACCCAAGTAGCTTATTAAGAACTCTAGAACTTACGTCTTTAGTATATTTAGTTTCTCTATACAATGTTATAAAAAAAGAGCATAGATAGAAATAACTTCTTTCCTAACTTTTATATAAAGAAAATGCTTGTCCAAGTAGAATCCAATACGTGTCATAGCAACAGTTTTTGTTATGCTATTGGCAGGTTATTTAATATTTATTTTATTAATTTCATGTGAACGCACTATTATTGGCTTTTCGTATTTCTTCTCGGTATTCCTTTTAACTATGCTAGATTTAATTAATATTCCATTGCATTAGACAGTATACAGTCTGACTGTAAACGCGATTACTTGTGGGTTAAACTCTCATTCTGTGGAGAATGATTATATTTAAAATAGCTCATTACTTCGCTCTGGTACCTAAGACAAAGTGCGGCATTGAGTTCCGTCACTCGACACGCAATGTCTCGGTTGCGAGCGGAAAGTGGAGACCATTTCCGTCTCACAACCCTGTTATACGTTAAAAAGCGTAAGAAGTAATTTTTTTTTGATTACGAAAGCAAACCCACGACGAACACATAGTGTAAATATATATAATGAGAATATGAATAGAGTATGGGCCGATTGAATCACAACAAAAGTCCATTAGCTCCACTCACCGTTGAATGGATTAATTAATTCATATATTTAACGCCCGGGTCACCCCGGTAACTGGTTTCGACCCCGACGGCCTACACTCTATAGTGAGAAATTGCGCAACTTGAGTGAATTTTATTCATGTTTTATCGCTACCACTTTATTATAAAATTTGCATTTATTTGTGTTTTTGCGGTTATACATCGATATTGTAATGAAATTTTTGATTCAATTCAATGCATTGTTATGTTTTTTGTGTGTTTTTCTGATTTAATATGATTTGTAATAAAAAAAAATATTTTAGAAGTGCGTGAATAGCACTTTAAAAAGGTTAAAAATATTTAATAATTAGCATTCTCTCTCGCCAAACGATTGTTCGTCGAATAATCTTTGGCTAGCAGTAATTTATATGTCCCTACAGCGATACATCAAATATAAGTTGTAATTAACGTTTTGAAATGAAACTAGTTTTAACTGGATTAATCACGTATATTATTAGTATTCAAAAAAAGATATTTTAGAAACCTTAAGTTTCGATCACTTTACAGTAGTCCGTGGTCCGTGATATATCCGGTTAAAAATAGTTACATACTAAAATGCATAAAAATCGCGAAAGCCAAAGATTATTATATATAAGAATTTCGATGCAGCCGGATGTAGATCGTATGGTTTAGCGGTAAGAGCGCTTGGTCGGTTTCCAAGAGACGCGGGTTCGAATCCCGCTGCGTTCAAATTTTATGTTGTCTTATGAAAATCATATAAAATACCTTTTTTGTCGTTTTTTAACCTTGATATTTTTATTAGCTTCACTTGTAGCTATCGGTATATCTAACGATGTAAAAATCTCTCTACAGAGATACTAACAACAAATATAAATTGTAGTAAGCGTATAAGAATTTCAACGTAGCTGGATGTAGAATGCATGGCTTAGCGGTCAGAGCGCTTGAACGGTTTTCAAGAGGCGCGGGTTCAAATGCCGCTGCGTTCAAATTTTTATACGTTTTCTAAGCATGTCTTTTTAATTTCCTTAGTGTGGGAAATAACACTTTAAAAAATGTTAACAAAATATATGTTTAATAAATAGCATTCTCTCTTGCCAGACGATTGTTCGTAGAATAATCTTTGGGTAGCAGAAATTTGTAAAAATCTCTCTACAGAGATGCTAACAACAAATATAAGTTGTAATAAGCGTATAAGAATTTCAACGTAGCTGGAGGTGGGACGCATGGCTTAGCGGTCAGAGCGGTTGAACGGTTTTCAAGAGGCGCGGGTTCAAATCGCGTTAAAATTTTTATACGTTTTCTAAATATGTATTTTTCAATGTAAGACAATTTTGTTGCTCTGTTGATCCACTCTTTGCAATCCGATTAACTTAAAAAAATATTTGCACACGTGTCCGGATAATTTCATATCATAAACTTGACTTAAGTCAGGATGACCTGAATAGCGATAAAATATTAAAGTGTGTTATTTCTTTTTAAAAATGATTATAATTTCGCTTAACTCCTTCACATACACCTTCCTGTACATATACGTGCCACAATTAAAGCAAATTACGCCGTACAAATGCACCAAACGATTTGATTTAATTATGAAAAGCTGTACCTTGTTATATATGTGGCATGAGCCGGTTATTTTGGCGTGATTAATTAGTCATTATTTCTAATAAATATTTAGAACACGCCCGTATAAAGTATAAAGTCTTATTTTACAAAGTAGAAATTGCAGTTGAACACGAAAAGCGATTTGGAAACACGAGAAGTATAATATTCAAAGTTGTTATAGCAATATGTGGGTACTTTATTATTTTTTACTTAAATTTTACACTTTTACAAATATTGTGGCTGATTCTTATGTATGTGGGTTCGAATCCCGTATATTTAACTACAATACGTAATGCGATTTTAAAAATAAATAACGAGCCATTTATGTATATTTAGGACACTAAATAACAAAAGATAAACAAACTATCGGTTATAATATGTTAAGTTTATATTTTAATATGAAGACTTTCAAAAAACATCAACAATGTAGACTGTAGAGATTCATATATAAAACTCTTCCGATATCTAAATCTAAATGACTGATAGACAAAGTAAAGCCAATGTTACTGGGCGTAATAAGTATAAATTTTAACCTATAATTGGCCAGTTCGTTATTTTCGCTTGTGAGATAAATATGGTATTTTACAATTTACAGTCAAAATTATATACTTCCAAAATCCATACAAACGAAGCTGCGGGCGACAACTAGCTAAAAATAAATTGAATTCTACTATTTCTTATGAGAAAATAATAAATTCAAGTAAAAGCATTAAATATCAACATGTTTCCGTTATGGGGTACGAATGGCCGTTCCCCCTCGATAAGCAGTTCGGACCCCTTGCGTAGCAATAAAATATACATACATACTTCACTCCAGTCTCGAGATCTCGAGAATGACAAAAGCTACGAGATATTTGGCGAAAATTTAATCTTTTATGTACCTGTGTATATTTATTTATAGATAAAGATTCTTACTGTATGATCGAACACAATGCTACGCCGAACAGATTAATTTTGTATTTTCGAAAATTGACAGTAAAAAGTTATAAATGTGAAAATTAATAAAAATAATTAAGAAACTGTAATTAATTATCAGTATCAAGTCAATGTCAAGTAATTAAAATAAGAGATATAGATTTAAATTATATTCTAGTGAGTACACTAGCGACCCGTTAGCGGCTTCGCTTGCGTAAACTACACGACTAAAGTATTTAATTTTTTCGCCCGCCCGCGTTGTCACTTAAATCTTAAACTTTGCTTAAATTTATAATTCAAATGGTTGAAACTTTTTAACTTATGAACCGATTGAAATGAAATAAGCAATAAACAGACAAACAGAAAAGAATTAGAATTACTTTTTTCTTCCATGTTTAGCGATTAGTTAGATTTTCATTATATATATATATAACTGTAATAATAATAACTAACTGTTATTATCTTTTAAAATACCATTTTAAATAAACGTCCCGACCATTTTCGAGGGTTCAACTTAAGTAAGTTCAACAATTGATCGTATCTAAGTTTAATTACCGTTCTACGATTAACATTTTATAGGGTTGTGAAAATATTTTGAAATTTTCAGTGTTTTGCATATAATAAATATTAAGAAATATATTTAGACAACGTATAAAAAATTTAACGCAGCGGGATTTGAACCCGCGACTCTTGAAAATCATTTAAGTTTAATTTTTATACGTTTTCTAAGTATGTCTTTTTCAATTTGATTAGAGACATACACTCGTATATTTATCTGGTATACTATAGAAGGTATAAAAGTATAGAAAAGAAACTTGTTAAACCGTTAACACCCAAAACAAAACATATTATTACTAATTTTACTTTAATTCTTTACTAAAATATAAATTGGAAAGTCGGAAAGTCAAATAAAAAATAGACTTTGTTATTGTCAAAGTTATAGACCCAAGCAAATACAATGCCCGTACTAAGGTTTCTCTACACCTCTGTGTAGAGAAATCTTGTTAGGCACTTTTGACAGCGCAGATGTACGTTTGTAATTCTTTCCGTATGTCAGTTATTGTTACGATTTATATACACTAATATACTTGAGGAGGAAAGGTTTCTAGATTTTGATTGACGTAAATAAGCCCGAGCAAGCTTGCTCGAAGAAGCTTCTTATAAATGCCAACCGGTTTTGAATTTATTTTGTCATATCTACAAGATACGTAAAAATTACCTACTACCATTTTTTCCTTATAATTGCCCCACGAAATGGACAGATTATTTAATCCGTTTCACCCACACCGCCCATACCTCTGTTATAATTCTGAAAAATTTTTAGCATATAGAAACCCCACCTCTTTTTTTTTTTTGTTGAATACAGACTTTTTAGAAAATTAGTACTGAGCTTGTGAAAAAGTGGTCGAATGTGCTCCTTCAGATTTATGGGCAGAGTTTCTCAGTAGAGACTTAACCAATCTAGATACCAAAAGATATATAGATAATTCCTTAGACTTCACCATGCTATACTACTTACTCCGTCCTTGGAACCTCCTTGGGATTCATCACTTGATTAGTTTTCTAGCACCCGGTTCAGGTCTCGATAATCAGAAAGTCAGTCAGTCATTACTTTCTTCAATTATCATAGAATTAACAGCTTTTTCTAATTGAAAATAATAAATTTGTAAAAAATAACTACGTCTTTGACTATTTATTCTAGACTTGTATGGTGTCTATGTTATTGCTAATATAGTGTCTGTACTATTATTTTAGAAACATTTTATCACAAATAATATACGATTATTTAAAAATAGCAACAAATTACGCTTAAGGTACGCACCTTGAGGAAAACAAACAAGGTTCTATTTTTTTTTACATTTTTAAAGTGTTATTCGCACACTTAAAAAATTGAAAAATTCATATTAAGAAAACGTATAAAATGTTTAAAGCAGCGGGATTTGAACCCGCGCCTCTTGAAAACCGTTCAAACGCTCTGACCGCTAAGCCATGCGTTTTACATCCAGCTACGTTGAAATTCTTATACGCTTTTACAATTTTCAGTATTAAAAAAAAATTATACGTTTTCTAAATATGTCTTTTTCAAATAAGGCTCTATTTACATATGTCGAAAGTTTTAATTAAGTCTATTATAGTCTATATTAATTACTTATACTGGTCCAATACCAGCCCACTACAAAAAATAAAAAAATATTAGTTTATAGAAAATTAAAAAAAAAATCCGTTAACTTTGTACAGCGGGCGGTAATTTTAATTACTTGACTTTTTTGATTGTTTTCAAATTATTATTAATTTCAAATATATTGTTGTATTTTATGTATTTCGATATTATCATTCAGGCCATCGTGGCGGAGCGGTAAAGTATCTGACGGTTGTAGGTTCGATTCCTACTCGCTGGAATGATTATATTTAAATGTCTCGAAAACGGGCGGAAAGTGGAGAAAAGATTGTCTTGATTATTCTTTTATGCATTTATTTAAATAGCCTATATAGTGTTATTCACACAGTTCGGATATAAAAAACATTTTAACAAAATGTATAAAAATTTGATCGTGTCGGGATTCGAACTGCACTTCTTGCAACCCGTTACGTTAAAAATTTTGTGCTGTTTCAAATATTTATTAAATATTTTTGTGTTTTGTAGGTGTCCCTAACGATTCGCATTACTTTTAAGTCTACTGGTAAACTAGTTTGTATTAGTTTGTGTGGCTGTAAACTGCAATCGTGTCTTCTCTGAGTTTTTCCGAGTCTTTTGAATGAGCTCAGAAACAACAATTTGAATCCAAATCCATTGAATAAAGTAGGACACGTTCCAAATACACCAACTTGGCGTCAATTTTTAAAGACACTAAGCGTGAACGCTACAAATATAAAAAATGAAATGCAATACGTACATATATAAAAAAAATCAAAACATTTCAAAAGACTGGATGTTCATATAATAAAAATATAGTTTCAGTTTTGAAACACAAATAAGA
This sequence comes from Podotricha telesiphe, assembly GCA_038994665.1. Lineage (NCBI taxonomy): Eukaryota > Metazoa > Arthropoda > Insecta > Lepidoptera > Nymphalidae > Podotricha > Podotricha telesiphe. The sequence goes on from JAOYRR010000035.1 coordinate 91,128, forward strand.
AATATCATATAGGTGTAAAAATATCACATATGTATTACAGGCATTGCCCGACCAATCTGTACAAAGTTTCGCCGACACGAAAGCCCCCACACTATACGGTTTTATCACGATTTAAAAACGAACCTTCTCTACATTTTTGTGTCATTCAATTTCATACCTCAAAGCGAAATTTTGCCACTCAAAAATTCAAAAATGCTTGAGCTTTTCATAAAACCATTTCAAATGCGACATTTAAAGCGTCTCTATGCCGAATTTAACGTGTTTGACACGCGGTCGGGCTGAATTAATGAACCTAATGCCTATATTCGCTACTCATCCGTCATATTACATTTTGCAAAACGGAAGTTGTACAAGAAGTAGAATAAAAATACAAACATCATTGTCTATGTTTGATAAAGAGTTGAGTCGTAAACAAGCAATAAACGTCCCGTATTTCATTGTGGGGGGTGGACTGCTCTATCGCGGCTAACAGTATAGTCGCTTGTAAAAATTTTCAACCTAGCGAGTTTATTGTTTCCGCTTAATTGTAAAAATCTCATCTTTATGTATGTAATTTTATGGGAGCGCAATAAAAATGCTTTGGCGTTTTTCTTTTACAATGTTATTGTGTATATAACAACTTAATATAATGTTTTAACAGATTATATCTTAATCTATAATTTTTTTTAACATTTTTCAAGTGTTATTCGCACACTAAGGAAATTGAAAAACACATATTTAGAAAACGTATAAAAATTTGAACGCAGCGGGATTTGAAGCCGCGCCTCTTGAAAACCGTTTAAGACGGTTCAACATGGCTTGAATGGTTTTCAAAAGGCGCAGGTTCAAATCCCGCTGCGTTAAATTTTTTATACGTTTTCTAAATATGTCTTTTTTAATCTATAATTTCAGGGTAGGCAGACTACCTAGTGTCAAAACTCTCCGTTCTCTACTGTTTCGTCGACCTGCCAGACCAGAGCGGAGAAATTCAAAGAATTTAAATATAATCATTCCCGGAATGGAAATCGAACCCACAACTGACACACTGCGCCACGATGGTCTTATCATATAAAAGTGCCTTACTCTATTAATTTTAATTCACATCCTATGTCGTGTTAAATTCTTGAATTTATTTTAATGAAAGGTTTCGTAACACATAATGATTGCCAGAAAAGGAGTAATTTATAGTATAAGTTACTTAATTTCATACTATTTTTGTTCTATTAATGTATTGAAAATTATTATTTTCAAACCAGTAGCATTGTTATATAAACAATTGAATTTACATGCTCTATTATTTAAGACAAGTTTCGTTCATCACAAAAACAAAAATCATATAAAATTTTTACAAGAATTATTTTTATTATGATTACTTACAAAATTATTTACATTATGTCTGTAAAATATATTTAAAAATAGCAAACAAAGAATCCACCTGATCATCGAGACGAGAGCACTTTTGTACCCAATGCTTTTGTGAGGCTCGTTGAAAACGCATTTCAAAATTAAACATTTATTTATTGTACAATTTTATTGGAGTTTCATTTTACGGGAAAGCGAACGAAATTATAATTGCAAAATATAATTATTGTTTGATTTCAACTCGAATTGGAACAGTTTAATATAATTTGTGTACTTATTTACTTAGAGACTGCTGTTTCCTCTGCGTAGTTGGTTGCTTAAATAGGACCGAACCCCATCAAATTTATATTGTTTTTTATAATACTATCCCATAAAACTCAACGAACGTGTCACATATAAGTACATTTATATAATTCGTATTAATATATATTGTAAAACAATTAAGAACATTACTTAAAAAGTATTTCATTTTAACATATTTCCAACTTTTTTTTTTAACTTACAAACCAAATTATCACTAATAAGAGTATTTCGTATCACTTCCTATTAACTGGCAACATATATACGAAGAACTATTAAAGTGCTTTATTTGATTTTAATTTATTCATAATAACCATTGTTTTTGTTGTCATTGATTTGACACTATTGCTAAGTACATACGTCCCCTACATATTTATGTACTCGTATATAAAAGATTAAGAACGTGGCTCGAGCAATTTGTCATCAGTCATATTGTATCCTCGGGTGATTTAACAGAATGAACGAAAAATGTATTCGAAAAGCTTTTGTATTCAATTTTGTATCATGTAATGAAAATGAAGAGTAAATATGGACATTAAAATTAATATCCGATACAAAATCAATGTTTTTTTTTAGAAAAATGCAAACAGTAACTTTCGTAAAAGAATATATATATTTTATTATTATATCAAAACAAAATAGGAGCTTGAGCATAAATTTGGTTTGTAGATTTTTTTTAAGTATTTTTAATTATAACAAAAAATCGCCTAATCAAGAAAGCTTAAATTGAGTGATTGTATATTTACTAAAGTTATTCTCAAGACATCGATATTAGTTAATTGTTTTCAACTTCCCGCTTTTTCCCGCTATATTAGTGTTGGACCCTCCTTTCTTAGGATTTCGTCCGAATCAGAGTTAAGTGTCAAGGACATTGCGTGTTAAAAAGCGAAACTCCGCGCCTTGTGTTCTTATTTGTTCATATAATTTTAAATAACTGCTGCATAACTGACTTGATAGATAAGATAGAAGCGACAAAATATACTTTAATACTACTATATCATTTTGTTCTTAGTATTTGTTTTACATTAAAAGAAACGCCAAAATTATCTTAAATATTTGAAAACTCGCAATTTTATTCAACTCGACACTATAAACTTAATACAACGCGACAAATTATTTGTGAAAACAACAAGAGAGTAAAACGAAGTGAACTTTAAACTTTACATACAGGAGCACTTAAGCTTAATTTGAAAGGAGATTAATGTCATGAACTTTGCTTCTGTCGTCGAAGACGAAAATATTTAGGTTATGAATAATATACATTTTATTATATCCATCAGCGCTTGTCGGAAAGGAGCAACTATGGAAGGCCTAGTAATTCATGGAAATGTCCATTATTCGATATACCGATCTAGTGTAAGTAGGAACTTTATGTCGCTTTTTACGAACGTACCAGCAAAACATTTGTGAAGAATGGCGTTTGATGGTGGGGCATACTGCCAGCCCTTAATTGCCAACCGAAACCACTGTAGTGACATCCAGTGTAACAATAAAGAAGAAAATTCGATCGTACATCTTCTGTATTTTGCAAAAATATAGGAAACTAGTAATTAGAAAATAACTTCTCTGTCCGTGATTCTTGTCTCTAAAATTGATGGTAAATAGAAAACAGAAGCTTAATAAAACCAATTAGAAATTAACAGAACATATGTCCATTACGCTAGCTAATAATTCTAAAACCGCAGTAGGTAAAGCCACTATACACACACGCAAACGCACACGCTACACACACCGTCCAGTACGTAAAGAGCATCAAGCGTCCTAGGCAGTAGGCTTAGCTCGGACTGACCGAAGCAAAGTCCCCCACGACAAACGGTGTCGCAAGTCGAGGTTCCAGTCTACACATGAGGCGCCCTTGAGTCACCGTGAAACTAAATTGATGGTTTCCTCTCGAGGTCTCCAAGCCAAGGTCGGAGCTCTTTTAGCTCGGCCTCCCCCAAAACCCGGGTAAGATGTAGAGGCCATTATGGCCCACAGCAAACTACACATTCGAAAAAAAAAGACAACAAAATTCAATTAAAATTATAAATAAAACTTAAAAAAAAAAAAAGTTTATATAATATATTGCTAGCTTTACGCTTTATCAATGTTTTTTTATAAAAACGCCAACAGTAGCTTTCGTTAGAAATAATATATAGATTTTATTATTATATCTAAATAAAATAGCAGCTTGGGCATAAATTTGGTTTGTAGATTTTTTTAAGTATATTATCCCGCATAGCAATGGTCAGCAGAGAGAACATTGCGTATTGCTTTTACAGAGCAGGAAAATGACAATAACTTCAACTCAATTATTCCACGAGTGGGAATTGAACCCTGTTCTATAATGAACGAAATCTGTTATATAATGTTCTATGAGATACTTTACCGAAAACGCTAAAAGTATTTTTAAATGTTACTTAGAAGTAAAAACGCATACGAACTTAATTTACTCTTTAAAAAAACTTCACAATCGTCGGTTGGCCTAATTATGAAGTTGGAGAACATCATTAATATCCAGTTAGAAGTTCGTTAAGGAAACTTAGCTAGTGTTATATAGTTCTAACTTCATTGTTGCTGAAAGTCAGTCTTATATAAGAGATTTAACTTAGAATGTTTAAATAATGTTTAAAAATTTTAAAATTGGTTGAGTATTTTTATATTTGTACCCTTAACGCAGTATATATAATAAAAATGGTGGACCGGGTGACAGACCACCAGGTCATTATGTGACTCCGGAGATGAGTGAAAGTGAAAGAAAATGCAAAAAATATTATAATTTGAAGCCATCGTGGCGTAAAGGGATAGCATCTGGCTGTATGGGAACGTAATGATTGTGGGTTCGGTTTTAGCCCAAAAAATATTATATTTCAAGTTTTTTTTTCCAATAGTAATAGAAAGGCGCCAAGGCAAAGCGTGGCGTTGAGTTCCGTCATTCAAGAACTGAATTGATAATAGGTATTTTCCCTGACCTACCTCGCTCCGCGCCCGAAGCTTGTTTAATTAAAAAGTTTTCTATGGTTGATTGATTGTTCTATATATTCTTCTTGCTTTAAGCCTCATTCACTATTTAGGTAATTTCTCTAGGAAAAATTTAAATAACATATATTTAGTAAACGTATAAAAATAATCCGTGCGTTCAAACGCATGGCTTAGCGGCCAGAGCGCTTGAACGGTGTTCAAGAGGCGCTGGTTCAAATCCCTATATGTTTTTCACTCTTCTAAGCGTGTGTATAACACTTTAAAAAGAATGTTAAGAATTGAAATATATATTGCAGAAATACAACCATTAGTTTACATTTCATTAGAGAAAACAAATATAAAAGTAATTTATCAAACTAAATAGCGCATAAATCATAGAAGCGCTACTAGTCACGCGTTATGTACAGACAAGTGATTAAGAGTGAAGAGCCGCGGGCGAAGAAATTTCATACAAAATTGCTAATAAAACAATATTGTGATAAAATATTACTATGAGAAATTATTAAAATAATTAGAATAATAAAAGAAGAATACTTCAATCATGACGTTGGTTTTTATATTTGCTAAAAAAACTAATTTAATACCATAATTTAAGGATCAACCCTTATATTCGAAAAAAGGTGGCATTGCAATATAACGTTTTGGTATGCTTAGTTAGTTTTATAAATAACTTTTTTAATACATAATTTTCTTTAAGAAGTTAAAAGCAGGTATATACGAGTATAGGGATTTTGCTACATTCTTCCATAGATTTTGCTAAGGTATATCTATTTCTAAATGCTTTAGATTCATCATTTATTGACCATTAGATACGCATAAAAAATGTAGTATGTATAGTTTAATATTTATGCGAAAATAATACTCCCAGCTTCACGCTTTATTCCGCATTGCAAGGAAGACGGAGAAAACCAAATGTCAAGACACTAGCGAAATTAATTCTATCACCGTTTTAAAATTGGGAGAACTATCTTGATTTTACCCTTTTTGCATAGAATTTTTTATAAAACCTCCCCCTGGACGTTTCCAAATCGGTTGCAATTTGTAGAAAATATTATATTCAGCCGAGCAGCACACGAGAGGACTGTTAGTATATCAAATCGATTTACTTAAGAATAGCGTTCCTTCTTTTTCAAGCCATCAAATTTTAAATTTGCTCATGTGTATTTCACGAGGTCATAACATTATATTACGATAAGGCTGTAATATATTCTCCCTCGTCCAACGTCTGCTGTTTTGATGTAATAATTATACATTAGCCTTTGTTCATTTTATAACAAAAATAAGGAGTAAAGTTACAATTAAGTGGTCGTTTAAGTTAAAAGTTTAGTTTCACAGTTAAAGGGAGAGGTGTACGAGATGATGCTTGGCTGTAAGATGATTCTTAGCACCCACGCATGTCAATATTTTTAAGTATTTTTTTATGGAAGAAAAACTAGACAAAAACAAGAAGGTGGTCAATTCCAATGATTTTCATACTGTTGGTAAGGTATAATGCTGTATTTTCTGATTTGCTTGTCACATGCTTGTATAAAGATTTTATAGGTATATTTAACAAACAATAAAATGTATGTGTGGGGGCAAGTCGATCCTGTATTAGGCGGAAAATCTTTTTTTTTATACAAAATGAGTGAATATCTCGATTCTAACCTTATAAAAGTTTAATGACGATTAAATTATATAACCTTCATTTAAATATATTGATGTACTTGATTTTTTTTTTATTTGATAAACAACAGTAGAAATTTTGTCTATGACAAGTATTGCTCAAAGAGCAAAGCGTCACAACGCTCGAACTTATCCAATCCAATTTTAAGCATATTTTCACACGTTTTTATCAAAAATATATAATCATAATATAAAATTAAAAAACAAGGCATCACTTTTATATTTTTGTATATATATCTACGAATATATATTGAAAGCGAGGTGAATAGCCAGCGCAGTTAGTTGAAAGTATAGTGATGTGTCCGGGAAATTCATTTCCAGTCACGTACCGAATTCATTAGGTTGACTTATAATACGATCGAATTTATTAGCTTTCTATTATAAGATATCTTCATTTATTTGGAAGATGGAAAAATGCAGAAAATGATCATAAGTGATTTTTAAATTGCTTAAAACAAGCAATTTTTGATTTAAATGTAAACTTGGCATAATAGATTCTCGCAATCATAAATAGAGAGAGAGAGAGAGAGTGAATAGTCGTCCGATTTCGTACAAGATAAAAAAAGTAGTCAGGTACGGTAGTATTCAGATACTAACTCATAAAGCACTAAACGATTATAGCAAAAAAAAAATATTACAATTTGACAAAACGCACCAATGAGAAAGTTTAAGATTAGTTTCTATTTTCACTTAATAAAAACAGCAAAATACAAACGTTGGTGACGGCTACATTTAATAAGTCGAAAATCAATTTTATCATGTCTTTTTCAATTCTATCAATTTCCAATATTGGTTAATGGAATTTTGCTATATATTTAAACATCTTGTATGTACAATTTCAATTTTAATTATTACGTTCAAAAGTTATATGAATTTTGTACATTTTTACATCTTCTAACATAGTCAAGATCAGAAATCTTACTTAGTAACTTATGTTGTTAAAAAGTATACTAAAAAGTTACTATGTAGAAAATATAGGTGTTTTGACGTACCGATAACGAAGCTCAAAAAATTAACTTTGCAAAACTTCGTGACTTTCGAAACTTTGCAGAAAAATATAATTAAAATCGTGTTCAAACGCATATAAAACTCCGCAAGACTCGACTTGGTTGTACGAACTTTTATTATAATGATAATAGTACTGTAGCTGTAATTTTAACCGTCATATTTTCCAATGGCACTCACTGAAAGGAACTTTGGTAATTAAAAATTGTTTGCTGTATTTGTTAATATGACCTCGATGTCTTACGTTTTTACATTGACAATTTCTACGTGATATATATATATATTACTTTTGATAATAAAATAAATTATACATTTTGCTTTTTTTTTATTACACCAATTCAACGTTGTGCTTGAACTAGTCCAAGCTATGAAAACGTTTTGAATATTAGTAGTTTAATGAGTAGGACTTGGCTACAATGAAACACTTTTGATTATATAATTGTTATAATAATAAAAAATCCGAAATATAAAAGTCGTTTCTCACTTAAAATTTTTAAGTAAGCCAGTGTCAAATTGTCAAAGTTACACAATACTTAAAAAATTAAATGCTCCGATCGCCGAAGTTTCTAACTTCCGGCGCATAAGCTAAAATAGCACTTTACCTTAATGTAAAAAGCCATTAATTCCCGCGAGACATTTTAACGTTTTTGTCACTTGTCTAATAATTGCAAGACTTTCGCAAAAATCACTTTAAAAATATTATATAAACAATATTACTGACTCCTTAGTTTTGTTTATTTATTTATTTATATATTCTTTATTGCACTCAATTTATCTTAAAACAAAAATTGCACAAAAGGCGGGTTTAACGCTCAGAAACATTCTCTACCAGCCAACTTTGTCATGTGGGGTATGAAATTGTAGGTGCGCAAAAGCCAAAGAGATGTGAGTCAGTACAGAAAGTGTGAAATTTTCTTTGGAACGTAAGGATATCGAGGAAAGAGGAAAGGTAAAAGAAGAAGGAAGAAGTTGGAGAATAAATAAGTGAGATAATTAGGTAAGGTTAGGTCAGGTAAGCTATCAAAATTGAGTTTAGCCAGTAGTTGTGAGTTGTTGATAATTATAACGTTACGTAGGGCTTGATATTTTGAGAAGTGGGAGGATAGAGGTTAAAGGCCTTTCGCCACATCTCAGTTAACTGACTTGGGGATAGTGAAAAATGTATTATCTGAATGACAACAGGGACCAGGATATCAACTATTAAGGTAATCATAATATCATCCGAACCTAATGCTTAAGATGAGAAAGCAAGAGCAAAAGCTGGTAAATCAGATTTAAGCAAACTATAAATTTTAGAAAGAGTATTATTTTTAATACAAAAATCAAAAGGAGAAAGTAAAGTAAAGTGCTAATTACGATTAATTTAAATAATATTGGATCGATGGGGAAAGCTGAAAGATTTATCAATGGTTTTGTATTGATTTATTTTACACTAGTTGGTGCCCGCAACTTCGTTTGTGTGGATTTGTAAATTTGTGCCCTAGCACTTCCATTTAGCACCTGTTAACATTAAATCTCTATCCCAAAATTATAATAACTTCCTTCAAGATGGTATTTTAATTTTCTTTAAGACTGTCACAGACGTTACAGACGTCAAATCAGATATTACAGACGATTGTATTTTTTTTCAGCGTTTTTCAGCTAGTAGATCTCGTGCCCACAATCACATTTATATGACGTTTCCTATTGCGCCACGATGTCTATCATGATGAACAGTCTTTTAAGGGTCATTTACTTTTTCTTTAGAGTTTAGCCGAAACAGCAGTTTCTGGCTTATTTCTTTTAGTTATAAAGCTAGTTGACCAGCTGTAATACCACACCAGATATTCCGCACTTCGAATTTAATTATGCCTTAAGTCGTGTCCAGGTTTAAAAGCTAGATTAGTTGTTCTTGTATGTGCGTGTGGGACGGACAAAAAAATCAATGATTGCTTTTTCCTCCAGCTTTTTATTACTTTTTCGTAAATACAGTTTATGTATAGACTTTTTATTACATCTTTTCTATTTACATAGATAATTTTATATTAAATACTGTATAAATAAATTAAATATTTAAATATATTATATCGTACTTCAGTACATACTGTTCTACAAATATCTTAATGTTTCGAATTTAATTTATTTCTTACGCGAATTTAATTTATTTCCGCGATTAGCGTGCCCAAAAACACAGACAAACAGGCAAACAGAAAAGGAAATTTAAAATCATTATTTTGGGTTCTTTTACATTGATAAATGCCCCCAACAATTTCTTATACAATGAGTAAAGTCCAGAGTAAAAAACAAATATGCTAGCTAATTTGACGATTAACTATTTGTATGGTCTCTAAAATTAAACCCATGACCTACATGTAGTACTGTAGTTAAAAACTAAAAGACCCCAATGTTTTGTAATTTTTTTATACATTTACCGTACTAAATATATACGATAAATACATGTTCTATATTATTAACTGAATTCAAGTGGAATATTTAATTAAGCGGTAGCTCGCCGTCTTGAAACACGGTAATTGGCTTTGATAAAGAAAATTTAAGCATTAACTTTAACAAACCAGCTTCTTGTTAGATCAGACATATAATTTGGCTACAGTCAGTATTCAACAACCTACTCTAATTTGCTCGGTTACCTTAAATATTAAATTCTTTATATGAAAAAGAAATAGTTTTTTTCTAAGTTTTTTTATTAATATACTAGCTTTGGCCGCAACTCCATTAGCGTTGTAAGGGATTTTTAACTTAAGGGAAGGGAAGACTCTCAAATTACTGACCTATATGGTTTTTATATATAAACTTATTTCTTATTAATTCTTCAAAATATTACTAACATTCGGTAAAATGATTCAATGTATAAAATACTATGCAAATATAATATAGGAATTAAAATAGAAAACAGTACATTTGTATTACAAAATATCGTTAAAGTTATTGAAACTATGTGTGCAGTCAATTGAATTTTTTGCAAACTTCGTACCGTGCAAATAGATATCCTAGCATTCAATACAATTTTTCATGTATAGTACAGCAATAGCACCGAATGCAGCGCGACCTAAAACTTTAAATAGAAATTTTAAATTTCATTACTGGTGTGCTAAGCGCAATTATTTATAGAATAATATATATCTAAGATGTACCGTAGATTCTCATAATCGCAATTGAAATTCGTCTCTCTCTATAAATTAAACATGAAGAAAGATACTCTCAATCTGTCGTGGATTAAGACCAATTTTTCAAGACCCGCGTCTCTTTTTCAATAGCTCGAGCACGAATCTAGGAGAGACGGCACTGGAAGTAATCCATAGGTCTGATTGAAGTGATTGGAAATATCACGTATTTCAGTTTGTACGAAAACTTTGAAAAACAGTTGCTCAGTTTTGTCAAGTTCAAATTATGCATTTTTTCCACATCATACGTATGGTGAAAAATTTGTGATATTTTATTAAACACTAGGTGAAAGGACGTAGTGTCTAAGTCTAGTGTACCTATTTATTTTAGACCTATTATTTTAGAGACCTATTAGTTTAGTGGCGAAATCCAATGAAACCGGAGTAATTAATATTTTTTTATGATTATTATTTCGAATAATAAATCATTTTGATTATTATATATTTTTTTATTATTAAAAAAATGATCCAATTGCGACTTGGTCTGGCAACTATGACGTTAGTTCAAATTTAATACATATCCAAGCTTTAATATAAAACGTTTAAGCTGAAATAGTAATTTCGCTAACTAATTTACTAAAGTGTAAGTGTAGTTTAACCTTACTACGACCATGAGACTAGTTTTATTATAATAAATATTCGCTAGCATCTAATTAATAAAATATATACTACTTTTAATTTGCATATGTTAATATTTTCAATGCAAGTGCAACTACAAAAGTAAAGTTTCTATCTTCCGAGTTTCACATTTAATTCTCAGACTTCAGGTAAAATTATGAAGCAATATAATCTATACATATAATGAAAATGTTACGAATCAATGTCTGTAGACGAAAGATATATGAAAAAATATTTTATGGGGGGTATTTATCAAAACAATTATATATATTTTTATTCGGCTTGTCTTAGAAACTTCTTTTAACATTTTCTGTTTATTTTATTTCAATCGATTCTCAAATAAAAAATTATAACTATTAAAATTGTACATTTAAACAAAATTCCTGATTTAAGTAAAAACGCGCGCGGATGTGCGAAATAGCGAAATAGTTTAGTCCTGCAGTTTACGCAGGCGAAGCCGCGAGCGGGTACCTAGTACAAACTCGTACGTTTGTATGCATTTAAGAGAAAATAACCGCAGTATTATATTATCTTAATATATACTTTATGAAAATTTTGAGAAAAATGTACATAGAACAAAGAAATTGAAATAGGGATGTCGAGTTAAAGTCGAGGTGGTGAGTTCAAACCCCACCTGTGGATATGTTATTTTTTATACGCTTATAGCTACGTAGATTCTTCCCTTTTTTTTGTACAAAATTACAGGACAATATATAAATATAATTACTAAAATTATTAATTAAATTATATAGAGATAAATTATAAAAAAATAGTTTTTTTAGCTTCACACTTTTTCCCACATAGCAGGGTAGGCAGGGTGCTACTAGTGATAAGATATTTCGTTCTCTACTTTCCGCCCGAGATATAGTCTGTTGAGTAGTACAATGCCGCGGTTTGTCTTGTCACCAGAACACATTTAAAATATATTAAATGTAATCATTACTGCGAGTGGGAACCATTTAGTCAGATGCTATACACTGCACCGTGATAGCCCCGAACAATGATAATTTGCTAACAGCCGTTAATATCAAAGTGACATGTCCTTTAGTAAGCAAAATAAGTTAAAAAAGGCTTAGTAACGCTCCAATAAATTAAAATATTTAACAATGAGAGTTAGAAGAAATGAAAAGTATAATTTTATTCTTCTTCGTTACTATTTCGCTAATCGTTTTCAGAAATTCAGGGCAACTTTTGACATTTATGCTGCCTCCGCTATAAAATGTATTGAAATAAAAAATATACTTGAAAGTGAATTTTATGAAATCAATAAAATGTTATATTTTTTTAACATTTTTTAAAGTGTTATTAACTCACTTAGGAAATTGAAAAATACATATTTAGAAAACGTATAAAAGTTTGAACGCAACGGGATTTCTCTTTAAAACTGTTCAAGCGCTCTGACCATGCTAAGCCATGCGTTCTACATTCAGCTACGTTAAAACTCTTATACGCTTATTACAAATATAAGATCCCTCTCATTTTTGTCAAAAAATTTTAATTTCAAATAACGCGTCATATCATATATGTGAGCAAATATAAATAACTCAGCATGAATAAAATTCAAAATCACAATTTATAGTTATAAAAAATATTTAAAAGCACAAAAACTCAACTAAAGCAAAGAACGGAATTAATGAAGTTGTTCATTAAGCCTAAGTGGTATTGCCGCTAATGTCGGAAAGTAACAAAAAATAAAGACGTCCAAGAATCTATTAAGGAATTAATTAATAATTTGGCAAAAGCTTTTTCTCGCGGTAAAATGAAAACAGTAATATTTTTTATTTTTTTCATATTCACTATATTTCATATTTCACGGGTTTAGTGAAATAATGTTTTCTAATAGTTAAATATTTGATTATTGAAAGAAATAGCGTGGCGGTAACCGACAAATACCAATACAATAAGTATAAATTCCAGCACTCGACATGCAATGTCTCGATTTTCGGATGGAAAGTGGAGAACAGAGTGTCTTGACACTAGAAAAGTATTGGAAAGTATTTTATATTCCACGGAGCAATTATGGTAAATAATTCATACATATGAGTATTCCAAAATGGAAATAAAACTCACAATCATCAAATCACAAAATTTGAACGCAGCGGGATTTGAACCCGTTTTTTATACGTTTTCTAAATATGGATTTTTCAATTTCCTAAGAGTGTGAGTAACACTTTAAAAAAAATGTTGAAAATCGCAATTATCTTACTGGTGATGGCATCAACTCACAATAATCAATGATGACGATATAAAACAATTTAACCAATTTAGCCAAATAATTAACCAAATAATTAGTTATTAATTTAAATTTTTATACAGCTTAGTTGCGTTTCGTTTTGTCGATATTTAGTTCAGTTTTATTGTAAATTGAGAAGCAATTTATGAAATACTATATGACATTTTACAAGTGATGACTTTCAAGTAGCGCTCTAGCTCTTTGTGTTCTACTTAATCTAATTCAATACAATATCAGCTAAGTCCTTGTCGATTAATAAGAATGAGCCAAAATGCATAAAATTGTTCGATATCTAATAACTTTTTAATATACAAATAGTTCAACAATACAAAACTTTGATAAAATTGATTAATTAGCTAATATTATATGTTTTTAACATATTTTATTATTCGCTTAGAAATTCTTAGGAAATTGAAAAAGACATATTTAGAAAACGTATAAAAATACGCATTTGAACGCAGCGGGATTTGAACCCGCGCCTCTTGAAAGCCGTTCAAGTTGAACGGTTTAGTCTTTATTAAATGTTTATCTATAACAAGTAGTTTGGTAAAAAAATATAATCTTAACATTAATTTGACGAGAATATGCATATTTGTAATCATCAAGACCAATGTGGCACAGTGATACAGTTTCTAAGCTCAATTGGTTGTGAATTCGATCCCCACTCCGGGAATAATTCTATTTAATTTATTTTCCTTTGTCAGCTCTTGAAAGCGGACGGATGGAGAACGGCGAAGACACTAGGTTTTCATTTAGTACCCAGCGAATTAAAGGATGGAAATGCAGTTATTGTATACCTACATAATTTTCAATTTTATTTGGCAAATTTTGCTTAATTGCTGTTTGTGATGATATCAACAGAAGGTACACGAAAATAATATAGTAGAACGCAACGAAGTGTTGGTCGCTAACTAGATAAAATAAATTAATAGACAAAACCAGGAGCGTTAACCAGTTCAAAATAAAACAGTCAAGTATTTAACGAACATGGGTCGCGTCATTCGCACCGGGTGCTAATTAGGTCACAACGTCGGTATTGAAACCAAATAGGAGTGGATTAAGCGGGAACTACGTGTCAAATCTATAGTTAACATCACATGCAGTGCCGCTAAATACTTACAATAATAATTAAGTTATTATTCTGTTTTAGTACACACATTTTATATGACTCCATACTAATATTATAAATTCAAAAGTAACTCCGTCTGCCTGTCTGTGACGTTATGTCATCATGGCTTAACTGCTAAACCGATAGTGATCAAGTTTTATATAAAGTCACTTGAGGGTCTTGGGATCAATATAGGCTACATTTCCTCCAATTTTTCAGTTTTTACAAGAATTTTATTGTTTTACGAAAAAGCTTGCTGAAAATACGAAACAGCTATAGTTCAAAGCTGGCTAAGCCGCAAACGGGTCGCTGGTGGTAAATAATTGCAAAAATATTGATGTTTTGGAGGGTAGTTGTAGGTTTAAATATAATACAAGTGGTAACTTACCAATATTTGTTATATATGTGTAAATCAGCAATTTCTAAACCTTTTAGATAACGAATTACTCACCAACACCTTTAATTTTATGAAATCACATATTATATGAGTACAAATTAAAGAGACTAATTTATTTATATCAGAAGAAAAAGTTTTATTAGAATTACATTTAATATATTAAATTGAAATTTTTTTAATCCTAATTGTTAATGTGAAGAATGAAATTTGTTCATAATTTGGTATTGAGATCTTTGTGGCGCAGTGGAACAGTGTTCTTCTGTAAACGCGATTGGTTATGGATTCCATTTTCACTCGGAGTAAAGACTATATTTAAGTTATTTTTATTTCTCCGCTCTGGTACCTACGGCAAAGCGTGACGGTGAGTTCCGCCACTTGTCTTGCACACGCAATGTCTTGTTTTCGGGTAAAAAGTAGAGAACACTAGCTCTCCTTTTTCTCTACGTTATCTCTATCCTAGCTGTGCGGGAAGCTGAAAAAATAGATAAAATAATAATTTAATGAAATCTTATTGACTTTTATACTATACCCTAGGTTCCGCAGAACTCACTTTTAAAATTGCTGATATAGATGCTTTCTCGATCTCATATAAAGTACGGTATGTAATAAATGTATATTTGCCAAATAGTTTATTTTTGTCCATAATTTTATTAGACATGTAACTACTGTCAAATTATCATAGTTATTTGAATGCGGTGATTTGAGCGCATAATAAAATCGTATCCCACGTAAGTTTCGGGGCTAATGTTGAGTTTCCGGCACCGGGCTTCATGCCACATTTCAGCCGAAACACTTGTCAAAATTTCCCAGTATAATTTACCCATTTCCTTTACGAGGCCACGTCATTTGAAAACGTTTCAGAATAATTCTGTATGCGAAAACTATTTCGAGACTTTTTTTTGTAAACTTTTATGAGGTTTTAACTTTTTTGTACTTATTTGCAAATTTATAATTGAGGAGGAGGACAACTTGGAGGAGACCTTCGCCCGAGGAGGGGTTCTAGAAAAATAGTTTCATTAGATAAATATAAATATCAGTTAATTATACCTTAAGAAGTGTGTAAAGCAGTAATTTTATGTCAGTGGTTCTACTCACTCTCCGGCTTCGCCCGCGTGAAATATAACTGTATCGTATTTTCAGTGGCCTTTTCGTAAGATAATGAAATTCCTGGAAAAAATTCAGCGCCTCGGCCATGTTGACGTCACAGATAAACAAACAGAGTTACTTTCGCATTTTAAATATTAGTATGGATTGTATGACGATTGAGGCGCACACTTAAAAAATTGGTGTATGAACACGCGATGGGTACCAGATCGAATCGTAAGCTGGGAAATATCTAAAAACGCATACTAATTTGATCCATCACAATACCTCTTGGAAACTGGGTCTAAGCGGTTCACCTATAGTTTCTAATCGATATATACAAAAAATATTTTACACTTGTTACAAACATACATGAAATATTTATGTTTTTGGTTCAGCTTGTAGAATTTTTGTTTTATACTACAGAGTAGCTAAATATTTTTTTCCTGAAATAGCAGTTTAAAAATATTAAAATGTTTATCGAAAGTCTACATAAGAAATGTATATCTAACGTGTTATGTTTCTAGTAAGCGAAACGCGATGTATAGTCCGCCACAAATAATGTCATACAAATTGAGCGGAAATGGGACAATGGAATATTAACGCTAAATTATCATTGCCTTTCCTGCTATGTGTGGAAAATATACACACAATAAAACACTTACCAACTGAAATAAATTACACTCAATACAATTCATCAGTCCCATAAAACGTATCTCATTAAACCGCGGCCGTAAGATGGAGCGCTTGAACCAGACGACTACTTAGTTTATTACAATTTTTATTAACACACAAATTATACTCATAATAATTATATTTTTCAATCTAATTAATGGTCATTGGTTACTATGTCACCATTAATTAATATTTGTTAATTAAATGTGGTTTTACTAATAAATTATTAGATTATAAAATAAAATCATGCCATTTAAAATGAATGACATATTTGGACTGGTTATGGATTTTAATTCATATGTTTGTTTTTTCTGGTAATATAACATTTTCCTTTTTAATATATTTTAACCACGCTTACTTTTGAAATTTGACATAGATATAGTTTATATAAAATGAATTGAGAATGCAATGTTTTTTTCTATATTGCATAAAAATACATTAAAATTAATAGGATAATGAAACACACAGTAGTAAAAAAGTGTTCAAATACACTTTGCTTACGGCAACGCTTGTTTACGCGTGAATGGGCTACTATATACATCTACTGAAGGGACATTCTAATAGGAAAATACTCGACGAAACCTTTGAAGCTTCAATATGAATTATTGCAATTAACAAACTTTAAGTACTTAAACGTTAAAGAGTGTATCTTTATATATTAAAGGAAAAAGTCGTCATAAAATATTAACCAAATTGAGTGCTTGACGTACAAAGATTAAATTAGGCAGTGTTAGAAGTTTATAGTCAGTATAATGTGCGCTTAGACCAGATTTTGCGACAGACCTAGAATAAAGAGTTTTTGCGACAGAGAGAAGGAAGGAGAAAGAAGGGTTTTTTTTACTAAAAAATTGAAATTTGGCATAGAGGGACTTAGTACGATGCCAAACTCTATCTATAATTAAATGTATGTCGCATTTCATTGCTATTGTAGCTCACAAAAACTAATTAACAAAGCGTACATTTGGCTCAATCACAAAAAGTAATAAATCAAAGCGCTATGATTTCTTAGCATGTAGTGCATAGCAACACTAACTTGTCACGCTCGCTTGACACAAGTCTGAGACTGCCTCCATTAGCGGGATTATCATTGACTGCTCCGTAGATAACTGTAGTAGCTCCGTCGTAAACAAAAGTTGCTGAAATGTATTGTTTGCTAAACTAGCTTGTTTCCGATATCTATGTAATCTATATTTATTTTCTTATTTGTTCCTTTTAATTGTAAGCTAGTTGATAAATAAAAGAGATTATAAAGATAAGCGCCATTATGGCACATTAGGACAGCATCTGCCTTTAGGTAGGTTGGTTGTGGGTTCGATTCCCTCTCGGAGAAATGATTATATTTATATATTTTTCATTTGGATGACACGAAAAAGTGCGGCGTTTCCGCAACTCAACACGCAATGTCGCGATTTTGGTAAGAACAGAGTGCAACGTCACTAGGTTCTAACAGCCTATGCCCCAAAACGAGGCAAAAAGCATGAAACTGCAAAAAGAACTTAACTAACTTAACTGTGTGTTGTGCACGCTAATCGGAAACGGCTTAAACATTTTAAATGCAGTTTTCACTATTGTATTTTGGTAAACTTTCCTTAACATTTATTTTATTTCTATCAATAAAAAAGTTTCAACCATTTAAATGCCAAATGTAAGCAAAGTTTGTGATTTAAGTGACAACGCAAGCGGGCTAAAAAATTAAATAGTTTAGTAGTCATGTAGCTTACGCAGGTGAAGCCGAGCGGGTTGCTAGTTTTATGTAAATTTTAAGTTTACCAAGATTTAAATGTACACCTAACGTTTCTTCTGGATGAGAAATCGAGCTTTTGATCTGTGGCTTCACAGTCACTAGCTGTAAAGCCTCGATATAATGCTGTAATATATTTTTTATATGAATTATAATATAAATCATCTTACCACAAAGAAACTAACAATCTGAAGTAATAACATATAACGTACAAATCTAGAATAACTTTAATCTGAACAAGATGATTGAAAGACAATTGTGTTAAGAATACTTTAATCTCGAATAATTATGATAAATATGTAGATGTGTCCCTCGGTGTATAAGTCTTCCTTATAAAAATGACACACATTGCTCTACACTTCAATATCACTATTAGAAAGTGAGATAATATTATATAAATATTATCTAAACTTATATGAACAGACAAAATAACAACAATGTTTCCATATAACATTTTTATGTATGTACTAATAGGTCGGTCAGTCAAGCCCAGCGAGCTTGGGTTACACGCAATTTATCCTGAAGGCAGTCCGCCATTATACTAATGTGAAAATAGACATGAGTGATAATTAAACTCAACACTGAATGGTACTAATTGCTTCGGTTTACTTTTTTTTTTTTTTTTTTTTAAGATTTATTTTTCAAACAAGTACAAAACTAGAGACATGTTGATACTTTGATAGCGAAATTCTTTTCTTTAACTTCTAGCAGACATGTTGTAGGTGTATAAATGGCGGAACACAACTCCGTTGTGACCAGGGCTGAGAAATGAAAACCATTTATAAATAACCATTCAACCCACAACCAATCGCGTTTACACCCAGAAACATTGCCATGTCCTTAATAAATGATAGAATTCGTATATAACGCCATGGTAATGAATTTTTCACCTATACGTCGATAATTAAGACCAGTGTATATATATATATGTTTGTGTGAATTTTACATAAAATGAATTTTAATATCTATCTTTTTTACCTAGAAACTAACGAAACCTCCATACTTAAGCAACAAAGAAGCTCTAGAGAATTATCACAAAGAGTCAAAGCTTAAAGGGCTAAGGGCGCCCACTGGGAAAGTGCAAACGCAGCGCGTTCCAGATCTCCACACCGTTGCATATGTATGAAGAATTAGAACAATAACTTTGTAGGTGTATAAAAGTTACAGTTCTTAGTTAAATCAAAATGGAAGTTACGTATTATTGAGATGTTTGTAATTTTTTACTATATGTATATTGAGCAATATCATGCATTCGGCTTCTATAATTTTTTCATATTATAATTATTCATATTTTTCTAATCCTACATTTCTGATACGCAAAGTGGCAGAACTTAATGGTAGTTCGTTATATAGTTTTGTGTATCGTATCTGACTTGAGTTCTTGATAACAAAATCCAAATAATTTTTTATAACTTTATTGTATTTTTAAATACTTATTTCTAACAATTTTAAACTGTTATTTGCATACTTAGGAAATTAAAAAATTAATATTTAGAAATTGTATAAAAATTTTAACCCAGCGAGATTTGAGCCCGCGCCTCATGAAAACCGTTCAAGCGCTCTGACCGCTAAGCCGTACGTTCTACATTCTATTCTTTCGTTTGTTCTACAGCTGTTTTTTTTTAATTTTTATTGTATTTTTATTAAAATCTATATGAAATAAATAATAATATATATGTTTCCACATTTGTGCTATAAGCTATATAAAATATCACTATACATTATATAAGCATTAAAACTTTTGAACGATCCTCAAAAGACATTAAAAATATAACAATTGTGGTAGTTCAGAAACCGGTTTTTATATAAATGGTTATTTCTATGTATTTCTAATACATAACAGTACATATCATCACAGATTGTGCTAGATGCACAATGCTATATGCCAAAAGTTTTATTATCTTCGTAAAGCTTAGCTACCGTACAAAATCCGGCCATTATATAAAACAACTGAATAACAAGTAACATAAAGACGATATATTCAATAAATCCATTATTGTTATTGTGTGTGCAAAAGTTTTTTATTGTATTTTATTTGTTTAGTGACTTGCGGTAAAATATATATATAAAAATAAATGGAATAAAAATTATATGCAGTGGCGAAGTGTGTAATTTTTGTAGAGCTACGTAATAATAGATAAGTAAAAATAAGTTTAATAGTTTAATTTACCAAATGTATTTGTAAAAAAAAACAATTTATGATTAGTTTAGTGATATCTATCTATATGAATAAAAATGCCAAATTCTTATAAAACTCTCTTATAAATAAACAACAACAAAGAAAAGCCGGTGAGAATCGTGTTATGTGGACACCAAGCATACAGTTTTGTATATTAAAAAAACACATAAATTAAACATTTAAGAGAAACGCCAATAAAGTTTTCACTTAAAAATAATTTAGTATATAAAAAGAAGAAGGCGAAAATGCAGATATATGGATTTGAACCCGCGCCTTTTTGAAAACCTGGTCTGGTGGTCTGATTTCGCAGGCGCGGTTCAAATCCCGCTGCACAAGTTCAAATTTATAATGTTTTCTAAACATGTATTTTTTAATTTCCCTTAGTGTGGGAATAACAGTTTAAAAAAATATTAACAAAATATTAATTAACTATTTGTATTTAACTAAAAACTCAAAAATAACAACAAAAAAAAGGACACGTAGAAACGTTTTTGATATTACAAAAAAACATCAGAACATAAATGTATATCTCAAATTCCAAAGATTACACATATATATATATATATATATACACCCATATTATAATGTATACGTGTTTTTTTTTCACATCTAGTCAATTGAATTACTTAATTTAAAAAAAAAATGTTAAAATAAAATCCACATATATTTTTGTATTAAATCCACTACGGACTTATAATTCGTACCTTTTACTATTTTGTAGATTGTTTATTTGTCATTTTACATTATCTTTGAAGTTAGGACTCAAATTATATGACTACAAATAAATAGCTCCTATAATTTCTAAGGAACGAGTCCAGTATTTTAACATTTTATTTGCCAATTTAATTAAGTTATATAAATTAAAACTAAATTCACAATTAATTGTTATTAATCTATTATTACCACAAATAACTGACACATAATATCTAAAACATATAAATTAGTTTTTCTCTTGTATATAACTAGTAATAACAACGTTTCATTTCTTCGCACTGACACTTGTACAATATTTTGTTTTTGTTTAATAATTATATAATATTTTTTTTCCTTAATAAGTATATATAATAATACTGAAAAAACAATAATGTTAACCTATTTAAAGTATTATTTACACACTTTGGATATGAACAATATATTTGGAAAATATTTAAATATTAAGACTCTTGGAAGCCAACGGTTTGGACCTTGACTGTTTCCAAGAGTCAATGCACGCAGTTCAAATCTCGCTAAGTTCAAATTTTTATGCGATTTCTAAATATATAAATTTAATTATCTTTAAATGTAATTATTTTTTTATTTCTATTCAATTTACGACAATAAAAATTGCGAACAGTATAGAGATAACTTAACTAACTGTTGCAAATTGTTTTTTTGTTTACGTCTATCGGAAAGCTAAATTGGTTTCAACCACAATATGGAATAACTTTTGTGCATGCTTTTGAATCGCTATTTTATTGTTTTGTACACACAGTCTGAATTTTGTACTGTTATGTGTTATTCCGGACCTGTTATTACTAAGCTGTAAGTAGGTGCGATTTGACTGAGTATAAATATGTCTATAAGCCATCGTTATAGGTTAGATTACCACTCTTTTTTTTTTTATTCTATAGACTAGGCAAACGAGCTTTCGGGGTCATCCGATGGTAAGTGACAACCGCCATCCACCATTCTGTGTAACACCAGAAGAGCTACACCTTTAAGGTGGAAATAGACGAGCTTCTTGAAGGTATCCATGTCGAATCAACCTGGAAACGCTGCCGCTGGCAGAGCATTCCACACTTGAGTGGCACGTGGAAGGAAGTTCCTACAAAATTTGCAATGATTACATTTAAACTATTTTCGTTTATCCGCTCTGGTGATAAGACACGTTGGTGTCTGGTGATAAGGCGTTGATTTCCGCCACTTAACACGCAATGTCTCTGGAATTTGGGCGGAAAGTAGAGAATGGAGTGTCTTGACAAGTGTCTTACCACCCTGCTATGCTAAAATTGTCAAAGTACATTATTAGATATCTGTCATATGTCTTAAAATTTTGCACTAATGTTATAATTTTCTTTATTTATAAAATTCAAATGACGTTTGTTAGTCTCGCTGAAACTCGAGAACAGCTGGGCCGATTTGGCTCATTTTGGGTTTAAAATATTTGCAGAAGTCAAAACATAAAAAATTGCAGGGAAAATAGTAAAAAAAACCAATTCCAACAACAGGAAGCGTTCGGTTCCTTGCACCATTTTTTTGTAGAGAATTTCCTTGCATAAAAAAAAATATTATTCTTTTCTGTTAATTTTTATTGAGTTTTGACACATTATTTAATTCTGTGCCGGTACGAAGTTCACCGGGTCAGCCAGTTTTAAATATAGATATTTACTCAAGCCATTTAAAGTGAATAATAGCGTGAATTCTGACATTATTTAAACGTATGTTTAGAATATTTTATTCATTTTGTATAACAACGTATGAGTACATCTTATTTAATTCTTTTTTTAAAATGTTTTTCACATTCAAGTATATTTAAGCAGAAAACTTTGATTCCATTCCCATATTTCCCTCGGTGTTAACGCACGAGTTGTTATAAAAAGCGACGTGATGGAATACGCACTGTGCCACTGAACCATTGACCTAGGCTTCACTAGTGTACGTGTAAGGATGCTCCCTTCATATAGTATATGGGACAAGGTATGAAAACTTAATTTTAAACTTGTTTAAAGAGTTTGAAATATAGCAAATTTTCCGTATAGCACGGTAGCCAGAGAGAACCTAGTGTCAATATTACAATCAGTTCTCCACTTTCCACCCCAGACATGTGGAGTGGACGACCTCAACGCCGCACTTTGTCTTAGACCACAGCTTAGAAAAAAGAGAATTTAAATATAATCATTCTAGGAGTGGAATTCGAACCCACACCCAATCACGTTCATATTCAAACATTCAAACTTATAACGCTTTATACTACTTTCTATTGTAAATCAAACAATATTGAAATATCGGTGACAAGTTTTAAATTAATAAATCAAGTTTAAATTAGACTATAATTTTTTATGTATTTTAATATAAATGACTTTTTATATCAGACATTGCTAAGTAGAAATTTAAAATATTACACCTACGGTGTGGAATATGCGCTTAATCGTAAAATCCATTCCAAGCCAATGGAGCTATTCGATTTTAAGATCTAAAGTTAAATTTAACCAAGTAATATCGCTGAAAGGTGCAGTTTGTGAAAATGGGCCTTAACACCTACGAGTATATAGGTTATGCGGTGGGAATACGATTATAATATTATTCTATATCCTAGTATTATGAATATATAAACTTATTAATTTGATTTCGCTGTTTGGATCCGCCTCTTACATTCTACATCCCCACATTGTATGTGGACCAGCCAGCAGCATACTTTACACCATGTGGTGTGGGTGGTAGCCGGATCGCACGCCATCACTCTTCTCTGTTCTAGGTTCACCATTACGGATTTCTTGGAACGGGTAGTACAGTATTATCTTTGACTTCAGTGATGGTTTGGTCGAGTGTTAGCTATGAAGGAGCGACTAAGCTATTTTTTGTGAAAAAGGTATCGAAACAACGGCACATGTGTATTAAGATACCATGAGAAGCTAGTTAAGCCGATTAACAAAACCATGTTCAACAACCAATGGTTGGCTCGTAATATGCCTTCGTGTCTGGTCACAGTTAGATTCACCTAACCTTGGTTATAAGCCAGCCATTCGCACTTCATCAAAGCTGAAGCCTGACCTTCAATCTAGTAATGATCTTAACCACTGTATGATGATTTATGATCAGTTTTAGAGTATTAAAGCTTGTTCTAAATGCCATGATTAATTGAGTCTTCAAACAATCCATACGGAATGGTTGTAAAGAATTTTCTCCCATAGAAAGAGTGCATGCTGCTATTGATAACTGGCTTAAATGTTTAAAGGACTGAACTCAAGAAACCAAAGGAGACCACTCTTACCAAACAAGTTTTTATATATTTTTAATGGTTTATTTTTAATATATTAAACTAACACACTGTAATAGTAATAAATGATCCGTACAATTTTTTTTTACTTCGTTACAATATTTATGGTGTGTGACTAAGTATACTGCTAACCAGCAGTTTGCTATACATGCGGTCTCTTGCTCTTGAATCCCAATTATAGTTATATAAGCTTTTAAATAGAATACAAGCAGAAGTTGCAAAACAGAATTAAAAATATATTAAAACTTTTATTGACATTGTAATTGCCTTGAAAAATAAAACGGCGTTGAGTTCCGCCATCCTAACACGCAAATCTCATCTCAGATTCGGGCAAAAACACAGAATGGTGTTTTTGGATAGGTTCTCATTGCTCACCCAATTATCTTTTTAAGTCAATGATTATGAAAATGAATTTATCCTATAGCATCTTGGTCACGCAAGTAAGGCTTTTCTGATCTTGACAGAATGGAGACAAAGAGATTAATAGGTTAATGATCAATGATAAGCTTAGACGTCAAAAGCATTAGTTCATTATACAAAAAAATTAATTTTCTTTACAGTATAAATTATTCTTGGAAATTGTCTTAAAACATGTATGTACGTATAGGAAAATTTATATTAATGTAGATATTTTAAATACATTAGAAAATAATAACAGTACTAGGAATTGGTAAATAGGAGTGTTTTTATTCACCGTTACGATTTTTCTCTCATAGCAGGGTAGTCAGAGAGAGAACCTAGGGTCGAAACACCGTAGTTCTTCTCCACTTTCCGCCCGTCGGCGGCCTGCTTTGTCTTGTACACCGAAGAAGAGAAATGAAGAAGAAAAATGAAGAGAAATGAAAATAATTAAATTAAATGTATAAAGGAATATAATCTCAAAACCGAGAAAGTAGGCAGTAATAAAATTTTTGGTTGGAATATTTTACTTTACTGTCTCTCAATATATCTAATATGCATAAAACTATTGAAGGGATAAGAAAGGGCAACAGTAGGTCGCTCAATAGAGTGCAAAATAAAGGGTGGCCATATTTTACCACTTAAAGCAATTTGTCTTGTCCATCATTTGTCTAGCTATTGCTGAGACCTCATCTGCCGGTGACAGGAATGGGGGAGGCAAAAACAGCTACTTGCTTGTCTGTCGCATGATTTATTGCGGAATGCTGGTCGCGATGATAAAAGTATGGAACATTTTGTTATACTTTATTAACTGTAAATCTAAATATTTTGCAGCGCTCAAGAAGTATTTTGGGAAGTAAATTTTAATTATAATCTTAGATGTATTTAAAATATTGAATTATAAATAATATTTTTATATTCTTTAGCTGTACCCTTTTTCCCGTATATCAGAAGAAAGAACCCAGTGTCAAAATATTCTTAAGTTTTTCACGCACCACCCGAAATCGATGGCGTTACTTGCGTACTGAGTGGCAGTGAAACTTAACACCGCGCTTTGTCTTAGGTACCAAAGAAGAGCAATATTTTTTTTTTCAAATATATATCATTACCCTGAATGGGAATCGAACTGTCCCGCTGCACCACGATAGCCCCAAATAGATTGAATTATATGTTTTTTAATTATACTTTAATATATTGAAAAGCTATTTGACTTTCATTATGCGAATATATAACCTACATTACTGACTTCTGATGCATAATTTTTTTAATTACAATTAACGAGGCTGTTATGTAGTCGCGGCATTACTGACAGCAACCTTTAGTTGTGTGTATATAACTTATTTAAACGTCGTTTATATATTAAATTTAGGCAATTTTTATGGCAATGAAATTTATATTTATTACTGTAAGAGGTTTCGAAACCAATTAAAAGCTAAGAACTGTGGCATATGTTCAGCTGCTGCAGGTTGTTCTAATAAGTGAGATTAAAATAAATGCAAAGTTCCAAAAATAGCAAATTTAAAGAAATATAATTCATTAAAAATGCCGCTGACTAGATTATAGCTATCCCAAGCTAAAGTTTTGCACGCTATTACGCTAAGACAGTTCTTACAAGTAACTTGCATAATGTGTGTAAAAAAGTTATGTCATTACGCGCTCCCTTGACATCTAATATAAACTTTATTTCCTTTTTTTTTTTTATACATAATTGGAGAAAGCTGCCTTATATAAAATTCCCAGCCTAAAATGACTTTAGACTTCTTTTTGCAAAATAATGACATTAAAATATGATACTAAATTCCATAAGTAACACAGAAATCATTTTTTATGATTCAAAATATATTTTGAAATATGTGGATATTTTTAACATTTTTTAAAGTGTTATTCGCACACTAAAGAAAACGCATTAAACGGTTATTCGTAGAACTTTTCGTATAAATGACAAACAATTATTCGTAGAATAATCTTTGGGTAGCAGAATTTTGTAAAAATCTCTATCTCTCTAATGCTAACAACAAAAATGAGGCGTAATAAGCGCATAAGAATTTTGACATAGCCGGATGTAGTGATGAACTTGAACGGTTTTCAAGAGGCGCAGATGCAAATCCCGCTGCGTTCAAATTTTTATACGTTTTCTAAATATTTCTTTTTCAATATGTGTATATATAAAATTTACACACTAAAAATTTCGTGTTCAAAAATCTTACGTACTCTTTGTTATAATAGGCACTCTAGTGTAAATTAAACTATACATTTACATATTACGATTCTTTTTTGTGTTTATATATCAAATAATTAATTTTATATTTTATGTACGAGTATATGTAAGCGCATATAAGCAAATATTATTTTAGTATGAGATCGAGTGAGGAAATCCCACACTAATTTGTGTACAAAATCTTTATATGAGAAAGTTAAACGTAACTAAGCTTCTAATTAAATTTAATAACCGCATAACTCATTTTAAGTTTAAAAGAAACAAAAACACATTACATGCAAAGTCATTGAAACAAAAGTAGTACTGACTGTCATACATAAGTGACAGTTGGACTGACAGACGCTAACCCTGAACGAGCGGAGTGCTTTTACTTTGCCAAGACTCTAAATTATTCAGTCGAATGTATTTTTTTTTTGCGTTTTTCCACTTTTTTTGGCATATGAGTATATATTTATTCATTTTTCTATACATTTGGGTGTTATAATATTGTAGCGAATTTTTAACTAACTATAATGGATTTATTTCTCGGGAAATTATATACTTTTTTATATTGCATTTCAAAAGCCGCTTAAGTGATGATGATATAGTTAGTCATTTTAATAACTCTAAAGTTATTTTACTTTTACAAATATTAACATACGTTTTCTCAACTGAAGTACGTTTTGACAGATATAAATTACACCTTTCGATTGATCTATCTCCTATTTGCGAAAGAAGAGTTTGCCTATGGGTATATTGGAACATTACAATATGCTACACTTTTTTTAACCTTAAATATAACTAATCTGATGAAACAAAAAACTGCTGTCCCACTGAATTAAGGCTTCCAATCCCGCAATAAGAGTTCAATCTTGGTATTTGTGAGACTAGAAGTTCAATCCCGCGGGATCGCGGTATTTGCGGGATCCTACATTATAAAAAATGCATAACTAAACCATGAGTTAATCAACGTAATTCCACATTTAATTAAGTTTTGCTATTAATATATGGTCAGTCAAATTATCCCGTAATCTTTTTCAAATCGTCGTAACGTCTTTATCACAGAATAGAAACAAATACAGAAAAAAATTATCGACTTCAAAATATATAATTTTTAGTTACTGAGCATTTAAGCACACGTCAATTATCCAAATCCTGTTGATTATAATTTGTTAAAATTAGATATAATTTTTCATTTCTTCGCTGAATACAATTTTTCAACCACTGTCCACCATCTTCAGACTATTCAGTAGAATTAGCCTTAAAATCGTCAAATGAATCTAGTTTTTGGTTTTTTGGCGCACCGTTCCCTTTGATTACCCTGGTTCGTGAAGCTACATACTTCCTAGCTATCCAATTTGCTTGAAAACGTGAACACGTGTCCGAATCTGATGAGAATACAATATTTTAATAGTATTCTAGCCAAATTAACCAGGACGACGAGATAATACTTTTTGACAAAAAATATGGCATAATTTGGCAAAATATTTGTAATAACATCTCTTTTTATACGTTACATAAATATGTTTTCAAGACAAAAATACCTCGCACTACCACAGTGAGGCATCGCGCATCCTCGTAAGTTTCCAATTGCAACTTCACTGCAGAGTTTTCAAATTGAGACTGAGCTGAACTTACAGTATTAAGATAAAATAAAATATATTTTTTACCGTATACCGTATATTCTATATAATATTGTAAAATGTACAATGCTATTAAAATACCTTTGTAGAGACCTGTTTCTATTATTTTTACCACGATATTTATTAGATCTTTTGAGAATAATTATTTATACTATAAATTTTTCTTTTATTTTTACTATTTTACAGACACAACACATTTTTATAGAAGTTTATATTTTATTTTTACAACCTCTCAATAGTAAACTAGTTTATAGGATAAACATTTTTAGAAAACAAATAATTTTTTTTTTATATTTTCTATTTCCTAAGTGTATGGATAACACTTAAAAAAATAAAAAATAATACATAAAGAACTCAAAAATAGTGCTTAATAAAGTTAAAAATAGTTAAAAGGAATTCTGTTTTTTTTTTCGTTGCACTATCCAAGAGACTTACCAAAATTCAGCTCTCTAAGCCTAGTTTCAGTTCTGTTATATATTATATATATATATATATATATATATATATATATATATTAATATAATATATTTTATACCTCGTCATCTATTTTATTATAATGACTTTGGCTGCTTTGTGATTAAAATTTCATTTCATTTAACTTTAATAAACATAAGGGGCATTTATTGGCTGTTTGACAGACAACTGTCTCATAAACTCCCCCTGCGTTTTACAGTGCCTTGAATAATTCATTTAAAACGGAGCGTTAACAAATTGGTTGTAGTCGATGGTTTACCGTTCTTCATTTAAACTCAAAAACGAAATTACTTGGTTTATTAGGAAAGGGATTAAAATAATCTCTTAATATCAGCCGGGGTCTTCGTGTAAATTTTCCTGTACTAAATCACACAATCATACATGCGCAAACGCTGAAAAAACATCTTTGTATTAAATGATTCATAAACATCTAAAATTTTATGAAAATGAATATGTTTTCGGAGATACATTTTAAGATAACTTAATTTAATAATATATTCTTGCCAATTTATGTGAAAAGAATCCAGCACTAGTAGTCCAGGATATGAACCCGTGATCTAAACTAATCTTCAAACTGTTGGCACAAAGGGCCACGTCATTTTATTTACTAAGTATAATAAAATGTCCTTTGAATGCTAAATCATTAATTTGAACGAGTTTGTAAAATATATTTTTAAGCTTTATGACTTTATTCTAACAATCTAACATACTTAAATACTTCTCGTGAATTTAAGGGCTATAAGTGTACTTCGTAGGGACAGATCCCTAAAATAACTCATTAAGGTTTAATTGAGATTTCTATTTCAAAGATTTGCATTAAGGGCCTACGTACAATATCTGTACTAAGTATATCTAACAAAAATCTCAAATATTTACTGTCAAAGGGGGACGTTTTGTAGCCTTAACGTGTAAAAGGCCGTGCCGCACCGCTGCACTTTTACTTTTAATAAGTACGGAACCCTCTTCTAATATAGAATGTACCCGAGGGACGTCCCCTCCTCAGGCTTTCACTAGCAGGGGATTCTTTAGCCATAAGGTTTTTATGCCTGTGATTCCTCTTGTCGGTGATTTATTTTCGAATAAGCCGATTTTATCTATTCAATTTATTAAGCTGAGGCAATCAATTTTAAATAAGTTCAAGCTGTTATAATTTAATATTATTATCATAATCTCATAATTGTAGAGTAAAAAATAACATCCTTTTGAAAAACAAAACAATATTATGTAGATATACTGATGTTGTTATAAAGTTTCCGATTCTTTGGTAATTTCGAAGCAGTGAGGCAGCGTCGAACCGTAAACTCTGAAAAAACTGGTCGTCTGTTAAAAATGTTTAACTGGTTTCAATTTTATATTATTTTCATTTGTCTGCTCTGGTAAGACAAAGCGCAGCATTGAGTTCCGCCACTCAATGTCTTCTAAATGGAGAAAAAGTGTCTTGACAATAGGTTTCAAAGTGTCTTGACAATAGGTTTCCTTGGGATTTCCTGATTTGCGGGAAAAACTGTGAAGTTCAAAAAACAATATACATAATACTCCTATGTATAATTGAAAAAAAGGATATCATTTATTTTTTTAAGCAGTATTCAAAATAATTTATATTAAAATTTTGTAAAACTAACACAATCAGTTTCCCATGAAAATACGCCAGCTTTTCGCAGAACTGCTCTAGTACTCAAGACGCCAGCAAATTCTTTTATATAACACGGTAACCTGGCTATTCTCCCCTGACAAATATAATTTAAAAACGGACATATTTAGAAAACGTATAAAATTTGTACGCAGCGGGATTTGAACCCGCGCCTCTTGAAAACCGCCTCGCCAGCTTGACCGCTAAGCCATGCGTTCTACATCGAGACGCTTACAAGCCAACTTTTTAGTTTGAACTCTCTTAAACTGTAATCTGATATCATTTTTGTCTCTATAATCAAATAATATCGTGTGTTCTCCATAATAACGTGACTTTGTTGAAATTATATATATTCAACCGGCGCGCTCAAAGACATTTATTATTAAAAAAAAACTCGAAAAGCATTTGGTACGCGTAGAGGTAGTAGAAGATACTTTCTATATTAAAGAAAGCTAATAATTTAAAATTTTAATGAATTACGTATATCGTAAAATAAGAGATTAGAATTATATGAAAATTAAGTATATGATATAAAAGATAACGCTTTTCTATTCTTGAATTGTGGATCCTAACTTCAATGTATATATATATATATATATACAGTCTTAAAGTCCTTACAAACGGAGTTGTGGGCATCAATAGTAATAACATAAAAAAACCTATATATACAAAATTCTAATTTTATATAACTGTCGCAATTATCTATCAAGAATATTTTATACTAACGCGCATAAAAAAATATATCCTAATGGCTAAGGGAAAAAGATGAAGGATTTTCAGCAGGTGAATTCACGCTTAATTAATATAAAACCTCTTTTGCGTAAATGACATCGTGCGATGGATGGATAGCAATGTGCGAAATATGGATTATATTATTTCAAGTATGTATTATTAAGACAAGCGAAAGCGAATATTAGGTATATATCCGTATATGTGAAGTAACGCGTTTTCTTTCTTTTGATATCAGATATTTGGAAATCCTTAGGTTTCAGAGATCTCTGATCCAAATCCTCAACGGCCTACTCAACGTGCCATTTACGATTGGAAAATATTTATAGGTGATGAAACTGTTTTTTTAACCGGATTAATTGCGTATAATTTTGGTATTCGAAAATACATTTTGTGAACCCGACGTTTCGACACTTTACAATATCCGTGGTCACAGGTAGACGGATCGACTGTCTACCTGTGCGGTATACCTATACGCGATTAATCCGGTTAAAATAATTTCTTTCAGAATGTGTAATGGTCGGAAAATCGTACATTTATTATTTATAGGTGATGTTGAAGTACATCTATTGCTTTACCTAATAACGGAACTTGTCTTTTATTAGATTGATTGACAGAAAATGTTAAGTTAATATTTTGCGTTATTTTAAGGTGTGGAACTTAAAAAGAATACAGGCTTTGTAAATCCTAGACTCTCAATGTAAGTCTAGCTTCAAATAAAAACGAACATTGAGTCTAGACTCGATCCAGACGTGTTAATATGCATCTACAAAAAGCAGACGCCATCCAGTCATTGATGTTATTGAATACCTAATAATGTTATGTCAGAGCCCTCCAGCCTTCACAAAGGAATACCAACGTTGAGTAGAACTGGCAAAAAAACGGCAAATCAATCCCATCACTCTATGAGGCAAGCAAATAAAATGTGCCAAAAAAAGTTCAATGTCTGAACTAAAACGTATGATGGAGGTTGTCTGATTCCAAGACTTTTAGGGGTAATGTTTATATTTCTTTTTATTAATTTACACTATTTGACAAGACATATGTCTACGTATTAAAGTTCCATACTCAATGCCCAATATATCAAATATGAGCTGAACGGAGAACGGAGTGTTTTGACAATAGTTTATCCTTGCCTATCCTAGTATATGGAAAAAATTATAAAGCTTAAGTTTCTCATATAAAAATATATTAAGCTAATTTTTGACACATTGCATCGCCGTATTGATATGCAGCATATTTATCGATATAAAGCATCATAAGGACGATTTATTTCACTAATACGCTAAAGGAAAACCAGCAACGCTTCGTTTAATTACATAATATTGCGAGACTCCATATTCTTGTTACCAACGACTATGGCAATCTCATTTAACATTGATGAATTAAAGCGTCTTTCATCTTCTCCTGCGAGTCATTTGTCTGCTCTAATCACTACTCTATGCTTGTCCAATGGCATCAATTCTTAAGGCTGTTTGGCTTTAAGGCTGCTTTTGAATACCCGATCAACAAATGCTCTCATGCAAAACTTTGTTCTAGCTTCTCGCACAGTAATCTCTCTCTCTTAGCTGCATGATTGATAGCTTGATAGCACAGGAGTTGGATTTTCAATACTTCTTATTAAATAAATTGAAGAAAATTGCATTCACCATTGTCCGATGGCAACAATACTCCTGCACGGTGTTGAATTTGTCTTTGAATCTAGTAATATTAACCAAAAGAACATATTTTATATAATTCTTCCTTTTTGAGCTGAGCTGAGCTGAGCTGAGCTTCCATGTAGGTGTTTATATTACAATGTACATGTATGATTAATGTCACAGAAGAATAAAATACCTTAATAGTTGTTTTGAAACCCCAATTTTAAACTATATTTGCAATCTCAAACGATGTCATTTGGAACACACTGTCTCTTAAGTTTATATATTCTGCAAGAAATGCTTTAATAGAGGTCCTTGTCCTGAAAGTAATGAATTCAGTGATTCAGGCGGTGAAATCAGTTATGTTAATCCTTGACCTCTCTATTTACACAATATAATCCAGTTGGTTCGAGTCGAAATCGCAAGGCATTGCAGTATTGATAAATAATGGTCATTCTTACAAAATCTACCTATTTTTCAACTGCTGTATTATATCTTAAAGTCAAAAAATGCAATTACAAATGCAAATTCAAAATTCTTCTATACATATAGACTTTTGCCAAGCACTTTTGAATCGTCGAAGGAACATAAAGCCACCGGCTTGGAAGTTCTGCTGAGAAGAGCCAGCGAGAAACTCTACATTTGCTTTTTCCAAATCCAAAAGTTACACTTCAAATCAAACGTTCATAGGTTACTATAGCGTGTTTGACCATGTTCTCTTTATTGGCCCTTCGCTTGAAGTCGATGGTATGAGTTCTTCCAAACGCTGTCTAAAATGGTCTTCAGCCTCATTGGCTCGAAGATATGAACTTGCAATTAACGTGCATTGACTTATAATTTGACGCCTGAGTGGTGGCATTTTTTTAATAATAAAATCTTCGACAATAAACCATTAAACTCACGCAAAGCGTTTTTAATTTTTACGAATGAAATGTCGTAATCTCACAATCCATACCATCAAATGTTGATGAATATGTGTCTTCTGTCCTCATTCGCACACTCACTTTTCTGGCGTTTTGAGATTTTTTTTTTTATTATTTCTTTCTTTTTTTTCATTCAAACCTTTTCTGAAAAATAAAGAAAACATAAAAGTAAGAGTTATCCAATTTGGTGCAGAAGTTTGGAAGTACACAAATTTCGGTGATACATTTAAATCTTCTTCCGTTACCAACTGATTGACGGACAAACAACGCATATATTCGTAAGATATAAATTTACTAACTAATATACACATGACTTTGACTACAATATTTCTACTGTATTCTAATACCATTATTCTCTAATAGTATTTTATTAATAATTAACAAAGAAATATATTTCAAGCGAAATCCTCCATAAATGGAGAGAAAATAAAGCTACATATAGCTAGTTCTTACTAGCTTTTCCTTAACATGTAAAATACAATAAAAATATTAAATTTCCTAGCAACAAAGTTAAGAATAGCTAAAGAAAAACTTTAGTTAAGACCAGTAGAAAAGAAAGCAAATCGAAATCAAGAAAATATATAAAGAATAGATTGTAAGTATTTAGGGTATGTTTATTGAAAGCCACAGTTCAATGGGCAAAACTGCTTACCTGTTATTAAGCGCCTAGTCGAGATTCCATCAAGATCCATCTATTGTTTGCCCTCAATGGCCTCGTTAGGGTCATAGTGGGCAGCTTACGCGACTTCTTTGTTGAAACGAGCTTGAGCTGATCGTAATACAATGAAACTTCTACCTTTCAATTACAAGCTTACTAAAACTATTTATTTAGAGACATTACTTGTTTATTGTTAGTAATTTAATATTCATTCAAAAATATACATTGTAATAGAAAAGAAACAAAAAAGTGGGTAGAATTCAAGTAAAAACACAAATAAACAATAAAAGTACTTATTTAGAAAGCGTATAAAAACTTGAACGCAGCGAGATTTCAACCCATGCCTTCCTAATTTCCTAAGTGTGCGAATAACACTTTAAAAAGAAATGTTAAAAACATTAAAAGTAAATTATTATTTTAACTATTTGAAGCTCGTAAACTTATTTATTTGCTCATATTACAGGATCCAATATAACAATGATGAACTAATTTATTAATTTTATGTCACAGATAAAAGCAAACATTGTATATTTTGGTTTCTGTTTTTAATACTGTATTTCATACTAGTACTTTATGGCACACATTTTTCTAATTCACTGATTGTTATGCAATATTGTTGGTAACTAACGCCAGTCGTATATTGTAACAATTCGTTTTTACTATACTGTATCTATCCTTATCGTAACCAATCAATCATATATTGTTATCGCATTTGTTTGAATGTTTACAAATGTATTCGATTCTATGAGAATATATTCAATATATATAATACACATTTCCATAACACAAACCTGATTTCTTACTAATGACGACTGAGATGAGATGATTTTTAGTTTTAAACTATTTTCAATATTTATTTACTACCAATGACTTAACTCATATTTTTCAAGCATAATCTCTAAATATATAACTGGTCCATAAAATATATGTAATGTATTCTCAAACAGCCTGTATTTATGGCAATCTATATTTAAAAAGTTTAACTCATCATGACATAGTGGCTTTAAACGACTTAATATCATAACATAAATCGTCCCATCATTAATTTAATGAAACGTCAATCAAGCCTAGATGGTCTGTAATTAGACGGGCGAAGCTTGGTTTGCGTCGTAAACGACAAGAATTAATAATCAGTGTCCTTCGTTCTCACATATGTTACTATACGAGTATATTTTAGCTATAGTTTAAATGCCTTGGACAATCTTAATATATTTATTATAAATTAAATAGTCATTATTCTTTTTTAATTAATTTCCATCAAATTTTTCTCGGTAAGTTTTATAATTAAATTATTTTTGTGGGCTCAGCTTAGATTCAGTTGTCTATATAATGTTTGTTGGTGGAAAACAGCGCATCAAAAACAAAACATAATTTTAACGGCTTTGTTGCTGAGTTATTGTGGGACTCCTAACCCAGCAGACTATCCAATAAACTGCTTTCAGGAATAGTGTTAGATTCACATATACCTATACAAAAGACCTACCAAATCTTCACAAGACTTCTCCTCAACCACCGCTACCGAGGGCACGAGAACTGCACCAATGTTCGTACCCCAGCAGAAGGAGGACTATGTATGAATCATCATACAGATTTTGATATATTTTCTTAATAAATATAATAGGAAATAGATATCTTCCTATACGGTGTTTTTTGAAGCTTGAAAATTTTAATAGTTTTTATTTTAATTTTAATTTTCATATGATAAATGTTTTTATAGAAAATATGCCTTTATGGATCTTAAAAATTGTAAATGATCGAATTTATTAAGTAATTCTAGTAAAACGAATATAATATAGTTATGGTGTGATTATTTATTTCCTTATCGATATATTATAAATGTTTCGTATTTTCTTCCTTGAGACGTCCTTTTTAACAACTTTTATATGTATGTGCAATTATGACTGTCAATATTATTGTTATTAGTTTATAGCTTATGTTTAGCTTAAGCTTAATAAGAAATTTTAAAGTTGTATATATGTGTGAGTCTGTAAATAGTCTTTTTTAAAAAATGTGTTTCCTAATTTTTTTTATTTTGGTGTTAAATACAGACACACCACTGAAACCGAGTCTGTTAGCTAGTATTATCTTTCGATTCATAAATGTCTCAAATATTTCCGAAGTAGATACATTATTGTAATTGTTATAATGTTGCGGGGTTTACTTAATTTTATTACGGAAATATGTAATATAATTTACCTTGAGCAATCAAATTTTGTATAGTATATCATATTTTTGCTTATACAATATTTAAAATTATTCTTAAATGTACTTGTCCTGTATACTGTGAATATCTATGGTCGCTGAACCTTAATTAGGCTAAAAATACGATACAGTAAATGGGCCTCATTTAAATTTAAACACTAATAAGGTTGGTTGCTGGAAATTCTATCCAGAATGGCATATATAAGAGGTCAAAGTTTATATGAGAGAAAGCCTGATATTTCTTAAAGTTCAAGCGTGAAATGTTAGTGTTAAAGATTTTAATTGGAAAATAAATGGAGGTTTTATCAAAGGTAGAATAAAGAATATTTTGTTGGGCTGAAAAACTCTACTATAGACAAGTGATTTTGGATTGTGATTGTGTGATTGAGTGATTTTATCAATAATTACGCATTCTTTACGAAGCAAAAGCTAGCTAGTTCTTGATTCTATACGTTATATATATTGCTATTTTAACCATATATAGTCATTATTAAAAACCGATATACTTTTTAATTTAACTATTTTCTTCATTTTCTTGCTTTGGTAAGACACAGCGTGATATTGAGTTCTCCTCTCAATATGCATTGTCTTCGTTGCGCCAGCCCGTATCCTCCGCGTTCCGCATCTAGCAAC
The DNA here is from genome assembly GCA_038994665.1 of Podotricha telesiphe. Classification (NCBI taxonomy): domain Eukaryota; kingdom Metazoa; phylum Arthropoda; class Insecta; order Lepidoptera; family Nymphalidae; genus Podotricha; species Podotricha telesiphe. The sequence goes on from JAOYRR010000035.1 coordinate 128,699, forward strand.
CCAGCTACCTCCTTCAGGTCAAAGCTTTGGGCTGAGGAGCCCTACGCTACGCTTGACTGGAATTGCTCTCATGGCATGAGTCATTCCGACTCCCGCATCCAGCCTTATGATATCGCCCATGCTCTGCAGTGGATAGAAAAGTTTGATTTGATTGATTGATTGACACTTGGTTGCTCCCGCTTTATCCTGCTATGAAGGATATAGCGTGAAGTCAAAAATATATAAACAATTTTGTAGCAAAATTATTGATATATTGTATATATCAAATAATGTTCGTGAAGACAGAAAAAATTATAAAATTTATACAAATAGGGCTAAGGTCGGTTTAATAATAATACTCAATGTCCCAAAACAATCGTGGCTAGTCAATTAGTATGTACAGAGTATATTCCAGATTGTGAAATGCTAAAAATATTTGATGATTTTAGTATTTACTCGAGCGTGATTATTTTACTCGTAGATAATTCAATGTATAGCATCTACTTTCAGCATAAGCATTATTACTAACGAATGACGATAGCCCCCCTGCATACATATTATAATTCTCAAATATGCCAATGTTGTCCGGATTATAGAATTTCCTGAAGTTTTTTTTTTACGCCCTTAATTTAACTAAGTCTACTAGTATATCAAATGGAGTTTTGAATAATTTCATAAAAGTGTTGAAGACAGTTGCATTTAACCTACCATTTCTAATGCTAAGCTTACCAATTATTAAGAGTATTGAATAACTGTAACTATTTGTGTATAAAACTGTAGAATTCTTTACACAGCTGTAATCTAAGCTATGTGAGTCTAAGTAGTGGAGAGAATCTAAGTGCAATTCCCTTGTTTTATTCGGGCACTTCTTTCAAAATATTTTTAATATTTACTTTCTTAGAGTCTTTTAAAAAAGTATATATTCCGCTCAAGAGTTAATAGTAGTGTTTTAAAAATCGGCAGCTGAGCACAGCGACGCAATGATAGGAATTGATAAAAATATTTATTTTGGATTTTTTAAATCTTATATATTTAAGTAGACTGTACTTTAATTTTTTTTAAACATTTCTTTTTAAAGTATTATTCTGCACACTAAGGAAATTAAAAAGACATATTTAGAAAACGTATCAAAAATTTGAACCCGCGCCCCTGGTTTTCAAGATCGTTGACCAGACTACCGTACTTTGTTATTGCAAACAAGTAGAAATATATACTGTTTATTTTATTTATTTTTGTTATGTGCAGTTAGTTGCTATTTATCATGCACATTGATGGAGCGTAATCACGCACATTCTAGGCAAATTGGATATAAACGCATTGGAAGCAATTTGTGAACTCGTTCTGGCAATTATTTATTATTTTGAACGTGATGAACATTTACATTCTTACATGATAGCTTTAATCAGCTACCGTCTGTCGGTGGTTTTAAGATTAAGTCCCCTAGAGCTTCGTTCATAGTCTATATTAAAAATATAATTAATATTGGCTTGCGATATCCAACACACACATTTCTGAAATTAGCTGAAAAAATAACATCTATAAAAAGAATGATATCTATGGATCCTCTCTTACAAAAAAAACTTTGAAGTTTGTTATTATACTTAAATTTATAAATGTTAATAAAATAATAATACATAGTTAAGTCAATCCACACAAATAACTAATCTTTATATGTTTTGTAATCTGTATTGTTCATATAAAAATGTGATGGGTCAGTATTACATGAAGGTGAACTAAAAGTCTTCGGTGGACGCCATGCAAAATTTCACGATTAGTTAGCCTTATGTCGTCAGGATGTAAAGCAATCTTGCTTGGCATCAACAGAACGTACATTAAAAATAATATCAAGGGGGTATTATGTTTCGAAATTTCACATACAACGGTTTATTATTATTATAACTAAATTATTGTTCGTAAAGTGTATATTATACATCTTGTATAGATTGCCATATCACCTCAAATATATAAAAAGCATATTTATATAGCAAATAGTTGTATTAAAATATAAAATAAATATTTTTATAGATGTATATATGATTTTATTGAATAATAATTAAACTATTATAAAAATTATATCGTTATACTACGTGAAGGGAAAACATTGAACACTTTTCCGAAAATGATGCAGACGACGTAGTATGAGTTTAGCATACTTAAAGCTTAGCTCAGAAGAAGCCTAGAGGCCAATTTTCTATTAATTTGACTGTACCTCATTCGAAGTTTTATTAAAGATAGGCACTACGTTTCCCGCCAGTCATTGACTTACTTCCTTTCCTGCTTTAAGCCACTCTCTCTTGACGGCACTTCCATCTGGCAGCACCGGCATTTGGGAAGTCGCCGGTTACAATTCTTATTGGCGTTTCAGGTTCCCATCGAATTGCACGTGTCCAGGTGGACGCATCCAACTCTTTTAAGTTTTATATAACTTACTTTAAGTTTACCTCCCCGCCTGTTCAACGACGCAAGCCGAGGTCCTTTGCCCCGCAGGGGGCGTTCTTTTAAGTGATCGTTGACCCCCTCTCTCAAGCAGCCACACAGTGCTTGCACTTCGCCGTGGTGGATTGCGCACCCTCTTCCCTCACACCCCCGGTGTCGCTGTCGCGACTCAGTAAGGTCAACATCATATTAATATAATGCCTTATACTTTATTTGCATTAAAAATTGTAATTTTTGGATTTGGAAAATATTATCGTATTGTATATCCTGTTTTTACTAACGTTTTGCGTTTGTAAATATCCATATAAATATTCGATTTTATAATTACCTATATTCGTAAATATTATATTTCACTTTAAACTTGTTAAAATTATTTAATAAATAGCACTCTTTCTTGCCGACCGATTCTTCGTAGAATAATCTTTGGGTAGCAGAAATTTGTAAAAATCTCTCTACAGAAATGTGAACAACAAAAATAAATTGTAATAAGCGTTAAAGAATTTCAACACAGCCAGATGTAGAAAGTATGGCTTAGCGGTGAGAGCGCTTAGACGGTTTCTAAGAGGCACAGGTTCGAATACATCTACGTTCAAATTTTTATACGTTCTCTAAAAATGTTTTTTAATGGTTTACTTGATCTTGTTGCTTAGCTGTAATGTTTTGATCTATGCGGTCTTATACCGATAGTTAAGAACTTTTTGCTTCTCTAAAATTTTTTTAAGTGTTGCTCGGATACATGGCAAATTGTATGCGGCTATTGTGCCTTAGCAATATAATGTTATCAAATTCAATCTCTACAAAGTTAACAAATCTTAAGATTGTTTAAATTATCACATTAAATCTTTTTTGTATTCAAACGGTTATTATTGTCACTAAGCATGCTGGTCATAAGGCAATAACTAATAATGCCACATAGGCAGTCTTTCCGACCATCCATCTAGGTACCATCTATTCGAAACCATCTATTCTTTGGAAAAATCATGAAAGTGTGATTAAGATTAAGCTGAATAAAAAGTGTCGACATCGTCAGAGTTCCCTAGAAACAGAACAGAATAAAAGATAGAGGTTCTCAGAAAATACAGATTCGGACTCTGATTGGTTAAAAGTAGACAATTTGGGACAGAATACCATAAAAAAAGAAGCTTCAACCTTTTTTACTATCTAAAAATGATGTTGAATTGTCGCCCTCTTGCCCTTGAGATCATACCCTTAAGTTATATAATGACTTTTGTATTCCAATGTTGATGTACGAAAAAAAATTACATGTACGAATGCAATAAAAAAAAGCAAGAGACAGGGCAATAAGCTAACCTAAGTTACATTAATGACAAACTTCCCAATGTATTTGGTTCTTTTAAATTGCGACTTACACTTTCCGATATTCAACTTAAAGGCATTAAAGCCAGTATGTTGTAGCAAACCAGTTTTAGTCTCATATTTTTATTAATTTTCTGCAGTTGACGATTGGCTGTAGAAACTAACAAATTGTCTTGATGGAATTGAGTCCTATAGACCCATTGCTATCCATTTGAATATTACATCTATAGACTTATCGCACTTCTCAAGATGACCTGTTGATCTGAGAGTCCACAAATATTGGCAGCATCAATATTAGACAAAGTCAGTTCTTAGGGGAAAGAGGATGTAACAATTACTGTTTAATTAAATAATTCGGCAATCTTAGGCAAGTCATAAAAAATCTAGCATAATAGGAAGCTTAATACACAGAGCTCTCTGGACAAATAAAAACCTGCCATCGGGCAAATTCCGTCTATCTATCTAGAGCGAGTGCGTCTCACATGTCATGGGAAAGGATAGTGCAAATATATATTTTTTCCAAATGGTAATTGTTCTGTCTGTTCTGTTCTTAAAATTAGCAACAATGATCGTTTGAATGGTTGAACTCCTTTGTGTAAATACTGGTATATCAGTAATTGCCTGTAGCACTCTCTCATTGGCGTACGTCACTTCCAGCAGGCAATAACAAACATGTCTCATTAATAAAGCTTCGAATAAGGTACAGTTACATTAATAGCAGCGTTTTATCTAAAAAATGCATATTAATTTACTTACCAAAATCGAAGCTTGCGATTAACTGCCTTGTGTTTTCCAAAAATGGAATGAGAGAATTATAACCGACGACTTCTCAAATGCGCCGGTGCTGCCAAGTGGAAGAGACGTCAAGAAGGCGTGGCTTGAAAAGCAAGAAGGAAGAAAGTCAATTGACTGGCGGGAAACGTAGTACCTTTTCCATTTGTAAAGTTTCGAATAAGGTATAAAATAAATATTAGACACTGCCATATATTTAACATATACTTACTTTCCTTGTATAAAGTGACATAAACGTTGCTGAGGTAACGCGTATTTTATGCGTCAACGGGGACAATAGTATTATTAAAAAAATTACAACTATTAAAATATTATTCTTCACCTTGTCGTCGTATACCTACATCTTAGGACTTGTATGACTTATATATAAAATTAGGATTAATTATGTACACATTCTATTACCGAATTAAGTACACCTATTGTTTCGAATTATACAGACATCTGTAAACAATAGTATTCCCATGAAGAGCACAAAGCAACCTTTGCCAATTGTTGCGCTGTAGACAAATAAACACTAATATACAAAGAGGAGGAGGATCAGTTGATAAAAAGTTTTCTTTATACAAAGAATGTGTATGATTCATTGAAAAAGATCAATTAGATCTGACATTAAGCCTTAACGTGTTTATGCAAAGGTATAATTAAACTATTATATATGCTAGTAATAATTGATTGTCAATCTACATAATAATATAGTAATTCATAAATAAAAAGAAAAACATTTGCCACAGTATGTGGATCAATGTAAAGGCAAAGACAATGCAACGCGATTTATATGGGTCATCCATATAAATTTTGATGATCGATGAAAATAATTTAGATTTTTTTCAATTTTCTTTATTTTAATATAGCCATAGAGAATATTCCAATATAACTTTAATACTTGTCGCAAAAAAGTTATGTTAATAGATTTGTTTCACATATTGTTTCTATAAACATATTCGTTAATAAAAAATATATAACAGAAGTTTATTTAATTAATATTTTTTTTCTACATTTTATTTCTAAATATCAAATCACTATGATCTATTACTAATAGCGAGGTGCCACATATAACTATAGCGATCGTACATGACTTCATTGCTTGACGACAGAAAATGTACAGTGAATAATAATACTATAGACCCATAATTAATAATTCGAGATCTTACTTAAATTTCAAGTGTGCTTGAGGCATAGTTAATTTTTTCCCCATATTACATTACGTAACTTTATGCATAAGGCCACCGAATCCTTTTAGCTGTCTGTCCCGCAAATCGCTATTAGCATACAATTCTTCGCATATATACGAATACGTTGTAACAATGTATGCTTGCAAGTTAATAACCGACCAGTCTGTGTTCTGGTGTGAATTCCACCGGCATGTTTTGATTTGCGATAGTACTGTATTGTATTCTTAATATAAAGCTAAGAAACATACAAACTAACAAAATATAGAAATTATATAATTTTTTAATTATATAATTTTTACGTACGTAAATAAATATATGTACCTACATTATTCAATGTTATTATTGTCATCAAATTTGAATGATTTTGCTATCATTTCAACTCTATATCAAGTGTATTTCGTGAATAACCAAGTTACTAAATGTATTTTCAATAATGTAAATAAATAAACAATAAGAAGACGTCAGTGGTAATAGTTGAATATGCATAATACCAAAGTCTACGGAAGTAGAAACTAAATTACATATAAAGTTTGTTTGACGAAATAAAACTAGATCAACCATAGATAGCAAATATTTTCCCGAGTAAGTAAAATTTAAGGCTACATCCAGCGTACACAATAGTTAGTTTTATACTCGTATATACACATATATATAACTGTTATAACTATATAACTGTTAAATGATGAATAACACTGTTAATAGTAAATATCTTTTTACATTTTTAAAGTGTTATTCACACACTTAGGATATTTTTAGAAAACGTATAAAAATTTGAACGCAGATAGATTAGATTAGTCTCAAAAATTGACATCCATTGCCATTATATTTATTTATTATAAGTGAAGTTATGCTTAAAGGTTTTCTTAAATTGACAACGCGGTTAATAATTTAATCCACGTTAAAGAGATTTTCCTATGTTCCTTGTTAGTGAAGTTTCCGAGTCTAGTAAGGGTTTTTATTAAATTTATTTTTAAACACAAAGTGTCAAATAATACAAATCATAAACAATATAGACTCTTATTCTGCATACAATGATCAGAATAAAATTTATAAACGTAAAACGAATGGAATGAGATGCAAAAAGCTTTCAAAAATATATAGTTAATCGTCCGTTAATACCGAAACGCTAACAAGTTTTCTAATATTACTAAAACTATGACACGATATTAGAATATCAATAATATTATAACTAGAATATATTTTGTGTCATAAATATAACTTGTGTTTAATATTTTTTACGCAGCTTCCATTAAACGATAAGATGATGCGGAGATCCGTCTTTTAGATCCGTGTATGTTTCCTGCGACTCGGTGCCAGCCACGTTATTACCTATTACAATGATTACAGAACCTTACGACGTGTGGCGTTTCAACGCACAAAAAGGTTTTATATTTTTTGTCTGGGTTAGGTTAAATTTTATTTTAAAGTTATATTTAAACTAGATACCAGTAAAATTTTAATAATAGTATATAACTATACTTACAGTTGTGGTTTCAATAAATTTAATAAGAGTGCAATTACTATTTTTGTTAATCTATGGTAGGCCATTGTGCAGCGTTTGATTGTAAACGTCATGATTGGAGATGAGGAAATTGTTCCTTTTTGGTGTGACAGTGCGCAGCGTTGAATTCCGTCACATACGTCTCGATAACGTGCGGAAAGTAGAGAAGTCGGTGTCTTGACACTACAAGGTATTCTCTGACTGTCCTGCAGTGACAAATGAATTAATTAATTTGTAATTTTAAGAGCAAATAGATATTTTTTTGACAGACATTCTTTTGGACACCATTAAATTTATACTTAATATCATGTTTACGTTTTAAGTTCATTTTCTAATAAACAATATGTATTTATAATTAAACTTACATATAAATAGTGTAATTTTGGGTTTCATCATATTTGAAGGGGCTAAAATATATTCAACTTCACGCTTTTCCCGCATAGCAGGGTAGGCAGAGAGAACCTAGTGTCAAAACACTTTGTTCTCCACTTTGCGCCCAAATCCGAGACATTGCGTGTTGAGTGGCGGTTCTCAACGCCACGCGACTATAATTTCAATGTAACCATTCCCCCGAGTGGGAATCGAACACATAACCGTCGCGTTTGCAGTCATATCCTGTGATTGCGCCACGATGGTCACATAATTTTTTTTTTCATTTATGCCAGTATTATCGATATATATTTAATAACCTTTGATTTTCGTGTGCCCATCTGTGTGGTTAGGGATCAAATGAAGTTGAATTAATTTAGCATATCATTAGTACCTACTCTGGAAATGTCAAAAGTTATATAGAATATTAAGCTATAGTAATACTAAAACCACATAATAGTTTTTATCAAGAACTAAATAATCATTATGTGATTATTCTAGCTTTTAATATACTTATGTATAAGTAGTTGAAGCTTTGTGAAATAATAGTATAAGTGAATAAATTGTCACGAAGTATCAAAACATTTTTGAGCATGTACATGCTTATTACACTATAAATATGTGTTCTGGTAGGCGATCGAACCCAAGACCTTCGGCTTAATAGACAGAGTCATTGCAGTTTAAGCTAACAGTCATTAACAAACTGTCGTGGTCTCGCGTCTTTTTTTTTTTGAAGTATAAATGTTATTTCAGTATTATCATTTATTTATTATAATTTGTAGATATATCATGCACTTTAACTAGCTCGTTTGATGTTAGCTCTCATTTAATACATAAAATACGATATAAACGTTGTTATCCCTGAGACATTCTCTCATGAAAAACTTAAGCGACGCGTCCTCATATTGCAAATACGTTTAATTATAATCCTTAACTTAATATTAAAGATAATCTCGTCTTTACTTAATACAATTTTTTTTAATAGAGAAGGAAGCTCTAAAATTATATCTTGCATTTAGTGTGACCATGCGGCGGCACTTAAGATGTAGTTCATATTACTATAAGAATGCCGGCTTATTTTAATATTTTTTTTACTTTTGCTGACCAAGTAGCATAAACGAATACTAAACTTTACTTTTGGGAAATAAAAGTTTTATAGTGAGACTATTTAACATCTGACCAAGTTTTTATATTATATCATAAGTATTTATTTCTTAAACGTTTGAAAATCAGTTAAAATTAGTAACTGTTTGACTTTTATTCTTATTTATTCTATTTTATCAGTGCTAGAAGAACAAGGAAATCTATGTATATGGCAAGCATACATTTTAAAACTATATAACTGCCGTATAATAGATAAGATTAGACTACGTACTGGACGTAGAACCGAAGAGATGGCTCTAATATTAGCCATGATAATCAATAGATATTTTTTTGAAAATAATTTTAATATAATCAAATTTAATATGGTTTTTTTTTCATACATTCAAATATAACATACTTCTGTTAAGCTTACTTATATGTATATATAGGTAATAGGTATATTTAATTAAATAGTAATGGCTAAGGTAAAACTCAATTTTTAATGATTATGAGGAAAAAAATATTTAAGTTATATAGCATAGCAACGTCAGAGTAAAGAAGAAACCCCTTGGCATTCCATGGATTCACCGTGCAGGTGCCGGGCCCATCGTGGTGCAGATAGAGGAGCTCGAAGCAGTGTCGGGAACCAAGTGTAGGCCTCCACTATCCGAGCTCCTCTCTCTACCTAACGAAATTTGAAAAGATCCTACTAATGCTGCTTTAATAGTTGTAGACAAACCAACATATTTTAATTGGTTATAGAGAAATTTCGCTGTTATACCTAGGCCTACTTCTACCGCGTATAAATAAACTTTAAACATATTCTTGGTCAGTTCGTAAGTTTGAAGATCATCACTTTAAAGTATTTATTTACTTGAAAATGGTAATCTTTAGGAATGTGTGTTGCTCTTAGTTCTACCAGTATTACGTTTATTACGTTTTCGGCTTCTAGAGTAAAGGAAAATGTCCGGTCTGGATGATGAGAAACCAACATACTCAGGGATTTTGTACTCATACGTATCCATCACGACAGTTCAATCAGGAGCTGATTCTAAGATTGAGTAAGACTTCTGTGTGGATTGTTTAGACAAGCCTTCTTTCACAAATTTAATAAGTCATTTGTTGGTTGCTATATATTTTTCAGCGCTCTTGCTACTGTAAAATGTATGATTTACAATACCTTATTATGGTGACGCAAGTATTGCCTGCTATCAAGGAGTACCCTACACCCTACCAACAAATGTTTGGCTATCCCTATTGCCTCGCCACAAATATAGTGCATCTTACAAAATATCTTGATCTGGGAGAGCCATTTGGGACGCTTAAAGATGCCAGTGCTGTTGACCAATCATAAATTAGCTTGAACTTTCCTATTGGGTCCCAGCCCTCCCTACTCTACTCGATTGTGTTTCTAAGATAGTTTTTTTATGAAATTGACATTGAAAGTATTGACTCCACCTCTGGGGCACTTTTGGCAGTGACAAAACAATCTCACCATGTGATTTTCTCAGAATATGTTATTTGGCGACTCTTAGTTATTTGTAGAGCTCTGATGGTTTCTTCAATTTCAACTCAAAACTATTTTTGTTTCTAAATAGAGTTCAACTGTCCGCAAAATGCACTAACCTAAGCCAAAAGCTTAATATTTTAAAACTAAGAATTTTATTAATATCTTGTACGAGTTTTTTTAATATCTTATACGAGTAGAGGCCAATTAAGACGTGATATGTTTTGAATATTCGAGTAAATATAAATTAAATATTTAAAATGTAAAAGAGCAAAAATAAACGGTTAACTTTAGAAGATACTATTGTCTGACATTTAATATAATAGAATAAAGTGCATGTATATATATATATACACACACTTTATTCTATATATATATGTGCATCATACAAAATCTTGATAGTTGGGCGTAGAGTTGACCAGAGTATCTTAACCCTGGGTACTCTCAGCTTAGCTCTCTCTGTCTCTATTTAACTTTATTAGTAAACTGCGAAAAAAAGTTAGTATACAAATGTTTTTTTAAATTTGAGATTAAGTTTATCTAAATAGTGATTTGCAAGTATCATTCAAATTTCAGAGAACGTTGCTAAGCGTATAACTAGCATTAAGTCGGGTGAAATACATTTATATGTACATATATATAAGACGAACGCTCGTTAAACACTTATTATGCTTTTAAATATTTGTATCATCATCCTCAAAACTTATAAATTATTAAGTAGAGTAAGGTATAAAATCAAAACATATAATAACTAGCATATTTACCATTGATATAATGAAAAAAAAATTGCTTTTATTCAGCTTTAGCTGACAGACAGCCGCTGACTGTAAAAGATGGTAGGTTCTATTCCCACTCGGGGGAATGACATTGGGTTATCTCTGCCTACGCTGCTGTACGGGAGCAACGTGAAACTGAAAAAATAACCGTCCCAAAGTTGCCTAATACGAATATTTTCATGTTTCTTATGTAAATGTATTTTCATTACTTAAATAATAAATATTATATTTTATTATTATTTAATTAATTAAATAAAAGTAGAGTAGCCCTTTTCTAGCACGATCTTCGGAGTTCATGTTGTAGTGGAAGCGAGTGTAGCCTTCCCTCCATGCGCGTGCGTCGCATCCCCGCTACATTGACTATATAAACATTCGCCCAAACCTGCCGCGCGCTATTACATCAGTGACTTTGTGCTTTTTCTTGCTGTATATTTATTCATCCATAAGGTAAGCCATATAATAATATTCAGGGCAATTAGGGATGAACAATCTATAAACTGTTTACAAACTATACTCCAAAAATGTTTTTTTATTTCTGAATGTAAATATTTAAAATATAACCTGTGTCTTGTGAACATATTTGTTATTTTTAAATAAATCCACAAGTTGTGGCATTTTTTTTTTCATATTATTAAACTAGTCATTTAAGCATAAGGTTACGTTCTTATTTTAGCGTATTGAGGTTTACTTGACTTTTATATTTGTCTCAAGCTTCAGTCGGAACATTAAGAGTTTATTACACAAATTAAATGTATATATATTTTTTTGTATTAGTAAATGAAGTAAGTAAGCCACATTATTATAAAAAAAAATCTGAAATCTAATTTGAATATATTTTAAAAATAAAATCATTCCGTTAAAAATATTAAATATCGAAACAAATAATAATATAAATCAAGCATATCAAAGAGAAAGTTTCATAATTTTGCTAAGGTCACAGCTCCTTTAAAAGATGTTGACTTTCAAATAACAAAGTGTAAATAATGCTTATTTTAAAATATTAATTACATAAAATATAATTCTAACTACGAAACTTATCTATCTACGAAGAAATCTAAAGAAAATATGTATTAGAGTAAGCTTAAAATTCTTTATAAAATCTTAAACAAGAAAATTCGTACAAAATTAACAGATTATTATGCATGACGCAAGTCATTTCAATAATATTTTTTCAATTCTTTTAGAAGAAAAATATGAAGTTAACGGTAGGTTTTTAGTAATAGACTTTAGATATATTTAAATATATTAATTTTGATAATGTTTATACAATAAAAGTTTGTACCAACCCTGAAATTTTTAAAGTGAGTTGATATCTTTACAGTCTTTTTTCTAGTATTTATGCTTAAAATCACAAATATATACTTAGCGTCAAATAAGCAAAGATATTTTTATTTTTCATTTTGCTGTCCTGTAAATGCTAAAATTTGGCGTTACTCAACGAGACAATTTACATCTTATCAAACTCATCGTACTAAACAATGTTTATTTGATAGGTCTTAAATGTTAACAGCACTGTTAAAATATTTTTGAAGTAAAACAATATTCCTATATAACAATATGTACTTTATAAAAATGTATTTTTTATAGCACAGGTAACTTAATACATAGTTAACAATAAAAATATAATAAATTCTTTCGTTTCGTTTTGTAATTGATTAATTTAAAGAGAACTATTTCTGTTACCGTTTGATCTTTTTTCTGTTTTATAAAATATTACATTATTTACCTTTGTTAATATTAAATGGTTAGCTCACTATGAGATAGGCTATAGCCTCCTCCTCAAAAAAAATGATTTGTTTTTTTTATCAACTTTATATATTGTCCTACCATAAAGTCAAAGTCAAATTTTATTCAAAATAAGAAGTTACAGATATGCTTAATTTTTTTAACGTCAAACAATTTACCACAATTTATATTACTTTTATTTATATTTAAAAAATGATTAAATAATTTACAAATTCATTCATTCATAAGCAGCTAAAATAAATTGAGACTATATAAAATATACACGTAAGGCCTATTATAATGCGCCTTATACGCGCAGCGCTGCGTTCTGTTATTTAACAAACAATGTGTCCAAATAGACGAAAAAGGAGAAACAAGTCTCTATTTATGCTACAAACGAGTGAGGTGTTTTAAGATGGTAAAAAAACTAAAAACGCTTACGACACCATCATTATTTTCTTATACACATTCTGTATTAAAAGTAAAAGCATGAAAGTTTATAATTTGTATGTTATATGCGTACAGTAGGGTATTATGAAGTCTGACAGGCGTTCTGCGTGTAATGGGCTCCGATTCTTGACGCATCGTTACGTACAAACATATCTATGTCAAAAACCGTATAAAAAAACCACTTCATTTCCAACAAAAATGTCTACAGTGGTATATATATAAACTAAGCTTTACATCTAAACCTTTATAAGTTACACGAGACTTGAGTAGAAAGGATGCCACTTTTATTTAGTTTTGCATAAAATATGTTAAATAAATTATTTTTAAAAAATTCGATTCTGAAATCACAATATGTACGTACTCGTCGCAAGGTGATTTTCACGTGAGAATACATCTTTTTTATCGATAAATTACTGGTTAATATTCCTATTGTATTTAAGTCCCACGACGTAAGTTGATAGCTGAGCTAGCTTTATGATATAAAATAAGTAATTACTGATTTGAAGAATAAAAAAGAATTATACAGAAAACTTATAACGCGCTGAGACAATAGAGGAACAGGATTTATCATTTTATTTGTTTTTACTTTTATTCGCTAAAAATATCACAAGTTAAGATAGTGCTATTTTATTTTAGAATATATGAAATTCGAATAATATATGAAAGGAGAAATTAACTAAGCAATTTAAGTCGATAAATCTTATATTTGAAATTCAGATTATATTTCATTTGCATTTTTTGTCTCAGTAAGCGCCAATAAGGCTACATATGCTCTGTAATATATATGAACAATTTTTCAAACATTTATTTGCTTGAATTCTATGGAGTAGTGGTCATAAAATAAATTTTAATGTCGTTACTAACTCTTTAATTTTGAGGTCACTGGTACAAATGGCAAGTTGCGCAATGGTTCAAGGCCACTCTGTCGTGGAATATAATAATTTAGCACATTATTTTTTATTCGGCGGATACATCTTAATGTGTGTATGCTTTGTCGGTATGGTATTAGCACCATGAAATTATAGTTTCCGGACACTACAAAATTATTTAATGTACGCTTCTGTAAATACTATAATCATAGATGATCTTGACAGTAAATTATAGCTAATATAAGAAGACTAATCCTAATTTCACATTCTGAAGAATGTTATTTGTAAACTAAAATTTTCAATTTAAAAATTAACCAGGGAATAAAAACATCACGAGTATCGTGACTAAATAAAAAAATTATGATAAACAAAAGCTTGAGCCCGTTGATGTCTTATATACAGAAGCGATCAGTTTACCGATAGCTAAAGTTATAAATAGCTAGTAATAATAATAATCCGTGTTAAATTATTTGGCCACTTAATTGAAGGTTTTTTGCAATAAATACACATTTTTTTTATAAAATAGTAAATAAAAGTATTATTTGTATTAAATTTCATTTCATTTATTATATTTATAAGTAATATTTTGTAATCTTTTGATGTTTTAAAACAAAATATCTTATATTCTAATAATCGCTAAGAAAACAAATGAATAGAAATACATACATATCTATGTAAGTGCTCTTTTAATGAGGCAATTAGGTTTTAAGCTTAAAGGACCGTAAACCATTTAATTATGCACACATTACATAAATATGGAGTCTAAACTATCGCAATTTTAATTAGGAAATTTTAAAACAAGATTGTTTTGAAATCTCCAAGTCGAAACTAAGAGCTGCGTGATTTAAATACACAATTTCAAAATGTTAGATGAAAAGATTTACAGATATGGATATAACCTGTGCCTGCCTTTCATTACCTTTTCTTCGTCTATTAGAAAATAATATACATTATTAATATTTATACACAGAATAATTATATAAGGTGTAAAGTATTGGTTTTTTTTTTACAGTATAGACAAGCAAACTCAACTAAGTAGAAAACTACTATTATTACGTAATCCAATCGTTTAATAAATACAGCATTGAACTTGGCTTCCATCTCGTGGACGTGGAGATATATCAAGCTCTTAATTAATGCGTAAATATGAGAGGATGTGTTTGATTTTCTTGATCATACAAACAACACATTAATGGTAGATAATAAATATTAAGAATTCGTAGTGAATGAGATAATCGTGTGCATACATTGTGGTTAGAAACTAGTGGAGCTAGCTAACTTCGAAATAAATTCTACGTAATGTTCACAAACTCCTGACATTATAAAGGTTATTTTTTAAATTATTCATCATAATTTAATACTTATTATAAGTCTTATACAAGAAATTAAGAGATAATAAATATAACATAATACATAAGATTATAATAATACTTATATTTGATAAATAACATTGGAAAAGTATATAAAAATGCTAATAATATTTATGGTTTTACTATTTCATTTACATTTTAATAAAATATATTAATAAATTGAATATATATTTTTAATATATAAAATTATATTTCTATAGAAAACGAATATATTTATGTAGTGTGTCAGATGTGTACACAGAACTGTTAGTGTTGTAATAATTTACAACATCTCGTCGGTTCAGTTCATCCATTGGATTCTTAATAAATGTCACGAAGATAATTCATTCAGTGGAAGGTTTTACGTGGCTCTTAATGCCTTTTCTGTTTAACGAAAAATTTATATATAATAATATGAAATAAAAATAAATATACTTTTATTCCTTGCAGATTACAAAGAGAACTTATAAATTCGATTTAATCTAATTTTATGTTAGTATGTAATTTAGCTTATTCCTTAGTTTCGTTAGTTGTAATACATATTTAGTGTATAAAATATATCAAAATTTGAAAATTGTTAGTGTTAAATATGTGTAAATGACTGCTATAGTTAAAATTGCCTTAACCTTAAGCAAGAATATCATTTTTAAATAGAGCAATTTTGTAAATATGAAAATTTGTGTTCTTGGTCTAGTAAAGCGTAGCCTTAGTATGTTTTGTTAAACAAAACTTAATAAATGGGGGATAAAGTTATATATATTAGTCCGTTCATACCACACTTCCTCAAAACTATTACAGACGTGTAAAGACAACAATAGAAAAAGAGATATAATATGTATATTATATGTAACATCTCGTGTCTGTATATAGCAATGAATGATATAATAAATTAAAAATATTATATATGTATGTACGTATATTACATTGCATAGAGACTTCCCAAGAACATTAAGTCAGTAGTTACGTAGACGACGCAAGAATAATTTCACCTGTTTATGAAAACAACTTTGTATACTCAGCTCATGACAGCCGGACTTGATTAGAATTTTAATTAGATAAATTTCCAAAACTGACAAAGACAACGATAGAGCATTTGAAGTTTGTGGATATCAATTTAAATTGGTTAACATAAGCTTATTTGTAGGAATATGAAAGAATTATCTATGTGAAATGAATGTTAAAAATGGATTCACATTTTCTTTTTAGTATTATAGCAACAAATATATATAATAAAAGTATATAAATACAAATGAACTAAGTTATGAGTTGCATGATTCCGTTTAATTTTTGTGGCATTGACCAAAAATATTATCAACAGTCTACAGTGACTTGATAATATGCTAATCTCTTATCACAAAGCATTCTAAGGAAATCGAAGTTAATACATACGGATAAAATTATCGCACAGTATTTTGGTTTAGATTTCAACGTAATTACGTCTCATTTGAAAATATAATAAGCACGTTTTTCATGGAGTTCTAAATATTTAATCGTACGTCACAGATGTAGTTTAAAATTGATCGTGGCGGCTTATGATTAGAGCGCTCGATGCCAGGTACTAAATTGGCTGCATAAAGTGCCTCACGAAGCGTCGAGAGTCGTGTCTCGTGAACTGACGGTCCGGCCTCGAGAGCTTGCAAAACCGCCACACTGTGGTGAGTCTCGCACTGAATTCGCGATTGGTAAATGTTAAGAATACCATTGAATCTGCTGTGATGGATGTTCGACGAACAGTCGTGTGAACGAAACGTTTACATTCCTTTCTGGCAACAACAGACCACGAACTAGCATTCAATAGCCCGTGGTAATAGGTTCAATAATATTAGCTTACTTATTTAGTTTATGACATATATACCTATTTGCAATCGACGTGTTTGACACATGATAAATATTTATATGTAAAATAACAGATAACAAATACAATATTCATATGAGAGTTTTGATCTTCAACTTGTATTTATTATTTGCGTAATATATAGAATTAATAATAGCATAGAAAACCTATATACATATAAAACCTATATAAATATGTCGGTATTTACATGTTTATTTTACAAAATCTCATGATTCCGGAATAATTAATATTCAAATTAGCTATAAACTTACTAGCTAGTATAACATAAATATACATGTTAATCAGTAACCATAGGCACATCGTAGCCATGAATATTCAATATACCGCGGGATTGACGACAACTAAAGAGTACTTCGTTGCTTTTCAATGTCAGTGCGGAAGCTGTGCCGTACGTGATAGTATCCATTTTGATCTAGATAGAAACCATGTACAGGCAAGGAAATTAATTAAGTCTAACCCTGATATTACGAGATACGCCATCGTGTCTGCCCTATTCTTTATTGATGGCACAAAATCGCAATTATCCGTGCGGCAATTATATCAGTTAAGAGCAGTAAAACGTGTCAAGGCTGACTTTATGTACTAGCTGACTCCTCTGCATTCCGCCTAACAACAGACACCTGTTTCCGGGTACCTACACAAGCTTGTTTTTATTGTAATGTTGATGCTATATAGTCTATATTAGCATGTCTATCGACGCATTCATATACCTACTCCAAGACGAGGTTTAGCTCATCTGCAATTATAGCTTTTAATAGAGTTCGTCGTTTATACGTTTCGATAGAGCAGCAAACAAATATATACGTGAGGCAACATTTAACTTTGAACATAATGAGACTTCTGTGTTAACGACGTAGAGGAATACTGTAAAAAGGGGCTATGTTAGCGATTGCACTGTCACACGGATTGTGACACAATGTACAGTTTACGCTTGTTTATAAATTAGGTCGAAGTGTTTCGTTTACATGTGTATTGTCGCCGGCGGCTCCGGCGTCGTCTCGGGCGCGCCCATTTTGCGGACTGTCCGGCGAAATTGCGCAATGTGCGACAGGCACGCGGGGCCGCTTGATGGATGACCCGCCGGCAATAAGCTGACACCTCGCTGAAGCCTATGAGAATACCATTATGAGCAACTAAATCAATAATGTCGTCACATTACACAATTAATCTTACATACGTGTCGAGAACGAGCAATAAATTGTCTTCTCTTAGTAAACTTATTAAATATAAATATGAATATCTGTTAAGCTGGTTTATTTAAATTTAATATTTATTCTTTATCAATCATATTTATATGAACAAATATTTATAATTAACATTCATTACTTAATGTAGGCTATTATGCTTTTTGTACATTGATAGATGATGGGTGATCAGTGTGAGTAATTACACTAAATTAAAAGAGAAAAGACTTATTTGTACTTTTTATATTATAATATAACGGTAACAATACACATAATAGATATACCTATGATAAAAGGCTCGGCTAATATTTTTAATAGAATTGACATTTGATTAGAGGTTTACCACCTCTGGTTCATATTTCTTTGAAAATATGAAGCATTATTAATAATCTATAAGCCTAATGCTAGCATTTAAGCTCCCAGATTTCCCAATGTAAAAATCAATATCGTTACTGTTATGCAAGTCACTCCTTGTGCCATCCATATGTGACACATTAATTTATTTATCAACATTTCTGGCCGCTTACGTGATATGTAACCCACTCTTGGCATCTGATGCACATTCATTATAATAAATTGCGGCGAATGTTTCGCATATACGAGTAAGTACTATAGGTACATTGTAATATATGAACATATTATATTTTTTTTCCTTTGGATGTTTCAAATCAGATGGCTCATTTTTATTATGTGTCCAACTATCCATATAATTTGTAATCGAAAAACTAATAAATCATAGTATAAACAATTAAGATTGATTATTAAATTAATAAGTCCAGTTTTTACTTAGTTTCTAACATGCATATTAACAGGGTACACGTGTACCTAAATACGCTTAAAACGGGTAAATTTACAGATTGGATATATTACATTTCTGTTACCCATATTTATCAAAGTATATAGAGACATAGGATGAGGAGTAGGGTTCAATCAAATCAATCGGACGTCCATAATCTTTATATGGAGTTTAAATATTACTAGCAGGTATAAAACATCTAACACTTACTACGTATCTCTTTTTTTAACATGCTTTTATTACTTTGACCTGTATTTGTCTATCCATTTATTTACTGATTGTAGGAAAATATTGCAAAGCTATTAACTATGTGTAGTCCGATTTGCTTAAAAATGTGCACACGGATTCGATGATAAAAATGTTCTTGCCGCGACGACAAGGATAACGAGTTTTCTACGTTTTTGTTTTAGTTCGGATTGTAATTAAAACGTGTTTTTTTTATTAAAGAAATTATTACAGATGCAGGCGTGGTTGGTGGTGGCGTGCGCAGCGGCGCTAGCAGCGTTAGCGTCTGCTCAAAAACCCGGACGATTCCTTTCTCTACCTAAGCCGGAGAAATGCGCTAACAGTAAGTAAATATATAGAAATTACTGAAATTTTATATTTAAAATATATGTTATAGGAAATAGTAACACTTAAACTTGCTTTCTAAGTAAAACAAATATAATTAACATATAAGACGAAATGTGCACACTGGTATATGTATTTCATGAGAGAAAGAACTACTAAATTCGTAAGAAAAACATTCTTTACTAAACTCACTTGTTTCAACACTATTTATTGAAAGTAATACGAAATTATAAATTAAAAACATGCATAAATTAAGACGATGTGTAAAATTTTCACCATATAATTTGGACCCTATTATAACAATATTTAACAGTTTCAGCATCATTTATTAAACAACATAATTTAGTATAAGTTTCTAGAAGTAAATAATTTATTGATTTTCTTAGGATCGTACATCTACCGTATGTAACCTTCCATAGTAACCATAGTAACGTAGAAACAGCGAAGTTCACGGTCCGCCACTAGCATATTTTATATTTATCTTCATAACCTAAGCCGGATCTATGGTTTTATGTAAATTCTGACCAATCACAATACAAGTTTTACAATTCACATCTATCAATCGACAATCGTTTTTAATTATAGTTAAAAGTTATTTATAATATAGAAAATTGATATTTTTATTAAATTTGTTTTAAAATAAAAGTAACAAAAGGACCGCTACTTGCACTAATCGTAATTTTTAGAAAATAAAATGACGACTACCAGAAAGTAAAATTGTACACCTGTATTGATGTAAATAATATATAACATTCTAATTTTTATAATAGGCATAGTAAGACTAAATAATGATTAATTTATAATAAACAATTCTAAACAAAAATATTGTAACATCTACTAACTTTATGATTATATTATCTATTTTACATATTCGTATAAACTGTTTTACCCACTTTCTCGCGTGAAAGCAAGAGCTCGGGTCATTGCCCCGTCAAGGCCATGGGCGTAGCCTCGAGGACGCGCGTGCCTCGGAAAATAGATTTTCCTTAGCAAATAGCATTTTGTGTGGTCAAAAGATTATATGAATTTAACACTTTTGATTTACTATAAAAACAAGACCAAAAACACTAATCTCTATACATGTGTGTATTAAAGATGTTAAATATGTATTGGCATTTAATTTTTAAAAATTCGTAATAACTATTAAACTAATTAATTATCGAAATTTATCACCAGGTCTATACCGCTCCGCTTAAACTTACGCAATAACATGAAACTTGAATATAAAAAAATATATAAGAATAAGACCGACAAAAAGAGTTTAAGCCAACTCCAGTATGGTTGACTAAAGCTTAGATAAGATAACAACTTTGACATAAATTGAGAAATTGTGAGATGATAAACAAAACAATGAGGTAGAAATTATATAATAAAATGAAGTAGCTTATGCAATGATAATAAAACGATATAACTATATTATAAATGTTTCATTAGTTTTATAACGTGTGAATGAAGCTCACCGCCAGAATCGGGAAACTCATTACCCGTACCCCACTGTTGCGGCTTCTAGGTAATTCTTACACAACAATGACACGGTGTGGAGAAAATGGATGAATCAAGCAGTAAATATGTATACCAGATATTATTGTAAGGTTATCCACTACAGCCTAAGAAAGAATGTCGTCAGTATTACAAGTACAACCAATCTGTAGCTAAAGGAATGTTTGCAGAAAAAATTTTGAATTTCAAAAATGTTTTGTACAGGATTATAATTCCGTACCAAGCGTGATATATAGTGATAAATTGAAAAATATATTTTTAAGGCATGCAATTTTAAGTTTAACTTTCATTCGTAAATTGTTTTGAGTATAATTTAAAGACATTTTTTACGTAAAATTGTCTTATTTGCTTAAATTTTTTAGATTTACGTTTATTCAGCCTATGAATAAAACAAATCCTAATTATAATTTAAAAAACTTATATACGATTCAACTTATCCACCTATTCACACTTCGTATGGATATATCATATATAACTTTGCAATGTGATTTAGCTATAACTAATTTTCTAACCACATAACATTCAATTTTGGTCTATAAACATTTAAAGAACCTTACGTACATGTCGTAACGAAATTTGGTCAGATGTTAATTAAAACGTAATTAAAATACAGTAGAGCAACAAATTAATTAACTTGCCAACTTATACTAAACAAGAGTACTATGTAATAAAAATAAGCCGAGCTTATAACTTCACTTAAATAAAACATATTATTATGATTTGTTCACTTAATTTCAGATAGTAAATTTAAGAGGGTATCAATATATCTACCATTAGTCCCATCTTTTATTTTTTCAGCTCATTGAGGACTCAGATTTATCGACATAAAAGTGACCTTTCCAATACCTTTGGAATGTAAATAGTCACGTTTTAAAAGAAATAGTAATAGTAAAATAATACGAAGGATACTAAATTATAATAGTATAATGAAATTCATTAATTTTAAATACTGTAGATTAGATACCAAAGAAGTGACAAAGTAAGAACGACGTATTTATTCTTTAAACTGCAGCGCTACAAGCAAGTCTATACAAAAAAAAGTAGTTTGGGAATAATTATTTTATTATTATTTCATTATCATCATCTAAGAATTATCATCATTTAAGAATATAATAAGATTGTAAACTATGCAGTGGCAATCTAAATAGCTTTGTGGGTAAGGATCGAGCTTTAAGTCAATTATAGTATACTTATACATATATATATATACACATACATAATATCCTCCCGCTAGTTATTTTCATTCATTGAAAGTTTAGTACAAAGCTATACAAAATAACGAAACAGTGATGTTGCAACGTAGCCTCCATTGCATTGTACTTAACATTTATTCCATTCATTCTACAAAGCTATTATAAAAATTTAACTCACGGCATAGAGCGTCTTAAGTAATATTGTTAAAACGATATATAATTATAATGTAGAATCTACTATTACTATAAAGATGATGAATGATGGTTTTTTTAAAGAACACCTGTAATTATAAACTTTCATTAGAATAGATGTGAAAATTTATATTTTAATAAAAAAATTACGTCATAATACGTAAATACAGCAATAAATTTACATAAATTAAATTACTAGATTAAAACATACCTAGTAGACATAATAGCCTAAAATATAATCAGATAAATGTGAGAGAATAATAAATGCCATATTTCCGGTTCGAAATTCGACCGGTTACTCGGGCCTACAATGTTTAATTTGTTCATACTAAGATTTATGCTTAAAACTCGTTGCTGCTTAAATATTAGTACTAAATATAATAATGTGTAGAAAATTTAACATTAAACATTAAATCGTTAGCGATTATCCGTGAATGATTAATGTGAAGTTGTATTCGCTAAGTTGCCATTGTATGGAGTACTCGATCACAGACAATCGCGCATCTGTTTGTCTGTCAACGCGCAAGGTCTCATACACTGTAATTGCCGGTACCTACTTCGTCGTGCGAATCTGGGCACATTCAACTTTGTAATTGCTCATTAAAAATATTTACGCAAGAGAAGGGTTTTATGGATGCAATAATCTAGAGGTGCATATGTTATAGACATTTCATAAATATAGTCGAAAATAGTTGTAACCAATAATATATTTTCGTGCATTCCTTTTAAAGATTTAAAAACCTAAAAGAGAAACACTATCAAGCTGTTTTCATTTCACAATATAATAAGTTGCTTACTTAGTAGAATAATGAGTAGCTATGTATGCAAGCAATTAGGGTCGAATTATTATGAAGCTCAAAAGAGTAGGAGTACTCGTGCGTATTCCTTGGCCTAGTTGTATCCGCGTGACAGACGCATCTACTCGACTAGGTCGAACAGCAATGTCAAATGTCTGGTGACGACTAATGGTCGTTATGATTTAAATTTCAGTAACTCTTAAAAAATGATTACGAACTGTACCTACAACTTATTTATATATCTAATGCTCTCTTTATATATATGACTTATGTTAATATTATAGTACCTATTACATTATAAAAAGCTTTACATGTTATTATTGTTTGCACTTACACTTTTCTTTTACGCTACGGAGTCTATAAACGTAGGTAGGTAGCAGCTATAAACAATATTAACCAACATTAATAAAAACTAAATTATTTAGGTGCCGTTAACTCACTCGACATGTTAATGTCCGTTCTCGTTGCACAATACGGAAAGGTCGTCGATGCAGAGTTATGTAAAGACGAGTTCCATATAGTCTTTTACGACACATCAGGGTACTGAGTTACGTTTATAAAATTCCATTAAGACGTCAAAGTCACGACCCTGGGATAGAACGCGGGCACATTTCGTAGGTACATGACCTGTGGCCGCTGGCTGAGGGTCGTTTTTCATTAACGAAGCTCTAAACATATAAGTGCACCGAATCGTGTGAATTATTATTCACTTATAATCGTATACCGTATGTTACATGAGGTCAAATGTTTATACAGCCTTGCCAGAATGTTTTATAATGCCAAATGCCATAACTAGAAGATAATTTTTGTTAAAAAAAACCTATACAGTTTTTATTTATTTACAGGACCCAAAAAGAATTTTCTTACCGCGGACACAATTACTTCTACACCGGCCACCTTCCCGAGCTTGCTAATAGGAAGTTCGACTGGCTAGATGGGCGCAATATTTGCCGCGAATATTGTATGGATCTTGTGTCAATGGAAACTCAAGAAGAGAACAATCTGATTTTCAAACTAATTCAGCAAAGTAAGTTATTTAACTAATATTTCATATATATTTAGTTTTTTTTTTTTATTCTAAGCTATCTAACTGTATACTGTGTAAAACTTGTACCTACTTGCATACTTCGGTTTAATAAATATACATACTTGCTTCTAAACACTTACAATTTATCTATGTTAGGTTACATAGAGAAATTCACACCCTATTTGTTTTTGCGAGTGTGAATATAAAATAAAAATATTTTGTTAAAATCTAACAGATCCATTCATTTGGTTAAAAATATATACATTTCAATAAAAGAAATAATATGATAAATATACAATAAACATCACGTTTATTAATTAATAATTACAGGTGATGTCCCGTACATCTGGACCTCAGGTCGTCTCTGCGACTTCAAAGGATGCGAGTCGCGTCGAGACCTCGAGCCTAAAAACGTTTTGGGTTGGTTCTGGTCGGCTAATCGCGAAAAGATAGCACCAACCAACCAGGTAACAATATAAAAATGTTTTTTATTCATAATTGCTATGTATCTCTTGCATTATGAGCCGTAGGCAATGAACTTCATTCCGTAAAGTCACTTAGTTTTCCACTGACAAAGTATTTTGGGAACATTACTACTTGCTAGTTAGGTGGCAGAACTCCATACTGTACTTTGTCTAAAGAATAGAAAATAAAAAATATTTAACTGGAAATCTATGATCAATGTACGCATTTTTTTTTAAAAACATTATATTCGTAACAATTTTTTTTATACTATATTAGTATTCTTTTAATATATTATCTGTAAACGATGTTTGTATTTCTAGATCGCTCCCGGTTGGGGTTACAACCCATGGTCCCAAACCGGTCACAAAAAACAACGTCAACCAGACAACGCCGAATATGATATCAACGGAACCACCGAGTCTTGCCTCAGTGTACTGAACAACGTATACAATGACGGTATAGCGTGGCACGACGTTGCTTGTTACCACGAAAAACCCGTAGTATGCGAGGACTCTGAGGAACTCCTCAATTACATTGCAAGCAACAATCCCGGCCTTCGCTTGTAATCTAATAGATAAGTTTGTATCCGTCTATCAGCATCACCTAGATCCCAGTATACAAATAATATATAAATTAAATACAATAACTGCCCATTCTAAAGTATTTGGTAAAAATAATTATTAAATATGTCTAGATTACAGTTTTATTTATGTGTAGATAACTTTTGTCTTTATAACGAAACTAATGTAATGTCTAATTGAATAGTGCACCCTGTAAAAATAACAGTTACGCATTATTATTGATTTGCAATTATATTGTCAGTATTCATAATTATTCGTAATTGTTAATTTATTATATTTTCTTGCACAATAATATGAACTTGCCACATTTTCAAGGTATAGCGGATCTCTCCAAAACTCATCGCTCCCCCCTTCTGTTGTACAACTCTTTTGTACAAAGTAGCATAAGTATGAATAAGTTTAACTAAGTTTATGTACCTAAGGGAAGAATTTTTATTTGTATATAAAGTAAAATAAAAAATATACTGTTATTGTTTCATTTATTAATAAAAAAAAGGATACTTTAGACTCCAAGAATCAAACACATTGCAATTGTACCAATGAAAAAAAATATATCTTGTCATTATATAAATAATGTCTAAAAGAAATAAAATACATAATCAAATAATGAAACCCGTTCACGAAGTGACGAAACAACAAGATATTTATTCTAAATAAAAATATTCAAAATATTTTTTTTAAAAACATTGGACACTGAAAGCAACTTCTGATTTAGTGGAAAATGTTTAATGCCATCTTGTGTCAGTATTACAGTATATATATATATATATATCTCCTTAAATATAACACTAGCAAAACAAATGTGATTAACTTCTAATTTAATTAAACTCTTCAAAATAATGCTTCAAGCATAAGAAGACCTGTATGAATAGCCTCTACCTAAACACTTGAGATCATGATCTTGGTACCTCTGACACATATACAAATCCCTAGCCTTATTTATAAACATATTCAACACATTACACTCTTGACCATTAATTGTTATGTACCTTTTCGAATACCTTTTTATATCCGACGGAGTTATTTGGAATTCACTTGCATCATTCTCTGGAGCATATTCCATAACAGTACTTGCTGCACATTCAGACATTATTTCAAGTTCAGTTACAATTTTTGAAGACATTTTAAGAATTGATAAATATGCTTCTAAGTTTATATTACAATTTATATTTGGAAGGTTCGAGTCTGGTATTTCTGGTTTATATGAGCTTAAGTAATGTTGACGATACGTTGTATATGTGTTTGGGAGATCTGTAAATTATTAATTATATTTAAAATTACATGTTTCAAATAACACAAAGTTATTGTATACATATCAAAACTTTTACATTGTTGATGTAGTAAACAGCCTGTTACACATACTTACTGGTAATATATGATTTATTATTTCTCTCCAAAAACACAGGCCAACTTGCAAGCTCTTCAATAATATTTACTAATCCTCGTCCTTCTATTTCTAGAAACGAGTCACTAAGAACCTGTTTAGAATACAGGTGTTAAAATTGTGTTAACAGAAATGATAATGTGATGTTAAGAATTATATTCCAATTAATTTCTTACCACATCATTATTTATTGTTGAAAGAACAGCCAATGGCTTAAAAATTATTGTTAAAGCATTTTTCATAAGCTCTTGACACTTATCAATGGAACCTTGTGTCCAAGAAGTGCTCATTTCATTTTTAATTTGACAGTCTTCACCTTTTATTACAAAACATATGTTACTTTTGGTTAAGGATATAATTAGATTTCTAATATATTATGTACTATAGTTTAGTTTAGTTATTATGTTAAATAACTTACTTTATCTAGAGGAACCACACCATGATACTAGCTTCAAAAATTTTTGCTGGTAGTGTTTTATATTCTATTGGAAGGTCGATAAAAACTATATTTACATTAGGTCGTAAGTATATACCATAATCTATGAGCCAAATCAAAAACTTTGATTGCACAGATATAATACCACGGACCCATTTATTTTTCCATAAAACTGCAACATACTAATATAAAAACAGGCAAAATAATATTGCTAATTTGACGTTAAATTATAGAGATCAACGAAGTTGGAAATTTACCGGACCATCGTTAGCACCTAACAGCGTATTTTTATTTGATACACATCTTATTCACATCACACGGATTACATTCAGTTATATTAACTCTTATATGGTCACTGTAATCTTCATTCACACAAAAAAAGAAAAGGGATTAGTAAATATGACGTAATTTTAATATTCATTTTACAATATTAACAACTGTAACATCAAAAAAACCGCCAAGATAGGTCGTTGCATAATTTAAAATTCATAAATTATAATGCTCGCTGTCAATTTTAACAAGTACCTACTTTTGAACATTTTTTAAATTAAAACTTATAAATAATACGTATTAGTTAAAATAACATTATTAAGATAATGAATAATATAATTTTAGTAAAATAATAAAATATAGTTTTGTTTAATTTGCTTAGGTTTCATGGAAACTGTGCTATTAAATGCATCGAATGAATTTAGCTGTGGTCGTGGATTATTTTCACACCTTATGGTTAATCTTATCAAAATTATTAAGAATTATGAAAATGCTATAGATGAAGTCCACGAGTTATAGATGGCAGCACTGCAATAGACAACTAAAAGTTTAAAACTTACTTGGCCCTGTATCAATAATTTGATCGAAATTAAAAATATTAATTTTAAATAGAGAGGAAAAAACAAAGAGATTGATGTACTAATTTGATTTAATCTTCAAACTTATTGACATTAAAATAAAATATGGCTTTAAAAGGCTGAACGCAATAGATTAAATGAAATAAGAGAAAGATAGAAGAGGATATTATAAAAGAAAATGCTAGGGTAAAAAAGAGAATATTTAGAAAATTATTTCTAGATGATATACATCACATTCTTACAGTAATTGTGACAATAATAATTTGTAAAAAAAAGACGTGGTACAAATAACAATAACAATTACAACAAGTTAAATGAATATTTTGTGTTCTTCTGCAACTTTAATGACAGCCCTTTGAGTATTGTTGTTCAAACACATATATTGTATGAAATTAGGATTTACCGAGAGTACTTTCTATGAAAGGGGAAAGGCTGCCTTGAGAAGTTAAGAGTACTAGGTACGTGGTTACGTCACTAGGGCATCCCCTGTGGGAATTACACCCGGGCTTGCGGCCGCCGATTGGGCGGGGTTAAACAGTAAAGAAATCTTATTATTTTACTTTATAATTCTTTGATATTAGAATTGAGACGATGTATTTATTAAGTGAGAAATAAAAAAATATTTATTCATATTTAAATAACAAGACCACTAATAACATTATACATCCTTTTTTAGCTTCACTCGACTTCCACATATAACTTAAGATTTTTTTAAATTTCGTTTAAGTTTTATAACTTTAAATATTTTTTTTATTTAAAATGTAGCAATCGGGTGTATTACGTTTTAAAATTCTGACAAGCTACATATATCTACAGCGTCATTGCTATTATTATTAGTCAGGCTACGCTATCATAATATATGAAAAGTAGGCTAGGTAGTAGAATCCACTATTCTAACGCTGTTCTATTTCTGCTATAACTCTTTTTCTTGTACATATTATACAAATAATAAAATAACGATCTAAGAGAATTTTATTTTATTTTCTTAGAGATTATAAGTTAGTTTACTTAGAGAAAATAAATCACCTAGAGCGCCAACTTTTGTAGGAGCATTCATTCTGAGGAGGACTCGTTCTTTTCATTCAGTGTGTTCTTTATTTTTTTCCTATTAAACATTCATTTACATTAGTCAAGTATATTAAAAAATATAAACACATTACAACGTTTTTTAACCAAACCAAAATTATTTAAATAATTATAAGGAACATACACAATAATTCATATAAGACTGTACTATATTAATATCAGTTGTCCATTAAGCTCGAATAAATATAAGTAAATAGTGAATTAAAAATAAATTTAAGGAATAGAAATTGATAAATATAAAACTTACCGTACAAATATAATTAACAGAGACTGTAAGGAACTATACAACTGTAGTGTAAAAATGAGAAACTCCCAAAGACCACCAAAAAAGTAAATAAAAATCTTAAACTCAAAAGCACTCTGGTCTTTTTATATACTTTTAGTATTCTCATAACATAATTAACAACAGGCGTACGTTTAAGCGTTATGTGACATCCTCATTGAAAATTTATCTGCATTGAACTAACTACACTGACTATAAATAAAGTTGTCTGTTGAAATAATCACAAGTTATGTGTATGTATGTAACAAAAAATAAAAACCATGATTTAACTATTTGAGGTTTGAAAATGTGTAAATCAATTACTATTAACACAAATTTAATATACTAGTGTAAAATTTTTAAATATTCATGATAAATTTAAATTTTTGTACTACATACATTTTGTACTACACTTTGTATAATAATTAGTTGATGATTAACTCTTAAGTGGCATAAAATTCTGTTGCAGTGACAGAACACTGCTTCAAATCTAAAACTTATAAACAAAATTACTCCAGTACTGTTTTTTCTATAATGTAAAGACTTCGTCAACTTCAAAAGAAAAATATCCTTACAAATTAAACGCTCTATATATGAAATGAAGCACACCTATTACGGGTGTTTTGGATTAAGTAAAATAAAATAAAAAATTACAACAGATAACTGCAAAATCTATGTTTGTAGACTTCATAATATAAAACTTGTTAAAAGCTGAAACATGTGTAGTATGTTGCTAACATAATGAGTATTAATATTAGTAATTACCTAATAATGAGCATTAATATTAAAAATTACAAAAGTAAAGCCATAAATAACCCACAAAGCATCCGAAACGTGATGTTAAGTAGTCCAGATTCCTAAATCTTTCCGACATTCTTTGAATTGGTACGATATTATAAACTATAGATAAGAACAATTACCTGCAAATAATATCAGTAATAAAATATGGTCTTCTTACGTTCCTAATTATACATTTCTCCTAATGATATGATATATATGATAGTCAACAGTATTGTTGCAGTGCATTATTGTAATAATAGACGTGTACTGTGGTAGACAGGGTCGGCCGTCGGGAACTTGTGCTGATGTAAGCGGTTAGGAGCGGCGGCGACGATCCCGACGACGGCGACGGGCGCACGCACGGAATGCAGCAGGGGAGCGGGGCGCGGGCGGCTGCTGCTGCCGACGGCACTCGGTGCTGCCCGCCTGCCGCGGCCGCCAGTCAGCCGCGCGCCACCCGACACGACTGTAGTTCGAGCGCGCCTCGCCACCTCCGCTCGCACGCAGGTATGTACTTCTCGTTACTTTGCGTGTAGGTGGGCGTCGTAGAAGCGATCGCTTTTTCCTCGCAATCCTGTCGCCAAAAATAACCGGGGACTTTTCAGATGCCAGTGACGCTCTATGACCCTAGATTATATGCAAAATGGGAATCTCTTTCGCCGGTCATCGCTTCTGTGGTTTTATCAGTGTTACATATTTATTATTTGTCGGCGGTGCGGTGAGGTCAGCAAGCGCGCGCGGTGATGTGCGCCTTATCGCAATAGGCGTAGAGTCGCAGCAATGGTTTTATGCCGACGTTCAAACTCGAGCTGCTTAGTGTCTTTACTTTGCTCTTGCGTCGTTTTTGTTTACCATTTTGCCATAACGTATAAGTTTTTTAAAGTAGAAGATGTACAAACTTCTTTCTATGCGCTCAAAAACAATATTTCATAAGATTTTGGAGATGTATCGTAACAAAACAAGATATATCATTAACCCTTTGTATATATAATACACGTGTTATCGTATGTATTAGGTATTCAGTTGGTTATGTGCGTAGCGTTCAACACAACTCCATATTACGCGTATATGATTCCATAGTAATAAAAGAAGGCAGTCGTCAACACTGTTCATATGTCAAATGTTGAACACATA
Source organism: Podotricha telesiphe (assembly GCA_038994665.1). Lineage (NCBI taxonomy): Eukaryota > Metazoa > Arthropoda > Insecta > Lepidoptera > Nymphalidae > Podotricha > Podotricha telesiphe. The sequence continues at coordinate 160,114 of JAOYRR010000035.1, forward strand.
TAACAAAAAAGTGGAAACGTGACTTATCCATATAAGCTTGTTAACTGTTGAGTATTCTTACACTATAGATGCTATACATAACACTGTCAAAGTGTTAGTACATACCACGTGACTATAAAAACGCTCGTTTAAACATTTTTCTAGCAAGCAAAGCCACCTGCACTAATATACTTGTAAACTGGTGCGTGTAAAGTTATCGAGGGATCCAACTCTCGTCCGGTGTTGTCTTCGACAGCACAGCGTTGTGCGTGTACGTTCTAACATTACTATTGACACGCTATATCCGTCCTTATGAAGCTAATGTTACGTTTTAATATCGCGCGATATCATACCCGTACTTAGTGTACCCTCGACGCATCGCTTGAAGAGCTCACGGCCTCGTTATATTCAATTTACCCTAAACTCGCACCAATGGACAGCCGTTTTAGGGGTATATCTGCTTGTAAGGCTTTGGGCTTTAACAGTTTTTCGGATCCAAAGTAGAATCGAGATCCCGACGCCCAAGAGAGTGAAAGACGGGGGGTGAGTAAGAGGGTGGTAGCGTTCCCCATAGTCCGCAGGAGTGGTCGACCCCGGACTTCTAACTAGGATTTGCTAAATCTGCTGCTTTTAAGTATTGGACGTTGAAAAATAACTTTGTGTAATGCGTTAACAAAGACTATTGTTTAATAAAGTTTACTGATATAAATAAATTGAATACATATGAGGAGGACCACCTTCAATTGTATTGATATCCAACTTAAAATACCTAATTATTAAGTCTTTCCTTGTTTCAAATATACATATAGGTAAGGTTTCATGTCAATGCGCAGACAAGCTTTCGTGCTAATGCCAATGCCATACCGAGGTAGGTACGCCCCTGACACACCTTATAGACTGTGCAGCATTTCATTCTTCATATAGGTGTATTAATTAATTCACTGATTTACTATAACATTTTTAAAAACATACCACCACACACCTTCTTTCCTGTTCATATAAGTATTGACATTTTTCTCCATAAATTTTAGCAGCTTTTTAAGGAGCATTTTTCCATAATTTTTTGTACTTTCTTATCGACGATTAACTGTATTGTACGGAAGGATAAAATCCAAGAAGTTTGTCTAACTATTATTTAGACCCGTTTGAAGTTTCAATTACTTACCGATAGATGGTAAACCTATATATTTTTTAAGCTTGACGATCGATATTCAATAAGTATATGATTAATAACTTACAAAATTAGCTAAATGTCATTACAATCTTGGAATAATCACTTTATCCATCTGCCGTATTTGCTAGTAGCTTTTACTGAACACTAGTTAAATAGTAGGTAGTAGACTCGCAATTAATTAGAAAAAAAACATTAAGAAAAATGTAAGTTAAGTATTTTTCTGATATAAAAAAGAAACACTTCAATTTAAACACATTATATTATAATTTTTTTTTTTAAAATAAGACATTATCCGCGGTGATCGATTTAAAAGTCTAGTAGTCTACTTTATCCTATTAGTAGACATTTTATAAACAGTAACAAAGTCATTGCCTTCGTGGCACTGTTGGGTAAACATGTTAACCCACATCATGATGCAGGTTCAAATGCTACTTGAGAAATATTATATATAGCGATTATTACGAATATAAATTCCGCCATTCCATATAAAATATCCCTAAGTGAAAAGTAAAAAGAAATCATCATCTATTTTATTATGTACTATTAACGAAAAAATATAATTTAAAATTTTTTATAAAGTATTATTTTAAAAATCATTTCATTTTTCAAACTCGACCTTATTGCAATACAGAAATCCGTGGCCACTAGACATGTCATTAGTTCTATCGTCTCCAAAAAAATTGGCAGAATTATTCATTTACTTTTGTTATTTAATATTTATAAATTAAAAATAAAGTATTCCACACATTTCATAGAATACAAATCAAATAGCACAGATAGTATAAATAAATAATCTAAAACGCATCCTATTTGTTATAGTAATTTCTCCAAATACGGGCTCATTTTACCATTATGCTTAAATATTTATTTGCATTGATTTAAAAATAAACATTTGAGCTGTCACAATTCAAAGACGAAAGTTTTTTCAAATTAACAATTATAATAACTTTAAATAATGATACTATAATTTGTAGAGTTTAGTTTATTTTGTTTAGGTTTATTGCATAATTATATATTGAAATTGTATAAAAAATAGTAAACTATCCAGGAACATTTTTTCTTAGCGGAAGTACAATCTGCACAAGGACGTAAGTCAGCCAGCCGATTACGTAAATTGTAGCTACCTCCGTTTTCACATGGCGTCTCACGAATTTCATTTCTATGAGAATTAATTAATAAATGCTCAAAATATGCCTACCACAAAAATATGCTTGATCAGTGTTTTAATTATTTTATTACAACTTTTAAATCAGAGAGAACCTAGTGTCAAAATACTCCGTTTTCCACTCTCCGCTCGGATCAGGGTAATTGGGTGTTTAGTGGTGGAATTCAAGGCCACGCTTCGCTTAAATACTTAGAGAATATTTTCGTTTCATTTCCAACTTGAACAATGATATTATTTTAGAAACATATACACCAATACAGTCTGAAGGCTCTTTTCTGGACTCATTTTTATTCTAATATGTTAAGCATTTCAGCATTGGGGTAAACAACGTAAAAAAATATCTATTTATACGGCGATAATCGGACAATTGATAAATATACCTATTTATAAGATATATTTACGGGGACAGAATAATTAATGAACACCCATACTTTATTATTTTTACCTTATTACCTTAAATATTTAAGGTAATATGGTATCCTAGGGTGTCGGAATCACGACCTCCGGCGTAGACAGTCAGACACACTGAAAAACCATTACGCTAAGATAGATATTTTCCCCACTCTACTACGAACGGCAGAAAAATCGACTTTCGACTTTTGATCTAGTATATAAAGTTCTTTTTAATTAATTTGTGCTACCTTAGATTAGTTGAATATCAAATGATGTTACATCTATCGTGCTAAATTAAAAAAAGGAAAATAAGTTGTTACAGAAGCATAAATACGTTATAGTTTAAATAAACTGGAAATTTGCTTTTATTTTATTTATTACAAAAACATTATTATAAGATAATTACTCGTTAGATAAAACGAAACATATGCTTTAAATCAAATTACTAACTCTAACTCTATATTTCCAATGCAATACAATCATTGTTCCAGCATTTGCAGGAAAATCCACAGTCGAAGGAAACCGAGACGTTGATTAATTATGTATTTATTATAAAGCATGTTGTGTTAATTTCTTTCTTCAAAGAAGCAGTTTTGACCAAATCTATTTAGTAGCGTTCTTATAACAAGCACAAAAGACACGAACGGGAATTAAACCTAACATTATTCAAGGGTAAATTTAATTGTTACTTAGAGGTATACCTATGATTTTCTGATTGCTCGTCTAAGGTAAAACGGTTTTTATATTGTTTGCAAAGCGGCACCTGCATTAGATGGTTGAATAATTCGCATGTGTAGCTCGTGGTGAGATTGTGAGGCGCACCTCGGGCGGCGCGCGGCAGCTGCATTGCAGCTGGCAGGCGCGTCCTCTTGCTTGTTTTGCAACAAATGACAGAAAGTCCTGCCCTCCTCATGTATGCGTTGTGTTGAATGTTACTATTTCAACTTGTCCATACCAAACATTAGCAAAGCATAATGCAAGTTCTAATTAATTATGGACTACGCGAACGGCTGGAGCACCAAGTAAAATCGATTATTTCTTTTAGTACACAAAATAATTAGTAAACGTTTAATTTGCAAATAATGTTTTATAGCAATGGTTTGAGTAAACATAATATAGAGTTAGCTTGATTGCTCTAATGTTAATCTGCTATAATTGGAAGAATATTTTAGTAAGGCAACAGTAAATATTCAGTTTAAATAATCCTGAACGTGAGTTACAACTATTCTTTATATAATAATTAGTAAAGTTGCAGTATATCAGCATAAAACAAAAATATTCGCACTTAAAAAGGCTAATTAAAATTTTACTCTCACTAAATCTATATTAATGTGAGCACAGACAACCTACCGTAAAGATACTTTTAAATTTTTGCCCATTTAGACATATGGCGTATTAAATTATGGAAGTCTACGCATCGATTTATCTGAAAGGGAAATAATGGAGGAAATGCATATATTAAACTTAATTATACTTCTGAGTGGAGATTTAACCCACAACCATCACATATACAGGTATACAATGCCCCACTGTGCCAAAATAGCGGCAACGGCGTTGTACCACAGTATGAGAACGAGACTCATTAATTGTCACTTAAGTCTTATTTTACGTCTTTAAGTGCGGCTATTAGTTAAACATGATGTTTTCTTAAAAAAATGTTATTACTTATCATTAATTATTATCTAAGTAAGCTACCAAATATTATAAGATATTGAATAAGGTATAAAAATTGAGGCCATCGTGGCGCAGTGGCATAGCGTCTGAGCGTAAACGCGATTAGTTGTGGGTGGGTGGGTTCTCACAGATGGAAATGTTTATAATTGAAACGATCATTGTTATTATTTAATTTCACCGCTCCAGTATCTAACACAAAGCGCGACGTTGAGTTCTGCCCCTCAACAAGCAATGTCTCGATTTCGGGAGGCGATTGAAGAACGAAGTGTCTTGACACTAGGTTTTCTCTAGCTGCTATGGGGGAAAAAGCGTGATGCTACTAAAACAAATGAAGTTCGATAATAAAAATCATTGCAACGAAAACAAGACAAATCTCAGGCGTACTGAATAAAATTGAAGCGCGTATAGGAAATTTCCGTGCAAAAAATGGTAGCGAATTGCCTTCGTAAATAGATTCGCGGTAGTAACGTCACTGGTGGAGACGAGCAAATGATACTTGAATTTGACGATTTTTAACAGTTCTTTTGTTTTTTTTTTAACATTTTTTAAAGTGTTATTCCCACACTAAGGACACTTGAACGGTTTTCAAGAGGTGCGGGTTCAAATCCCGCTGCGTTCAACATTTTATACGTTTTCTTAAATATATCTAGTTCTTTTGTTTCTTATAATTGTCATACAATTTATGAGCAATACACTAGGTATGCAAATTAACAAGGCGGGCACAAGTCCCACTTTCATTATATTACATACTTATAGCGATCATTTTGATAGAAGATTTTATGGTGTTTTTATGTATGGGCTTTAAATGCTGTTTTTGTATATTTAAATTTAAGCAAATCTATTAAAGCTTATGTTAAAACAAAACATTTTATGTCTATAAGGGGTTCCACCGTTTGTTTTATACAATAAATAATGACTAGGAGTTGTCTGTATAGATTCAGAAATAGTTCATGGGTATCAGCTTTATTCAAGTAAGTTGAAGAATTGGAATGGCACTAGATTTGCGATTTCTGTGTATGTTTAAATTAAATTCTTTTAACGTTTTGTTAAAAAGGTTCGTACTCGCACCTCTTGGAAACCGTCCACGCGCTCTGACCGCTAAGACATGAGTTCAGCACATTTCATAATTTCCTAAAAATGTTTTCCAATTTAATAAGTGTGTGAATAACATATTGAAAATGTTAAAGATAATTTTATTATGCACGATTTTGTATAATTTTCATCTTTAAATTATTAATTATAAAAAATATATAATTGTTTAATTTTTTATTTTTGTGGTCACATTGTAAATGTGAATACTGAATTTGTCACACGGTCGGTATTTTTATAATGAATTACATAATATGTAGGGCTTATTAAAAATTGGACTAAATTTACTTTATAGGTTATATTCCCATTTCATATCATATATTTGTAGGTTATATTCCTATTGCATATATGTAGTAACCAAATCTAAGCTTTTGTCAAAGCTTCTCGGGGCACTTAATATCCTTTTCAAGTCACATGCTTTTTAATTTTATTTCATACATTTCATTTCTATATTTTATACAAGTGTAGGTACAAAGTGTTCCGATATTATAAGATACAGTGTACCTGCCACACACTGTAGGAATGATAAATAGTTATCTTGCCACACGTACATTTATACTACTACATATATATATATATTATCTTGAAAAGCATATACTAAGCATACCTATGTACATTAGATTATTCTTTTGTGAGACTAACAGTGTAACGTAATATATCAAAATTTAAAGAATGTGGATATGACTCGACTATGCGTAATGTAACTCGCAGGTAGGGGATCAAGGGTATCGAGCCGACGACCCTCGTCGTAGGGTAGCTCCCGTGAGGTATAACAGGGGAAAGAGTCCTGTTATGCCTCTGTATAGACACGATGCTGAGGTTGCCTCTGGTTTAGCGTTACTCTTCTGACCCGCAATTAGGTCAACAGATAGGAGGCAGACTCGAATGGATGGTTAATTATGTAACAAACATACTTTTTATTTATGATATATTAATAATAATGTAAACTAAATGTCACATCATAACTCTGTTTGACGTAAAGTGGAAAAGGATTTTCATAGAGTTAATTTTTTTATTGAAAAGTATCAATGGTTGCTTGTACTTACTTACTTTTCATTAGGACTTAGCTAGTATTTTAATTATTATTTCAGTAGTGAAATCCAAACGTAGCCTTACTTTATAAAACAAGACTTGGTTAATAAAATAAATATGAATATGTTAAAGATACAGAAAGGGTAAACGATCAATAATATAATATTTATCCTCCACTATTCCTGAATAATAATAGATTTAAATAACTTACACATATTTATTTAAATATTTACATATATTAAATGTTTTTAAGTAATATATTAATAAAAACCAAGCAATATTATATATATTTTTGTCATTTTTGCATGCACCTACTAATCTAAGACCCCGAGATATTTCACGCAAAGTCGCCATTGCAGTCGTTTAGTTGAGATAACGTTATCAACGATAGCCTTGCTCAGGGGATTCTGTGAAGCCACATAGGACAGCCCATTACTGTTCGCGCGTGCGCACGCCTTTCTCTTTACCACTTATTTAGTTAACACATGCTATAGTTTGTACTGTAGGGCTTTGGTGAAGATCTGGCGATGTTCCAGTTGAATGTACTTATCAAACGTATATAATTAATAAATATAATTAAGATAGAGTAAATAGAGCATATATAGAGTATATATTTATAAACTAAAAGCTTATAAAAGTTTTCTTGTTATGAACCTACAAAAATGTAACACATATTTTTTCGTTTTGTTTGCGTTGACAGGATAATACATAGACATTTTCAATTTAATAATACCGCTCCCCTGTATCCGCGTCACTGCAACGAAAAGAGGTCGTTCGTGTTCGCGCCAGCCATCTCGGCCAGCCAACAATGAAGAGCGGCACACGTTGCCAGTGCTATATCGAACGACTTAATATAGCTACAACAGTCTGCGTGCGGATAGACGGCTGCATGCTTTGTGGGCGTCATGTAATGTATGCGTGGTCGCTCTCGGTCGACTCTATATCGACGTGTTGTCGGTTGGTTCCAAACGGGCGTCGCACTCGCATCGTCGTGACCTCACTGCGCAGGCGCCGCTGTCGGTCGCAACGCCTAAATATGACCTAAGCGCGACCGACTCTATCACGCGTTGCAATATTTCTTTTTCTTTCGTCCGCAGTAACATTGTTTTCATTTCCAATTGAAGCTTCTCATTTCTTAGAATAATTACACATAAAAAAATATACTGTTTAGTTTGATGCTTGTATTTGCTGTAGCGTGTACATAATTGCTAGTAGGTACATAGGGGTACTACTGCTGTTATATGCTAACTGTACTAACGTTTCATTAGATTAGGGATAGGTGTATCGTGTACAGCGACTATGTAGAGTTTGTGGAGGCCACCTAACACCTGACGCTCTAGCATCTGGCGGCCGGCTGGCTCGGTCTGCGCACACCAAAACTTGTTTTCAACCAGGCAGACGTTTTAGCAAGACAACGACACGTAAATTAGAAAAAAATAATAATTAACTTAATATCTATCTCTATACATTTAAAATATACTGAAAATAAGATGGTTCAATGATTCTTTTTGTCAATTATTTTATTTAAAGTTGATTATTTGTAGTACTTCAAACGAACGTTTTTCCCCCATGTTATAAGAGTTGTGCAAAGGCAACGAACGGAGCTCGCCGGCAGAGTATCGCAGTTGTACATACGAGTTGCTATAGGTATACTATAGATGTAGTAAGACGGTGCATATATATATCTATAGGTATGTAGCTGCGTAGGTAGCGACGGTTATACCACAAGCCTACGACGACGGCGTCGACGGACGACCCTGATAATTTGCTGCGTTAACGTTACTTCAACGGCTTCTTACAACACTGAATTCCCTGTTTACAATGTTTTTATGTTTTATGCAATTTATCAAAATCGGTCGGTAACTCATATTGTCATATTATTATATACTTAAATGGAGTTTACGAATTTGTACTAAATATGAGGCGTTATTTCCTTCAATATATATACTTGCATGTTTTTTTGCTCGCGATACGATATAATTATTTATTGAAATTCCCGCTACTCACTCTTCGATACGTTGTCTTGTGCTGTGGTAGAATAAAACATTCAAAACGACGTTAGAGTTATTGGTTTGTTGTTTTCTAAGCGTCGCCAGTATTGACTCATAATATATATCTCAGAAGTACCTAACAAACAAGTCGGCGTGACTACGCTCATACACGAGTCGATCGGTCAAAGCGTAGCGTCCATGACACCTAAACGAGCGAACAGCACCTCTGCTATCTGGTGCTTTGATAAGACACTATTATCTATGCGCCTCGGCGCGGGAGGGACATGAATTGCGATCGGTCGAGTGTTGGGTGGCGCATGTCGGCTTCGAGTGACTCGGGACACAGCCAACGACGCTCGCACATGTTGCGGAACGTGCAGGCGGCCGCGGAGCGAGCGGCGTGGGGCGGGGGACGCGAGCGCCAGGGACGGCGGCAGGCGTCAGCACACCGGCTCAGCGCCACGCACACACGCGCGCCGACCACACGACGCCCGCGCCCGAAGAGCGTCATTGCGCCTTATCGTGGCCATCTTTAAACGAGCACGCTGCACGCCACCGCCGTTGGTATGAATTCCTTTCGAGAGCGGCGTTGCCATGATAGTAGTTGACGACTGCACTCCTTTCATTGTCCTTTACGTGCGCGTCGCTCGGCGGCCACCTTCTTCAAGGTTATGGTAATTACCTGTCCGACCGGTGGTATGCTTGAGAATGAAACATCACCACTTTATAAATATATTGATAACAATTATTATTACTGCCGTCTCAGTTTAGGACTGGACGTAAATTTATAAATATTTTTTTTAGCAGTAAAGAAAATACCTACTCGTATAGTAAAGCACGCAGGATCGTTCAAGCGCATTAAGAAAGATGCTATGTAAGCACATGTCTCCTCTTTAGATAAGCAAGAAGTTCTCGTGGCTACCATCTGTGTAGTATCGATCCCGAGAGGGTGGAGTGGGTCGGCATCCCTCTAATTCATCTCCACACGACGGTGGTATTAGCTAGGCTTTCGTATTTTCCAGCCTAGACGCTGACGGGCGGGTGATAAAGGAAACTGCCTACGTAGCCGGCCCCTCGGTCGAAGTATAGAGCACGTTGTCGTGCGGCTATATATAGATTGTGTTGGCGAAGCTGCGAACTGCTACCGCGCCCGCCGCCGCCGTCGCCGCCGCACCGCCGCACGTCCCAGCGCCGCACCGCGTCGACGACACCGCCCGACGAAAGGTCAATTGGCGCGCAAATTATTTGCGTCGCAAAATCCGCAATGTCGCCTACCACTGTAGCGCTATACATATAACAGCGACAGTATATTATTAGCCAATTGATCGTATAAAATCTATTTCCTTTATTACTTCTTTTATCTTATAGAGTATAAATAAAACGTTTCGATATATGTAGTACAAATAATACGTAAAAAGGGAATAATAATAATAATATTGGAACTTTAGTAAACGCAAATATGAATAAGTTATTTATCCCGCACGAATATAGACAATTATAATTTTTCAAACTAAAACACGAACTCTAATAGTAGCAATGTCGCACCATCTGTTATGATATGGCGTAGGTACAACAGGATTGCTCATAAAAAAAATGTATAGTATTATATGATTGTAGAATTTAATTGTTAATAAGATAATTTTGCTATTTGAATGGTTTTTACCCGAATCCGATCAGGTTGACAGATTAGTTGAGCTTCGGAACTGGTTTACACAAGAAGTGATGGTAAGACAGTCGAGGCCGAGACGGGGCGAACGCTTTGACACGCTAGTTTTGCTTGTTTGCGCCAATGGTCAGTCATGCTCGGAATAAGACATATTCCGTTCAAGAACGGTTTTCAAGAGGCGCGGGTGCAAATCCCGCTGCGTTCAAATTTTTATACGTTTTCTAAATATGTCTTTTTCAATTTCCTTAGTGTGAGAATAACACTATAAAAAAAATATGTTAATAAAACTGCGAGAACATTATGTTATTAGGTAATACAATATTACTTGACAAAATGTAATTCACAACTCTACATTTTTCAACACCCAAAACATTTCTCAAAATAATGCTTGTAGCATATAATTTATTGCTAAGTATCCAATGATGAATTTTATTATAATAATATTTTAAACATTATTTCCAAAAAACATATTTGTATAACAAAACTGTCATTTGTAAATAAAATGACTATTTATAAGTGATTGTATAAATCTAACTAAATAATGAACATTTAATTTTCAAATTGTTAAAATTCAAATGTACAGGATTTGAAGTCGCTCTTTTGTATACCGAGTTTTTATTAACGTGCTACGAATTTTTTTTACACAGCTTTAATAACATTATATTTTAGGTCTCTGTAATATCTTTATATGTTAATAATAACATTATAAAAATCGTATAAAATTAACAAATGAGTAGGCGAATATTAATTAGTTTTACTTTAAATCAAGATTTATACATTTCAAATTTCTTTTATTTGGGGACTAATTGTTATAGAACTCAGCATGAGCGTTCCTAACAGATCACTTAGTTACATGCCATTATTACCTACTGAACAATGCAAACAATAATGCTAACGGGCTTTTAGAATACATTACGAGAATTGTAGATGCGCCCTATACATTAATACATTGAGTCAACTAACTAAAAATATGTCTGTTATGATAACTGCAATTATCATTAAATCTTACTAAATAACTTTCTACACGTTGCAATATATTTTAATAGGATGTTAAATTGTACAGTAAATTATTTAAAAGTTATTGAAATGTTGCTATTTTTTGCTACATTGTATATGTAGATATACGAAGGGAACTTTAAAATCCTTTTAAAATCGTTTTGACTTACATAACAATATATTATATACGCGGGAACCCGCACGTTGATTTTATTCGACGTGACTTTATTCGACCACAGTGTTATTGGATCGCATATTTAAACTAGAATTCGTGTTAAAGATAATGTGTAAGAAAGGCACGCTTCACATTTGTTACATCTAAGCTTTGTAACATTGGTTGTACAATAAAAAATAATAAGGCAAAGCAATACCCATATAACACATTACAGACCTTAATTTACTTAAATAGAAGTTTATTCATTCAATGTGACACTTTATTTAAGCCATCTATTTATTTTTTCGCCGATTTATTACAAACTTATAATTTCACATATATTAATTGAGTTTAATTTTTTTACAATTGAACTTCTATAAAGTTAATAAATACCAATTTAATTCATATTATACACTATTATTTAAAAAAAAACAAATCGTCAACTGCCGACTTCTCGCAATAGAAGCCACCCATGTATAAATTATAATACGACGTCGAACGAAAGCAAAAGTGTGCTGTCTGTCCTCCATAAACCCAAACGACTCGATACGTACGATACCCGCGATAGGGGAGTCGAACTTGAAAGAGACGAGAGTGAAAGGAATACTTGATTTTATTTTATATAGTTCAGAACTAAGCCATTATTTTTCTCCACTAACTTTTATTTAGGTTAAAGTATTAGAAAATATATTATATTACAAAAAAATATATTGTAAAGTTAATATTCAGTCCCTTTTTTTTTGTGATTTTCATAATTCGTAAAAATTACGAGACTCGAGCCACCTTTAGATTTCGAATAAATTTAGTACCGTATATCTAGTTTAATTGAGTTATGTGAATTATCTGAATATTTACGTATTCTTAGTGCTCAATAAACATAAAATTATTATTTTCTTATTTGTATCCCATAATTACGGATGATAATATACATTGTTTAAGGACAATCCGATCTAAATGTAACAACATTGATTTGCTTCCATAAAAAATATTCAGCATCATTCCTCATTCCACTTCTTTGTCCTTAACATTATAAAATAGCGCTGTTAAGTGAGCGGTTGCTATTTTTGTATTCACTGTCGTAACAGGCGGACGTCACCCGCATCGCTGCAGCAAGCATGCGTAAATGAGATCTAACTATGTGCTAAAGTAGATAGGTAGAGACCATGGTAGCCGACAACCCTGCATCCCCGGGCAACGCCGCTGCGACGCTCTATAAATACACAGCAGGTGTGGTGAGCGCGAGGGGTGCGGGGCACGCGGGCCGGGGGCATCCGCCTCTGCAGCGCTCCAAACTGTTCGCAGCGGCCAACGGACCTTAGCGACGCCATATCGATTGCGAGGGCTCCCCCTGTGGCGCGCCGTCGCTCATTGTACTCGGGCTGGGATGCCTTCTCCGGCATTTCCTGCCTCCAACTTGTTAAGTTGTCTGCGTGGAACCCGCCCGCGCCCCCATGCCGCTCCCCCGGTGCCGGTCTCACCAGGACGTCCGCCAGCTGCTTCAACTACATAAGTGGCTAGTGCCTACACGGCGCGGCTTGTACTCGATTTTTTTAATTTTCACCCTGTCACTTTAAAAACTCTAGATAGTATCTAAGTAGATATATATACATAGCGTTAGTTATTGTTCGCAAGTACTTTTAAACTATTTTTTTAAATACGAATGAATAATATTTAATAATATGTCTTATAGTATTACACAAATGTATTACAAGAATAAATAAAAAAATAGTAAAAATAAAATTACATATTATTTTGGTATATAGTCTAATCAAATGCTTACTTACATTTTATTTAAGTAAATATCAATACATTAAAAAATATACATATAAATCAATATTGCTACCGAAGTATATACATAGCACGTATACCTGCTTACAGTCTTTAGAATTATTGTCTTTGTAATGGGTCTGACGACGGACACCGGCCGTTTTACGGTTTACGAGATCATATGAATAGGTGAATATTATATATCTTTAGCTTACACGTTACATTAAATTAAGCGAATTTAATAATAGATAAAAAATGTTATTAAATTCTCTTATTACTTTTTTGAAGTGATATTATAAGTAGAGTATACAAGTCATTCCTATTAGTTAAGTGTACCTAATTCACATACTGTAAGTAAATTAATTAGTAAAATCAAAACATTTTATAATAATTATTAGTGAATCAATTTCATTTCTTCTATTGATTTCTTCTTCTTCTATACTTAGGTATAGTTACGTACTTACGTTTCCAATTTTCTTATTTATTTTCCTTTTTTGAAAATAAGAGTTACTTTCATATATGCGGTATTTTTACATTATTGGTTTAAATGAATGCAATACTACTGAAAGAACTAAATAATGATTACTTAATAACAAAACTAAACAAACATTCTTTTCAACTGTATCTAGTTAGTAAACATTTGAATAGTATTTGTCCACGTCACATCATAATAAATAATCAAATATATGCATATCAGTTCAGTAGTTATAAAGCTGTCAATCGTGTCACGTTTAATGAATAAATGTCATAGAAATGCAAACTAAACGGCTTAATATGTAAGTAACAGCATCGCCATTACGTTTCTTTTAAAATAAGTTTATGAGAGCGAATGAGATTCACCACAGTGGAGGTCGCCTGCTGCGTCAGCTTCGCTAATCGCGATCGGTGCCGCAGAAGAAAAACCTAGGATAATCACGTCGCCAGTCGCACCCGTCCCGCGCCCACGCGCCCTCGGCCGACCGCCAGCCGCCAGCCGCCACGGGCGCTTGTCGGTCGCGGGTCGCTTCATCGCCTGCCAGCCGAGCGCCGCTGAGTCGGCCTCATTCAGTCGGCGACGTTCTCGCGCTTCGCACACGGCACACGCGGCCGCCGGTGCAGTACGCGCCCCTTGTGCACCCCGCACCGCGCGCCCCGCGCTCCGCACGCCGCCGGCGACCCTTGTCTCGGACCGTTTAACCGACACCGAGCATTGTTTTGTTGCAGCGGAGTATGCTACAACAGATGTCCTCGCCGCACAGCGCGCAACTCGGCGAGGTCGCGACTCTCGTGCGCCCACTCGAAGGCCGCCCGTGCGGCGACGCATCTTCGGAGGCCTCCTCTGATGCTGCGGAGGATTTTGAATTACCGCAGTGTAAAATAAAGAGGAATTACAACTGTGCCAAGTGCACGTTTTATACGCAGAACCCGCGTGTTTATCTCGTGCATACTCGTGACGTCCACTTTGAGCGGTTGAAAATTTACGACTGTCCATATTGTGTTTATGCTTCTAGGCATCTTCAGAAACTTACAAGACATATAAAAATGGTACATGATATAGCAGTAGATAAAGATATTAAAGAAATAGAAAATATGCCATCTACATCGGACACTTTGGAACAGCCGTTAGAAAAGATGGAAGAATTACTCGAAGAAGTAGAGGAGTACGACGACATACAGATGGACGTAGAAGACGGCAACGAGGAGGAGACTCCGGAGCGAGCATTTGAAAGTAATCAGATAAACTCCGCAGAGGCCCCATCTGCAAAGACGCTATCTGAAAAAAACAATTTCTTTTCGTGCAGCAAATGCAGCTATGCAACTCACATAAGAGCTAGATATACGAAACATGTTAAATACCATTCAATGCCCATGATTAAATGTACTATGTGCGACTTCAGGACACCGTATAAATGGAATTTAGATCGTCATATGAAAAACCACGGGGGTACCGGAACCTTCCACTGCTATATGTGTAACTTCACCGCAGACATAAGGCAAAGTTTGACGGTACACGAAATGAATCATCACACGCTTCCTGTTGGTCAATCGAGTTTAAGTCGGCGTCGGAACCGGGTGGGCGCCAGCGACATAACTGGTGTTGATTTGACGGACGGCGACGCGCTCATTTTGAAAGAGGAGGAAGGGAGCGGAGACTCGCGATCCTCACACTCAGCATCGGTGAGTGTTGCCGTGAGCGGGGGCCGTGTCTAGGGGCCGCAGTGATCAGTGACGTCACGCCTCTTATCACTCCGGCTTTGCCGAGTGGCTGCCGTGCACTCCACTCGGCCCCTTGCGCGCTCTTGCATCATGTTTACATACATCTATGCATGTCGTTCGCGTTTCGTTTGAATTACATGCATGAATACCAATGAATGTTTATCGGCATATTACTGTTTCTCCTACAATTATTTGACTGCACCGATCGCACCTTTTTAATCTTAACTTTAACATTATTTTGATTATTTGAATTGCTTAAGTATTTAAAATCGATTTTAATACATTTATATTTTTATAATATAGTAATTTTAATCTATTTAATAATATATATTTTTTGATGATATAAGAGTTGATCGAGTCCGAAAGTTTTACATATAAACATAATATGGCGTTGTTTTTTGAACTGTTGCTTACGGTGGGACTAAGCGAAGGGGCAAAATTATTTTACAGTAAAAGATAATATACTTGTTAACATCATTATTAGTTGATAAATTAAAATGTATGTATTACATATACAGATAACAGATTTTTATTAAAAGAATATTTTAAAAGTTAAAATTTATTAATGTTTATTAATAATATTTAAGGATCGCTTGTTGTGCGTTAAATTTTATAACTATCCCTGATTTACAGCAGGTAAAAAATATATAGATGATTTCACATTATATAATTTTAATTTGTCTTTATACTATTGAAAATTATCACTATATAAATAGTAAATTCTATGGCTCGAATTCCGACGAAAAGTTCTCTCTGACTACCACCTATGAGGTAAAAAGCATGAAGCTGCTAAATTAAAAGAACTTTCGCTAAGCTGTAGACGGTAAAAGACTGAAAAAAGTTATAAAAAATTAAATATTTTAAAAAGCGTCACTTCGCGGCCTATTTACGTTACTTGTAATTAATATCTATCCCAAACACCGACAATTTATTTTTTATAAATTCGTTTTACATAATCATATAAATAAATATTTTTATTTTACTAAATATTCAATATCATTATATTAATAGACATTAGGTATATGGTAATTTTTTTTTTATTACCATTGTTTATTTACAAAAATATGTTATAAGTATAGCCAAAAGGCGTAATAAAATTAAAAACAAATGTTTTGTATTTGTCCCACGTAAAAATTATAATCTTTACAAATCATTATTTACTTTTTATTCGCAGTTAAAAAATACAACATATTGGTTTTTATATTTATGATATATTATTTATTACTTTTAAAAATATTTTTCTCTCTTTTCAGGAAATGGGTCTACAATACATGGATAAGGAAATAGTCAGTTGTAACAGCGACTCTAACGACGCCTCCACTTCTGACAACGGTAGAAAAGAAAATATGCAAATAACTAAAGAAACTGATATCAATTTCTTATCAGAAGATGTTAAGAGCCAAAAGCATTGCAGAAAAGTTCCCCGGCCCATTCCACAATTAATACCTTTAAATGCTTCAACACCAAATCAAAGTAAAACAAGCGGTGAACCCCCTTGTAAAAAACTTAAAGAGTGTGCGCAGTCACCGGAAATAAATAATGCTCAAAAAATAGACAATCTCCCTTTGGATGTCACTCTCACTCCAGTTAGCAATAGCAATTCAAAAGACACGTGTGTCCGTAAAAAGAATGAGTCCTTCTTTGATAGACTCAAGGAACGATTATTAACGGAAACAGGCGAGGAAGGATCATTAATTTGTAAAAATTGTGGATTTGAAAGTAAATGTTTATCTGAACATTCAGTTCATGAAAAAAATTGTACATCGCAAGCAAATCGTCAGTTAACAAACTCGTTGCATTCTAGTCTGGGATCAACGCGGTGTCAAAACTGTCGACATAGATGTAAATCGAGTGCCGATTTATATATACATATGCAATCTTGCAAAAAGAAAGATGCCATACAAGAAATTACGTCTGAAGTACATAACCAAGATAGCAGTGAGGCTGTCGCTATCACTTGTGAAAAGGAAGTAGAGCCACATCCCATGGAAAATGTTGTTTTTGTGTGGAATAATATCAGTCATGATACTAACAAATTTGATACACCATTAGATATTAGCATCAACGATGATTCAACACTACCGGAAGAGAATAGGAATTTTGATTCTGAAATTGTTGATGATAATGACACTGAAAACATGAATTTGTCACCGAGTCAAGCGATTGGAAAAAAAGTATTTAAATGTCCATATTGTCTATTTTGGGCGTCAACGGCTTCAAGATTCCACGTTCACATAGTCGGACACTTAAATAAAAAACCATTTGAGTGTTCTTTATGTAAGTATAAATCAAATTGGCGGTGGGACATAACAAAACATATTAAACTGAAATCTGCTAGAGATCCTGAACATGCCGAAGCTAAAGTAATCATGACCGACGAGACCGGTCGCCGTAATTACAGCAAATATAATAAATTCCTAGCAATGCCCAGTTTAAATGAAAATGGTGAGAACAAATTTCATTACATTGATCAAAGCATATCTGCAGATACTGTGTTAGATGATGAGATATTCAATGATTTAAACGAAGGTATAAATCAGCCCTTTGACATGCCACTAAACCTGCAAACACAGGAAAATAAATTTGAATATGATAATAGAATATTTGACGCTAAAAAACCGAAAAGGACGCTTTGGAAATGCAAAAAATGCAATTACAAGTAAGTATAATCGAGCGACGATCGAAGGTTATCTTAAAATTTAATTTTTAATAAATATCAACCTTTTACTTGTCTAGATTATGTAAAACAATAAATAAATGTTTATTTTAAAAGATGATATTTTGACTTTCCAGGGACCCATCAAAAGAGGCGCTGTTGGAACATGTGCGCGAGCATTCTAAGCCTGATGATGGAGAGGAAATTAAAGTTCCGAATAATGCCCACAAAAAACCAGATAATATGCCAGATCCAGCTGATTTGGCGTACCGATGCGGCCACTGCAACCAGCTGTCCAACTGGAAACATGTTATACAGGTTGGCATACAAATACCGTAACCGATAGTAAATGACAAAAACATAACATAATAAAACATAGTTATAAATGTAACTATTTTTAAAATATTATTGTTTTAAACTTTAAAAAATGTTTTTGTATATTAAAATTTTACATTTTATACTCGTACATGAAACACATGCGCTCGCGCATGGACGGCTCCCAAGAGGCGCGGGTTCGAATCCCGCTGCGTTAAAAAAATTTATACGATTTTTAATGTTCTAAGTGTGTGATTAACATTTTAAAATGTAAAATAAAGCTTATACATTTTAATTTAAAGATCATATTGCCATTATATACCTTAAAAAATAAAAATGATTTAATTTTCAGAGACACTGTCGCCTTAAGCATGATGGAGTGATTAAGGTGATAACAACAGTAAAACCCAAACCTGATGCCTCTTCTCTTTCTGCAAATGAAATCAACAGTGACACTTGCACGAAATGTCCATTTAAAGCAACAGACAAACCCATGCTTTTGGCACACTTACAGCAACATCAACCTTCGCCACTGTCTATATTCAAGTGCTATTTTTGTCCTTTTTTTGTTAAAGATGAACACGAACTCATTCAACATCTTATTTTACACGGCATTACCGACCCAGAAGATTATATATCTAAAGCCATGGGGTGCAAATCTCCATTACCGGAACAAGCAGTTTCAAATCCATTAAATCCATCGTCAACTAAACGGCATCGATGCATAGAATGTCCATACGAGACAAACAGTAAATCTCAGTTTATGTATCACGAGCAATTCCATCGTCTTCCGGCTGATACTCCATACAAATGTCAAGAATGTAATTACAGCGTATCGAAGAGGCACCTACTTCACCAGCACATGCGTGTTCACGGAATATATGCAAAGAAAAATGATATCGAAACTGAATTCGACAATACGTCAGCTAGTCAAATTGACGCACAGTGCGACTTTTCAGTAAACCTGGACGAAATTCCGTTTGTATGGGTATCGGCTAAAAACGAATTCCACAAAATGTATAAATGTCGATATTGCTCATATGTGAACTCACAAAAGTGTAAAATACCAAACCATGAAAAAATACATTGTATAGTATTTGAAAATAGTGACATTACCATCTACAAATGTCTTGAATGTAAATTTACCTGTGACAATAGAGGAAGATTAACTGAACACTCTAAAATTCATGAAGAAATATACGGGCGTATTTACTGCCCAGTAGATTCTGATGTCCCGGACGAGGAGCAGATACTTAAGTTGCGTAAAGTGATTGATCAGGATAAATTGAATGCAACGGAGGATGAGGGAAATCAAAGTGAGGTTAGAGAAACCAAAACTTTATGTTTCTGTCAAAAATGTCCAGCAAGATTTTTTGCTGACAGCGAACTTAAAGTTCACGACAAATTTCACGATTTAACATTCCAGAACAAATGTAAGAGCTGCGAATTTTCCGTGCCCCAGGAAAATGAATTATTTATACATAACTCTGTACATACTGACGAATATAATACAAAAACAAAAATGCTTAAATTTGTACATAAAATACATACTTTGTATAAAGATCCGAAATTACAATTTGTTCACTGTCCAATGACATCAGGCGGGGCTTGGGTAGTGGGTAGCCCAGGCAAAAATTATGATTATAGTGATTTAATAAGAAGACCAGAAACAAAACACACACCTAAACAGTATTATTGTAAAGAATGTCCTGCTAAGTTTTTTAAAACTTCTGCTTTGAGCTATCACGTGGGATTACATGGTGGGGATGGTGATCATAAGTGTAAGAAATGTAGTTATGCTGTCAAAAACCTCGGTAACCTGGCAAAGCATGAGCTTTTACATGAAACTGAACCTAAAGCTTCCAATTGCGATTACGAATCAGGAGAGGACATGGATTATAAAAATATTCCTTTATCGGGCACTGATTTGTTTCAAAGAAAGACTGAAGCCCAGAAAAGAGTATTGACGGATAAGGATAAACTCGTGAAACCCAATGACCACTTTCCACCTGTACTTCAGGCAGATCCACAATTTGGTTATTTGATGCATGGAAATCCAGAATTCATATACCCTACATACCTCAAAAATGGCCGGCAAAAAGAAAAACGTTATAAATGTCACAAGTGTCCATCTGCATTTGAAAAGAGGGAACAATATAAAATACATTTATCTCTACACGGATCTAAACAAAGATACAAATGTGAAATTTGCGACTATTCCGTTAAATACTATGCCAATTATGTACAGCATATGAGAAAACACCAAATGAACGACGAAGCGCAGGCCGAGAGGAAGAAAGGCATTAATGGTTTCACAGAAATCGAATGCGAAACCGTAGTTAATAAACGAGACGATAGTGGAGATAATATTAAGCTAGCCATCAAAACAATGCCTAAGAGACCCGTTCGCAGTGATTTTCAACAATTTTCTATAAGTGACCAGCAGACCCTTCGAATACTGCAACGCCGTCGCTCAATGAGTAAAAATACCAAAGAAGGTAATACGTCTGAACTATCTCCTATCAAAGAAAGAAAAATGCATATGTGCATTTTTTGTCCCTACACAAATCAACGTCAAGATGCCCTAAATAACCACTACAGGCGACACGACGACTCGCTGGCATTAAACAGTGGTAGTCATAAATGTTCATACTGTGATTTAGTAGTTGTACAATCTCATTTCCTTCGAGAACATTTAAAAACACATTTCAGCTATCAGAAAAACCTAAACCCCGAGTGTTTTGTATCTAACGAAAATGTTACTTTCACTATCACAAAGTTGGATGAAAGTGAACCATCGTCTCTAGACTTCAAGTTAGATGTGATTAATCAAACTAAACTTTGCAATGAAAATAAAATATTTGTTAAAATTAAAACAGGTGAATTGTCTGTTGAATAGGTAGTAGTAAATAGAAATACTTAGCTATAAAATTGTATATAGTGTTATAAGCAAAATTTTTGAGTTGTTCTATACTGAGAGCAAATATGTATCTGTTGATATTCACCAAAGTATAACTTGCCATATTAGAATAGTTAGATGGCGAACGTTATTTAAATATCATGGATATACCACTTCATTCTATTAATATTATATTATTTGGCCAGTAAATAAGTTAATTTTATATGTAGATACTAGGTTTACTTTAAGAAGTTATGTTGATGTAAAATTAAAATAAGGATTTCAAAATATTTGTATGATTTAGTAGCTTACTAGGTGTATCATATACGCTAAGAGGATATATGTATTCATTTAAAACAACAAATAATAATATATATATAAATATATGTACATTATTTTCAGAATAAAAGTACAAAATTTTAGCAATCTACATACACTCTGTGCATATGTTTTTATATTTTTTTTAACATGTTAATGTTATCATGCTTAAAAAAATATGTATTAAAAGATAATAGGTATTTTAAAAAATGTATATATTTTTTAATTTTATTTATAGTAGTAGTTCTTATTTCACAAAATTTTGAATGCATGTTTCATGTAAGAAAACAGTTTGTAGGTGATCTCCATGTTGAAAGACTTTAGAATATATTTCAATTATACCATATTTAGATGTTATTAATTGTTAGTGTTGTGTGAATGCTAGTATAAAGACATCTTTTGCTTATGTAGCAAACCTATATATTTAAGGATTTAAAATTCATAAATAGTATTGAATATCCATAAAACAAGACAATAATAACATTGAAATTTCAACAATCATTTTTTGTTTAAATTATATACATGTTCAAGTATATTTTTGCACATTATCTATGCCAATTTGTAAGTTAAGATTATTCAAGTTTTCATATAAAGCCCTTAAAGGGTGCATTCCTGTTGTAATTAAAATTGAGACAATTATAACAATGTGATATATATTTTGTAGTTTTAATTTTTGTCTATGATACAATAAAAAAATATAGATAATTTTTAAGCAGGTTAATTTATTTATTAAGTTAAAACTAAGTTTTTCTTATCTACTTCACACAATTTCATTGTCAATAGCAATAAGTCAATGCAATGAAATAGGAAAACATAATTCATATTAAAAGTGAAGAATATTTATTTGATACACCAGTGTACCATACCATAAAAGATACACTAAATTTTATAAAAGCAGTCTTAACAGAACTTCCAGCGATTTCCACATTCATTGCAAAGAACAAAAGTAGTCATAGGTTCATCAGAGCTTCTTGTTTGAAGTTGATTGTATGTACAATTCTTCTTCTTGCATTTTCCACATTTGAGCATCTCTGTTTTAGTACCCTGGACAGTTGCAAGTTGAGCATCATCAATAGCTTCTTTTACAAATTTCTCCCGTAATTTCTTCATTTCATCACTTGCCATTTCTTCTGGGGTCATTTTGGCAAGACGTGATGCAGCAATCACTCCATTCAGGAAATTTGTCCGTAAAGTAGGATTTTTAAGATCTT
This sequence comes from Podotricha telesiphe, assembly GCA_038994665.1. NCBI lineage: Eukaryota > Metazoa > Arthropoda > Insecta > Lepidoptera > Nymphalidae > Podotricha > Podotricha telesiphe. The sequence goes on from JAOYRR010000035.1 coordinate 182,789, forward strand.
TTAAATTGGCCACTCTTGACCGAACCCTGTTTTTGTATCTCATATCTGTATTTTTGAATTCTACATAAATGCATTCCTCTAATTCCTCAGCAAGTTCTTCTGGTGTTGCACAAGAATTTGGATTTTCACCATCAATCTTCAATGCCTGAGTTAATAATTCTCGACATTTTAGCCTAACAGCATCAGTTGTATTTGACTGGGGTGGGAATGATGCGGGCAATTTTTTATCTTTTTCTTTGTCGTCTTTTTTCTCTTTATCTTTGTTTGAATCCTTTTTAGGTTTAGAGGAATTGCCTGAATCCTTAGGTGTTGCTGGTGTAGACAAAAACTTTTTCCAGTTTTTAATAAGAGTTTTACAAAGAGAAATTACTTCTTCATCCTTACTGGATTTTCGTAATGCATTAACAGTCATACCTATTCTTGTTTTAGTCAAAACATCTAAATTAATAGCCATAGTCTGTAAAGCCTTCAAAAGTTCCAATGCTTCTTCTTGACCCTAGAATAAAATATATAAAAATCACTTCCTACATCAAAACTTAAAATTGCGGCATTCGAATAATAATGTTATTATTAACGTTTTATCATATATTTCAAAATATAAGGACGAGTCATGTTTCAAATTAGTTATTATAAGTTATAATATTCTAAATAAACATAAATAAACCAAACGGCAATGCTTTATTTATATAGCGTTAGCATTAGGAAAACTTATTGTAGTTTTATTATATCTATCACCACACATACCGTGCCATCATCTGATGTCATCTTTGTTAGTTTCTTTTGTATTTTCATTACATCCTCTTCGACGCTCATTTTAACTTCTAAATTAATCAAATTCAATTCCCGCCTAATTTAACAAACAATATATGAAAAATATTGGTAAATCGACCACCATACTATACAGGCATAGACTAGAAGAAATTGACATTATGTCAAAATGTCACTATAAAATTTGCCAGTTGTAAAAAATAAAAAAATTACACTTCTTATTTTTAATTATCTCGGAATTTCAACAAAGTTATTTATGCATTTTGAATTAATAAATTATATAATAAAATTATCATACAGTATGATATATTTTTATTTTGACAAATATATTTGCTATTCAATGTTTAAGAAAGAAAGGGAAAAAAATATAACTTTCTAAGTACTTTATAACATATTATATTATTGGTGAGTTCACTTCAAATAATTTTAAATTGACAATGAGCACGACAATGTGAATCTTCACATTCACTTCAGTTCATCTGAACTTTTGAAAATTTTAAGAAGTAAAGTCGGAAATGCCTTATGTGAGTTTTAACTGAATAAGCGAATGATGTAAATGATAAAACCATTTACTTATACATTAACAGTTACTGGTATTTAGCTCAAAAAAAAGTAATAAAAGACTAAAAATTATTTTATTGAGCATTCATGGAGTTCTGGCAACGTCTATACATCACTAAATTATAAAATTCAAAATATAATAGTATATTATAGTCATATGAGGTGTCTACCTTATCTCATAGTTTACATCGAGCTTAGGGTAATTTCACTCCGTACATATGTACTTAAGAATATATATTCTTGAGAAATATAGATGTCGTAATAGTTCGGCACTAGGTGGCACTATATACTTTATTTCTAATATTTGATAGAAAATTATTATTTATTTAAATTATTATTTATTTTAATTATTATTATTTGACAGAAATATTTTCTGGCAATTTTGTATCATTTCACGTAGTTCTTTTTTTCAATAATAATTTAAGGTTCAAAAAATTTTGTATTCTTTATTATATTTTTAGTATGTATGTATATAAATTGCAAGATAAATAAAAAATCGAGATAATTTAAGAAATTATTTCTAAATAAAAAATTTATTAAAGTTACAATATTTTGATTTCATACAAAGATTTTGAGAATCGAGTGCGCGAAGCAAAACGTACTGAACTGGTAGATTTCAAAACTCAAAGGTAAAAGTTCCGTTAGCTTTTTTACTTTAAATTTATTAATTTAAGTTGAATAATAAATAAAGTTATCATTACTAGATCGTTATTTTGTAGTTTACCTGTCTGACCAAATATTCTTCAAGATTTATTTTATTAATTTCAGGATGTAAGTTATATAATGTATATACACAATTGCTGTGTATATATTTGACGAAAAGATGTAGTGGATGATGATTTTATAAAAAATATATAAGAAAAGAAAATTAAAAAATATATCTCATTCTCATTGTTGTTTTATTTCTATTTTTAAACCGAAACTAAACCTTGGCATTTCCTCGCTTCTATGCGCCTTCGGCTTCTCGCCAGCTTCAGCCGAACCTTGTCAAATCGTTTTTTTTAGACATGTTAAAATCTAGTATATTTTTTCACACATTGGTGTTATTAAAATTGTAGTTTTTATTAATTTTGTACTACAGGTAAATTTTTGTCAAAATCAAAGTGGGAATATAAAATAAATACTAAAAGAGTAGAAATAGTAATTCATATGGAATTATTATTGCATGTTAATATTTGGCATTATTCTAAAATTTAAGCCAAGTTGACTAAACAATATTTTATATTTTGAATTATTTAAATAATATATTTATTTATAGTTTATTATACATATTTTGCTATCATGACTGTAGTAGCTGCTACATAGTACAGGTATTGGCTCACGCATTGATTTTACTTAGGGTAATGGGACTCCAATATACTGATATTACTGCTAGGGTGCTGTCATTATATTAGCACTGATGTTTTATGTAATATATTCCAGACTGTGCTTAATAATAATTTATAAATTCGTTATGCTGAATTAAAAATAAAAAAAAAATTGCATTTGCTAAACGGCTCTGCCGAGTCAGCGTGCCGGGCGTTAATTGCAAAAGATCTTCCTCACCCTTTGTGTCAGCATTAACACATTTATTTATTTTCAATGAATTTAAATGCAAAAGATCCAAATCCTTGTCATACACTTTACTACTACAGCCTCTGAGAACACGAAAAAAGCTGCTGCACATTTTACATGTTAAGTTAATTATTTTGATTTATATTATATGTAATAATTTGTAAAAAAATGTATTTGGATACATAATAAAATTTGGGAATGAACTTAATCTCTCTCGAATCCTGAACTTGCCACTACCGCTGAGGTTGTGAGCCGTGTGTTAAAACTGACGGCGTCCATCTTCACTTCCTTTCTTAATTGTTTTTAACAATGATTAAAGTATAGACAATTCTATAGTCCGCTATCTGACTAATTGCTACTAGCAGCTTCAGCTTTTACCGCATAATAGGGTAGTCAGAAAAACCTAGCGTTTCAAAACAACACTGTTCTCCAATTTCGTGCTTACCAGAGCGGAGAAATTAAACAAATTCTTAAATATAATCATTTCCCTAGTCGAATGAACCGAACGGAACCCAGACATGAAACTTAAAAGTAATCTGCATAGCTTATAAAGCGATAACATAACATAAAAGTTAAGCAATTTATAAAAAGATTCTGTATAATTTTGGTTATTTCAAACACATTAAGAAATTTAAAAGCATTTATAATATAGCATAACAAAATAATAATATGGTAATGCAGTGTAATTGTTGTGTGTGTGATTAACACATTAAAATGTGTGTTAAGAACATTTGTAGAAACGGCAAAAAAAATTGAACGTAGCGGGATTTGAACCTCTTGAAACCATCAGCGCTCTGATCTAAGCTACGCTGTAGATCCTGCTCTAGGTCGGATTCTTCGTCCAAAATCTTATACGCTGTATTTCAACTTATTTTTGTTATAGCAGCCCTCTTGCGTAGATATTTACAAATATATTCTGGCATGAAACAACTGTCGACAAAGAGAAATTGCTTAGGACATTGAAAACATTTTTAGAAAACGTATAAAAATTGAAAGCAACGGATCGGGAACCATGGCTGTCTGAAAACGTAAAAGTATTGCAGCATTCGATCTAACAGTTAACAGTTTTGCGCCAAGATATACCTTATATATAAATTTCTTTTTTTTATTTTGTTCATTTTTTGTCAGTTGCCTGGTTCATAATTTTGCGGCTGCCAAGATGCAGGGACCAATAGTTATGTATGCACAATGACATATTATCATTGTTTTTCATTGTACTTTTTCAGGCTAAGCCCAAATAAATTTAACATAACAATGGGACCACAATTTGCTCCTTCATACCTAAATTATTTTTGAATGAATCTTATCTTAATTACCCGTGCATCTATATATAAATATAAATATTGGCATAAACATTTTAAATACACTGTATATTAAAAAATCTTTGAATGGGGGAAAAACCTCCGCTCTTTAGTCAATACATTCAACCAGTTCTACAAACGTAGCTAAATTCACTGTCTTGTTGATGACACATGAATGGTAAATACATATTATTTTCCTTGTGAAGGATGAGAACAAAACATTATTCATAAAAATAATAACATATGTACTACTTCTATGTTTTGCAAGTTTGGGATCAAAATTTTAGGTGGTAGGCATTTTATGCTAATACGAATACTTCTTATACTGGCTTTGCTATGATAAATAAATTTTATTTTATTGTATAACTTCACGCTTTTCCTGTATAGAAAGATATGTTCTCCACTTTCCGCACGACCAGGAGTGGCGGAAAAAGTGAACTCAACGGGGCGCTTTATTAGTCACAAGCAAAGTGTGAAGCTTTGAATAAAAATTAAATGGTTTTTAACAAATATATTATAGCAAAAGCTTTTTAAATGAATGCAAGGCGAAGCTCAAGCATTGTGTGTTGCAAAAGAATGCTTGTAGCATAATAGCCAATCTCGGAAAAGAATGCAAGACCTTAACTGTGCTATGGCGCAGAACACAGAACACAAGCCAACTTCTAAAACGTTATGGGTCAGATCTATGGGTCAGTCATCAATAAGCAATGTATTGATTTCCTTAACAGATCCAACAAATACCTACTTCAGATGCTAGCCTGGTCTTTTGGTTACAGCAGATTTCTGAAAGGCCCGCACGCCAACAATGTTGTAGGTACAGTGTTAGATCGAATCTGAGTGCAATTCAACTGTTTGAATCTTAGTTTAACATATATGTATATAGACTCACAATATCTAAAAATGTATAAAAAATGTTTATAAATTGTATTGTCGGCTCCTTGAGAAGTCAGTTTTATAATATATAAAATAATATATTTGGGTTTTATTTGCCAAAACATTATTTGAATGTTCAGGCTACATTTAAATTTCTTTTGCTTACGGAAAACATCAAACTCTTTGAAAAACAATATAATATTTAGTTGTTTGTATAATTAAATATTTTACAAAAATCATATAACTTCATCTTTATTTTAATATTATTGAGTGTGCATATTATGCTGTTTTTATGTGTGTAAACTTTACTGTAAATAAAATGAATAAAGAAACTTCCTTAGATAGTATATGGAAGAAGATCTATATTAAATATTTATCATTTTATATTTGTCTCTTGCGTTAAAAGCGCAGTTAAAGACAGGTAAGAGACGTATATCGTGCGAAACGCAATATTGCATTTCTTATTATATGAATAAAACTAGCTGAGGACGAGGAAAAAAGGCAGATATTTGTCTTAATTTTGATTCTTACCGATTCTAGTTTTCTACCGCAATAATCGCTGGTGTTATTATTAATATTATGTGGTGTCCACAATTATTATGGTTTCCTTTTTGTTTGTAATGAGATTGAATATAATCGTTGGCCTGGAAGCCTGGTAGGTCCCAAGTACCTGTGGATAACCCTTAGCAGAATAAGTTATGCATTTCTGCTTATCAATATATGCACAAAAGGTCAAGTAAAGGACAAATTTCACCAGATTACAATTCACAGTGGATGATGCTGGGACAGTGAGGAGCACGCATAACTCCAAGTAGGTTCTCGCCAAAAAAGCGTATTAAGCAAGTCAATACCCATTTATTCCTTTCGTCCGTTTGTAGGTTTTCTTTGCTCAAAACAACAATCGTCAAATCACGTTGGTAATGTACAAAGCGAGTGAAGCACATTTGCCACTATTACGCGTAATGCACGATGAATTGAAAAAAGGAAATATGTCCATTAATTTCTGAACAATAACTTCATAAAAACCTATACAGTATTCATCAAAGCTAAACGTTGTCAATCGTCCTTTGAAAATACATGGAATATACATCCATTTATTAAAAGACACTATGAGATTTTTATTTTAATAATTTGAATACACAATAGAATATAATATAATAGTTCAGAAATTTAAAATAAATAATTCAGTTTTGTTAAAAATAAAAAAAAAACAAAATTAGTATACTGGATATTAACAAAGGTACTCTATATGATGTCTAATCGTATGTTAAACAATGATTATACCAACGTTGTGTTACATTTTAAACGTAGAAAAAGACATATACATATAAAAATTTGAAAGAAATCTGCTACATATAAAAGACATATACGTATAGCCCTGAACGCAGGGATATCAATCAGGCGCATCTTGAAACTGTCTCAAGCGCTCTGCTTACTTGGCTAAGCCATGCGCGTTCTATATCCAGCTACGTCGAAATTCTTATATGCTTATTACAACTTAAATTTTTTGTTAGCATCTTTGTAGAGAGATTTTTACAAATTTCTGCTACCCAAAGATTATTCTACGAACTATTGTTTGGCAAGAGAGAATGCTATATTAAATATTTTTTTTAAATTTTTAAAGTTGCGTTCGCTGAGTTTAAATTTATATGTTTTCTAAATATGTCTTTATCAACTTCCTAAGAGTGCGAATAACACTTTAAAAAAACGTAGAACTTAGAAGTAATAATTATTAAGGGTGTAATGAAAAATAAAATGCAGCAATAATAACTAAGATATTTCATAAAAATAGAAGCAATCGTGGCGCACTGTGTCAACGCTATTGGTTATAGGTGGAATGGTGGTGGAAACTCTCACTCGGTGGAACGATTATATTAAAATATTTTCATTTCTTCGCTCTGGTGCATAAGACAAAGTGCAGCGTTGAGTTCCGCCATGTCATGTCTTGACTTCGGGCGGAAAGTGGAGAACGGAGAATCTAGGTTCTCTCGTTAAAAAAAGATAAATACTACAAAATCGTTAAAAAAAGATAAATTATTGTTGCTACTCTTAAGGCATTAATAGTGGAAAAAGTATTTAGCTAGTGTTTATTGGTTGTTAATTACGAAAGGAAAATTTGCATGAAACTATATTGTTGATAGTCATTAGCTACTACCTATTTCGATAATGTTATGTCGGTAGCAGATAAATTTGAAATAGTAAAAATTTGGGAAATTGTAATATATTTTTGACTAATATTTATAAATAATGGCTTTTTATAGTAGCTACAATAGTGTATCAGAATTTGAAACTACATTTCTAGTATGGTGACCAAGCGTTTTAGCCGCTTAGTACGGATCATTTCGAAATTCATATTCGGTAAATACAACTTTTTTTATACATTGAAACTTCTCAGCTCTTCTCAATTCATGGATTCACCTTGCGGATGCTAGGCAGATCGTGTTGCAGGTAGCTCTGGGCAGTGCCTAAGACTTACGACCCATGTATAGGCTTAAGGGGCCCCTTTTTAATGCTCCTAATCCTACTCTATTCCATTGTGCTCTTATCACAAATTGTGTAAGAAATTGAAAAATGACTCGAGTTCTGGGGCACTTCTATCTTTTGGAAGTGACAATATCAATCATCTTGTAACTTTCTCAGAATATGTCTTTTAGCTACTCTTAGGTGCTTATAGTGCTCCAATAGTTTCTTTTCTCACAATACAAAATTATTATTATCTCTACATCCCTATTTAGATTATATTTTGAGGAGTCCGCCGAACGCGCTAGCCCTGGCCAGAACTTCAATGTTTTTATGACATATTTGTCGGTATATTTTGACAAATGTTCAAATTCTGCTAAGCACAAATTATATACGTATTTTTTTGTATTTTTAATATAATTTATTATAATATTTTTTCCTATTTTTTACGTTGGCATTTTTGCGCCATCAATTATATAACTTGAAAATATAAAACTCGCATATCTGTGACATTTTAAAACCACCCCTTGCTGTGAATGACAAATAATTCAGTAGATATTTTTTGCAAATAGGTTTTATGATATTAACGGTAGACGATACAAGTATAAATTTTGATTTTTATCTTATTTTTATTCATGATCAGGAATAAAATACAAACAAACAAATTATAGCAAAAAGTTATTTGCCAAAGAATAAAGAAGGTAAAGTTTTTCGAATTAAAAAAAATATTTCTCATTTTCATACATTTTCACGAAACTCCTACAGTTTTTGGAGGGAGAGGTATAAAATTTGGTTCTTTCTACTACAGAAAAAAAGATTACCGAAAACAATACTGTAATCACATACTTCCTAGTTTTGACAAGTTCAAACAATTTCTACATTATGGGGATTTAAAAAATCTTTCTATATAAATAGTCGTACCTAATTTATGATATAGTTTAACATTATTTTCACGAACTACCCAATGTAAGTACCCCTTTTTGCGTAATAAAAAGTCTTTGTATCAGGTGCAATTTAGGCTCCTTCTTTCTCTTTTCTACTCTTTTATTACAACCAATTTAAATCATTTTATATGAAAATATACCATCTGTGCGATAGATTAGTCTTTGTGTTTGCGCCCTTCCATAGCAAATTGCGGGGCGCATTATATAGCTTAAAAGTTGCGAGGTCGCAGCGTTCCGAGCCATTCACGCATTGTCCTACGTGCACCTCGCGTCTCATTGAACTTAGAGGTAAAAGTTATCGTTAATTTAAATTTCTGTTTTATATTTAAATCATAAGTGGTTATTAAGCTGTATTATATTTATATTTTTAGGTGTTAAACAATATTTTTTACTAAAGGATTTGAATATATTTAATATACATAAAACAGATACGGATTTATTTTCGGGTAAAATCTTTCTTTTATATTAGAATTTCTTAAGTAAGTTATAAAAATATTTCAACAGATTTTCAGATATATTTGAATAGATATCTAACTTTAATTCGCAATTTTTTATTTCATAATATTATCAGATATTCCAACATTCAGAATTTGTCTCCTCAGTTGTTCTGTTTCGCATATTTGAGCAATCGCTGTCAATACATTGATATTTCAACACTCATATAGAACCAGTCGCTCAAATACTTTAAGATTTGAAGAACCGAAAGGGCCCTGACATAGTTTTAATTATTTGATTTTTAACTCTAAATTTTGAACGTCCTTGAACATAATTATGGTCATCACATGAACATGATGTGAGGAATAACAACTAATGGTTACTGTTTTATTATCTCAGAATCTATTCAAGATGATGTTCAGCTACTTTATTACGATACTCTCCATTGTGGCATACGCCCAGGCGTACTCTTCGGGGGCCCCGGAAAGTGCCTGCCAGGATATGATCCCGCGTCACCCTGTCGAGCCCAGAAAACACCCCGCTCCATATATCATCACTACTAGCACGAAGGTAAGATCAATGGGAAAAAATACTAACAAAAATTGGAACATATATTTATATATATATATACTCTATATATTTTTAAATTAAATCAAACTAATTAATGGTTTTTGATCTAATATTTACCTTTCACTTTCAAATTCAACGTTCAGGCTGTGTCTGTCATAATATCAGTTCTTTGATAGTAAATGATATAATTTGTACTCATTATAATAATACTTGGTTTATTATTACAATTTACAAAACTCAAATGTGATTAAATGTTCTTTGTTCATATAGATATATGTAGACCTAAGTATATAAAATAATATAACTAATATTATAATATACTTTACAAACTAATTACCAGGAAGTGAAGGCGGGCACTCCTATGGAAGTCACTATTTCCGGTAAAAACTCTACTGACACAATCCGGGGTCTGATGCTCCAGGCGCGTGCAGGGGAAAAGGGAGAGCAAATTGTTGGTGTCTTCAACAAAATAGCACCCAGCGATCCTCTTGTCAGAACGATGAAGTGCAAAGCTGAAGGGGTAAGTTTAAAAATTAAATTATTAAAAAAATACTTCAATAGTTAAAAATCCAAAATGTTTAAAATATTATTATTATAAATTAATTCAAATAACTTATTTAATTATCGTTTATTTAATAATGTACAAATTACACAAAGGTCAGACGTTATATTAATTAACAAATCCTTTCTTATTTATATTTTGTGCTGCGGCGTACAAGGAAACTTAGCAAAAATTTTCTTATGCATTTACAATTACAGTATTATTTTTTATATGAACAGCATGTCTATACAAAACAATCGTTAATGTTAATTTTGCAAGAGGTCATAGTGTTTACCATAATTAATTATCTAATTAAAGACATGAGACATTGTGCAATGTAATGTTTTCTGAATGATCTTGAAATAAGCCCATTGCCGCCTTGATTCCGGAAACCGGCGCTACTTACACGCGATCGCCCCAGGTCAAACGGCGTTGGATTAAAAGCTAACACATACTTTTTTTTTTTAAGTTTATTCTGAAATATACATTTTTTAAAATACAAAGAGTTCAGGCCATATATAAAAACATTTTATATTATTTAAAAAAACAACATGTTTTGTTATATTTGTATGACTGTGGTACATTGTCCTTTGTCTAGTGAATAGTGTTTGATAGTTTAGACTGCTCAAATATTAATCGCTCCCTAAATAACAGTGCAGACTTGATTTGAGATTTTTTAATAGAATATTTGCTACAAAATAGAAATATCATAATAAGTTCTTTGATTTTCGTGATTATTACACATTTTGAAATGAAACTATTTTAAACGGATTAATCGCGTATAATTTAATCAGGTAGACTGTACCTGCGACCACGGACTACTGTAAAGTGTTCGAAACGTCGGGTTCTAAAAATGTATTTTGGAATACCAAAATTATACGCGATTAACCCGTTTAAAATAGTTTCATTTCAAAATAGAAATATCATATTTATAATTACTCCATATAATCAAATCGTATACATATTTATTACGTTACAAAAAGACATTTTATTAATGTTTTTTTTATCAGTAAATACCTACAAATATTTGCCAATAAAATATTAAAACTAAATTTCATAGAATTTATTCAACTTCCTTGTTACACTTTTATAAGGTTCTTGTCGTGTCTGTCAAAGTGTAAATGCATATAAAAAAGATTATAATCACTTTATCCTTTGTTGTTAGACCTTCACGTTCTACTGCTTTTTTGGTTCATAAGTTTGACAGAAACGTATAAACTAAGATATATTTAACTTCTCCCAAACACAAAGGCTCCATAACATTAGGCCTAATAACAATTTGTTATTCAAGGTAATTTATTACGAGATGAATTAGGAATTTTAAGGCTTAATTCATAAATATTTATTAGCTATCTATTTGACGTGTCTTAATATTTTCTAATAGATATGTTACTTAATTGTGTGACCATCGAAAAACTAGTTGAATTTTATCAAAGTATTTAATTAAAAAAATTTTGTCATTGAACATCAGTTAGACTAACCTTGTCACGCATCTACTACTACTATTTTTTTCTTAGATCAGTTCATTATGTTATAGGTATATTACAAGTTGTAGCCAACTTTTTTTGGGTGGATTTTAAAACATAAAATATATATTTTTATCGTTCCTGCTATTCTTTGCTTGCCGTAGTTATAATATAGGCTTAACCAGAGCTGTGGATGACCGGAGTTTAAATATATAACATTGGCAATAAGTAATTTATTATGTGTACATTCTTTTAGATTTCAGTTTTCATTAGCATAACATTTATGATATATGCTACATTTATGCAGCCGTCTTGTTACGCTAACTATTTGACATTTTCTATAGAATATGTCCTAAAAACATTTACTTCACACACTGTTCCGAGTTTCAAATAAACTAAAGTTCAGATGGCATGGAACTTGAACCCACGACAATCACGCTCAATCACTGACAATCAAGATATGGCATTATATTATTTGTTCATAATTTTCTTAGACTAGTGTTATTTTAATAATTAAATAAGTTGTTTCCTAACGTATTTCGATATTGCACTAACTCTAGTCCCATCATTAATCTCATCTAAGCGCGACCTTATGCACTAACAACCTTGAGTGTTGCAATCTAAGCTCATTGAAGTCCATACGATGTCAGCCTCATTTGCGCCATAGTTGATTTTAAATGTTAAATTAGGTATTAAATTATTGTATTATTTTTATAACGTGCAAATTATTTTATGTGAGCGAGTTTTTCATAATTGTACGCTCTAATTTGTAATCCTGAGTCTTGACTACTTGCCCAGTGTTCTAAGGTACAATTTTAATATAAAACAGATACAGCTACCTACGTTCTTCTATCAGGAATAAATAGGACTCATGTGATTAATGTAAAGTTGTAGTTATTCGAATAAGTAATACGATCAGCATACCTAAATTGTTGAGTTCTTCTTTATCTTCTTCTACCTAGAATTAACCCCGGCCTAGTCAGTGTCTGCTCACCTAGTTTCCTCCATTTTGCACGGCCTTTGACATTTGTTGTGTTCATTAAACAAATAAACAAAATTTATAACAATTACTGTGTAATGTCTCTGACGCACAAGTTCCAGACATTCATCCTATTAATGAAAATTATTAAATGACTGGGTTATTTACCTTCTTAGAATTTTTGCTTTTGTTATGTTTTATGTAGGAACTTGGGTATGTAATACTGTCTTGGTCATTACTGACTACTTAGTGTTTAAACCACAAGGCTGTTCACGTCAAATTTATAAGGATATTTACCAACTAAGCTAATCAAGTTTGCCTTGTTTAGTTTCTTATAAGAATATCAACCATATATAGATAATATTAAGAATAATACTTGTTAATAACAAAACTGAAGTTACAAAATGTGAAATAATCAAGATGGACACGTTACAGTTTTGTTTTTACGAATATCACGAATTATTGGCATGCACATCGACACCGGTGGTGTAAGGGGTGGGAAATATAAAGAACCCTGTGAAATAGAAGCACGTGCCACGAGGCGGCTTGAGAGTGTCGGTCGCAAATGCGTCCCCAACAGTACTCAAAACGATCGTCGAACGGGCGGGCAGGAGTGAGCGGCTGATGAGCATGACTTATTTTCTTTAGGCATTAATTCTGTTAAAAATATAGAATATTTTGATTACATATTACTAGATACGTTTAGATCAACTTAAACCACACAGATACATACATATTAAAATTAAGATTAAAACAATATTTAGTGATCCAATTATTCTGATTCATCGCCAAATTAAAAACGGTTCTTTATATTTAAGTTATTTAGGGATAAGATAGTTTATATTTTAACACCATTTGTATTATAAGGACACAATCACCCACAAGAAGCACGAGCACAAGGACGACAAACAAACAGTCTCTTTCGTTTGGACTCCACCTGCTGATCTCAATGACATTATCAAATTCAGGTAAACAAATTCCTATTAGTACCTCATAGGCTTCATACTCAGTAAACAATATTTGATTCTAGTAAGAATATTTAACAGGTGAGAGGTAAACATATATTTCAATATAATCAATGAAACTTCCGAAGTCTCAAGTTACACTTGTGGTTATGTATATTCATTTTTATTAATGGCCGGATTTTGCAATGACAAGTGCAAATTACCTGCCAGTGTAACGTATAGTAGACTTTTCTCTCATTCGTCTTTACGAGTGAAATGAAGCTGTAAATTTTGTAGAATATGAATTGGTGAAATATAGACGGATGATAGACTAACCAACTGGTTCAAACAACTTATGCATTTTGACGTTTATTAATTGCCATGTGAGTTTATTATATATTTTTTTTGCAGGGCCACTATTGCTCTTAATGGTGCAGTCTTCTGGGTCGGCGTGGAGTCTGCCCCCGTCAAAGTATTCCAATAATCAATTATACAAACATAATTTATCTCCAATAAGTTACTTCTACAAATTAATTATCTATTTTATTATTCAAGATGCTGTGAATTGTAATTTATAATGGTTTAAAAATAAAAATGTTAAATCAATAAATTATGCTTTTATTTCCAAAACATAGAAAATAAAAAAGTACCGAAAATTTAACGTTTATTCTAATTGTAGCACCTAGTAAAATTGTCTTAGAGATCAATACAAATAATTCGTATATATGTTCATAGGAATAACTCATATTTATAGACAGGCATACACACCTAAAGAAAAGTCAATCGCACGATATTAATAACAAAAAAATCTCTTGACTTTGAATATGAGTGCAAATTTCTGAATATTTCACATGAATATCCAAGTGCATGATAATAATAAAGTTTATATGTCGCGTATAATAAGTCTAATTTAAAAATGAAGTACAACTACCTCGAAGACAAAGCAATTCCAAAAGTTTATACATACTTAAGTAGTCTGGTAAAACCCTCAAGTCTCAATTATGGCAGTTATTTGATATTTAAAGTCCCTTATTAGTTATTTTATTCTTAGGATTAATTATAATGGAATGAAATGAGTGCACAAGATCGATGTATTCATAACGAGAACAGTTGTAAGTGACAATATTTTAATTAATAATAATAATATATGTATAGATACACAAAGTTTTTTACCTACATTATTTTTCTATATTAGCCAAAAGTTGAAAACTGTATGCAAAATGGACTTGCGAGAGTAGTTACCGAGGAGGTATAAATGTCAGTTGTATGATAAATGTATATAAAAATATTGACTTAGAAATAAAACGATTTACTTCATTACATACATACATATATTAGTACTAAAATGCAAGCAACTGGACGATAAAATTTTCACAATTTATTGAAATTCACTTTTATTATCTATCTAGGCCGTTTTCTATGCAAATATTTTTATATACATTGAGTTTGATTTTCATGATTATCTTAAGTATATCTTTATTGAACACTTCTTATATAAAAGACGGCAGTGGCTATCTTCACTTGCTTAATAATACCTAGCTATACAATTAAATGACACTATTCTATAATCTTAGGTAGGTATATTAATATAAGTTTCATACTGCCTTAGGAAAAGTATACACATGTGTGATATTTTAGAAATAATCTGAACATGAGATTGAATGACTCGCACAGAATCTCAACATGGTAAATCTAGATATCTAGATAAATTCGACTATTGGCTCAGAAATACTTTCAAAAGCAGTTACTTTTTAAATAGAAAGTACTCATATGTCATGCATAGTGTGGAATTACATTTCATATACTAGTGGAAGATTGATTACAGTGATTTGAGCTTTTACAAAGATTTAGAAATATCCTCACATGTAAACGTTTAGAAAACACTAATTGACCACTACATATAAAATTCTAAATAGACACTAAGTTAATATAAATTGTATACGTATAAATGGTAAAGGTATATTAATATGTATAAAGAGATAGACACACCTAGAATAAAATTAAATGTTAAATAATAAAATAATATATTCTAAAATATTAATACAATTGAATATAATAAAATGAATTAAGCCATTCACAATGGTGCTGAGTGACGATGATTGACTATTAATCCGATTGGTAGTGGATTTGATTCTCACTCAAGGGAATGATTATATTAAATTATTTTCATTTCTCCATGCTGATATGTCTTATCAGAGCGTTCAGTTTGGACACTGTTCACACAATGTCTCGAATCCACGCGGAATGTGGGGAATGACTTGTCTTGACACTAGGTTCTCTTAGACTACATTGCTATATAGTAAAATACGTAAAGTTGAAAAAAATATATAAATTACGATAAATGTTCTAGCTATGTCTATCATAACTGGATATGTGACAAAAAGTTGTGATTGTCACTAACACATAATATTATATAATGATAATACATTTTTAAATAGCTCGATTATAAAACTTTGATTATAAATTGAATACATTCATATTGAGATTACCAAATTCTAGAAAAAATTATGAATGAACTATTTGCAGGTTTGAAAACTTTGGAAATCACATGGCAAACATCATTATTTCATCCATTATGTTGAATATTCTAAATTTGTATAATTTTATCAAATTGCTCTGGTCCATTTTTGTAAAGAAAAATGTAACACAGCCTCTTTAGTCCTAATTCCAAATTTTCAATCTAATGTTAAGAACTTGTTCACCATATGTAATTAAAATAAGATGAAAATAAATATGAAAAAAATATAGTAATATATTACTATTTACAAATAGTCTTATTTGGCTTAAATGAAATGCATTGAAATAATAGAATCCCTTAACTATCCCTAAGTATGAGAAATCACAGTTAATACTGAACTGAAAATAAATAAATACACATAATAAAATAATTACTTGATTACTCAATCATTGTTGCTGTATAAAGTAGCTTTGTCTCTTTAGCTGCCTGTAAAGAGAGATATATTTTCCAGCAGCTGAAGTTCGAGGCACCACATATTGTTTACAAAAGAGTTTAGGATCTTGAGCTCTTTCAGACAACTCCCCACAATCCAGTGCCCTTAAAAATGCTAGCACAAAGGTGAAACAATTGTGTCTCTCCTCATTGTATCTTTCTGCTTCCCATAATGGACTTAGACTTACCTAAAAAACATAAAATTAGTGATTAAAATATACTTTAATATTTTTAAAACAATACAAAATTTTGTAAAATTTTTGATATTAAATTGAAAATTTACCTTTAATAAGACACTGTCCCAAATTTCATTCCACAGTTCATCAAACTCTTCTAATAGAAGACATTGATCCCAATCTAAGCTAATTTCACAATTAGTCCATTTTTTAGTTACAGGGTCAACACCCCTATTCCTTCACTGAATTCAAGAAGCATACCCATGGGAATTAGTGACCCCTATATTTATCTCAGTCTTTGGAATTATAATAAGATCACTGTAAAACATTGTTTTAGAGCCTTAAGCATATTTAGTTATTGATTTTACTTATTTACTAAGAAATTAGTCAAGTATTTTAATAAAATCTTTAAAAACTTACTTGAGGAACATCTCCCCGTGAGTTGGCTTCATGATGATGGCCCGTGGATGCTGAGAAGCTTTTACAAAAGGATATGGTACTCTGTAAAAATAGGCCACTTAGCAACATACTCTCTCCACTGATATTCTTACAAGACAGATATTTTAACTAGCACCAATAAACTTACCTAAATGGTAAAAGATTATAATCATATCTGTCCAACTTTTGTTGACAAACAGGGCATTTTTCTGGTATAATAGTACAAAAAACTTTATGATCACAATGGTGGAAACAAAGGAATACCCGGATCTCCATTTTTAGCGCAGATTTCTTTGTTAGTATAAATGAAAGTACAACAACTAAATATTTAAAGTTTAAGCTTATTTGGTAATATTTTTTTTTTGGCTAACAAAGTAAGAAAAATATGCCACACACATGACCTGACAGAGAGCAAAATTCCGATTTGAAACTAGATGTATTGGAAAATTTCGATGTTAGGCTCCCTTCTCGATTTTCATCTTGAAGGCTAAAGTAAGGTAACGTTCGGAAACGTACTCAAATATGGGACGTTATAAACATCACAAATATTAGCATCCCGACTTTTGTATTTATTTTTTTAAGTATTCTCTTACACAAAAAATAATGTTTTAATCTTTTTCAAATTATATGTTAACTTATATAGTTTCAGAATCCTTCCTTCAACTCAGTAAGAGTATAATATTTCTAGGCTTTCAACTTTCAATCTTCCGGTTACATCATTTTCGAACTACCTCTACATCAGCTCAAAGTGACAATTCACAACAGATGACTAATACGTGATTGGCTTAAAATTTGACTATAGCGCTTAATAGTTTATAATCAAAAGCACTATTACATGCCTGGGAAAATTTGAACTTTTTAAATGATTACTATTCAGCGACTGTGAAAATTCTTACCGTAAGGGAGTGAAAATAGGAGTTGGTTGCAAGCGATTTTTGTGAATGTCAGAAATATGAAATTAAATTTTTTGGGCTACTTATAAAAATTAGTAAATTGCTGTTGTAGCTTTTTAATTCACAGTTCTCAGTACGTCTCACATAAACCCATAAAATAATTACTTTGCATATGTATATTGAGATAACACAAAAATTTTGTTTTTACATATGAATATTCATTTAAATTAAGTTTGTATTTATATGTCTTGAAGTAAATAAGTATAAAAACCTTAGCTTTTAATCAAAAGGACTAAAAATTAAGTCAATAAGTCAACCATTGACCGTGACTGATAGTGGTATGTGGTTGGTTAGTTTTACTATAGCAACGCGATAGGACGGGTAAACCACTCATCGAGGACCTAATTCTTCCAGTTCAAAAAGTCGGGCAGTCGAATTATAAATTTTGTTTTAAAGCGTCCCTACATAATATATACGTGCTTATAAATTTTATGTAATTATATGAATGCAGTAATATGCTTATTTCTTTTAACACTGCATATTTTTCAATTGTTGTAGAATGACTGTGTTTTAAAAAAATTGCTCTGTTATAATACAACATATACGATTAAAATAACGAAACGAGTGTTTAAAAATGATATTTAATGAAATATAAGTACATAGTTTATTTCCTCAATAATTATGCGTCATAGAAATCTCTTTTAAATTTAAAGAAATGTCTCTAGAAAATAACAAATTGCAGTGTGTATTTGCCTGGTGGATTGTAATTGCGGTGCCAGTAGTATCAGCGGGCATCGCTTGTCTTGCAAATCCTTGTTTGCATGGAATTTGCATCGACGACATTAACAGGTAAGTGTCCTAAAATATTTATTTATAGATGTAAAGATACTGGCCAGATATTATTGGCTTAAAGTTAGTTTATATAAAGAATAACAGCGAAAACTCTCTATTATTTTCTAAAGTCTAGAACATCCGTCTAGCACGTATTTCGAAGCAGGCATTAGTAGCATTTTTTCAAACTCGATTAGCTAGAGAGAGGAGCTCGGGCAGTAGAGGCGAGCGTTGATGCGAATTTTAAAGGAGCCTCTTAAGCCTACACTTGGGTCGCAAATCTTAGGAGTGACTGGGATTGAAGTACTGAGCTCCTGCATCTCCAACGCGATGCCCGGCACCCGCACGTTGAATTCATGTAATGCTAAGAAGTTTCTTATAATGTTGTAAAAACAAAAACTCTATTAGGTAATATGTAGACTTAGTTCAGAGGTTACTCTGATATTAATATAAAAACTAAAAAACAATGAATAAAAACGATACACACACAGATTCGTGTCTGAATATTTATATATTCTTTATTGCACGCAATTTAGAATAAAATAAAAAATACACATAAGGTGGGCTTGACGCTAAACAATATTATTGATTAGCCAACTTACTCATATGGGGCAGGAAAGTGTAGGTGCGCAAAAGCCAATAGTATATTTTTTATAACTATACACAAAAAACCGAAATCTAATGTACGAGTATATCAATTAAACGCATTATCTATGCCTAAAATAAATTTATAATATTAATATAAATATAAATTTAAAAAGAATTTATTATAAATTAATTATAATATATTGATTTATTTTTAAAGGGAAACAAAAGTATTGCATTCATTTTTCCAGTCAAGTTTAAGACAGAGTATTCGTATTACTTGGTAAGATTTAACACTTGGTATTTATAATGAATCTGGGTTGGAAGAATCTGGATCCATGAACAGCATCATCCCTATAGCAGGGAATCATCCCTGCTATTAAGTAAGCTTGAGATATCAGCTGACCAGGGCACAGATATATTTGCATATAATATTGAATTTACTGATTTACAACGTCCATGAATGTTAAAATTGATTTACGATTTAATTTTCAGTACATATGCGTGTTATTGTATCGATGGTTACACTGGGGTCCAATGTCAAACGAACTGGGATGAATGCTGGTCTAATCCATGTCAGAATGAAGGAACGTGTATAGACGGTGTAGCTGCATACAATTGTTCATGCCCTGATGGATTTATAGGTAGGTACATAAGTTTTCATTCAATAAAAAAATATTCATATCAGGGGCAGTTATGAGGCGGCAGTCCTCAGAAGAACGAAAAGAAGACAGAAGTGAAAACTTAAAACTGTATCGAGATACAGTTTTAAAAGTGATTATAATATTAAAAATTAAAGCTACAGAATTTTAAATTAAAATTTATAATTTAAGGTATATTTTTCACTTCAAAAACGAAACTTCAATTTGTATCTTTCATATCTTTCACGATTTTAAAAGTAAATTTCAACCATTTGGACGCGTTGTTCAGCTGTGTATTGCTCCATTATAAATTGTCCAAGTCTTCTTTACAAAATACTGAAAAGAAAAGAAAATAAAAATTATAATAAAAAAGTTATGAGGAATTCACACCACTTCGGTCTTTCTGAGCCACCCTGTACATGGAAGGCTTAAATATATAAATTTATCTTTAAAGGAAGACCTCTTTCAATATACAATAATTCAACCAAGTTATATTTCCGTCCTTTGTGTATCGTCCATTATAAACGTAATTATTTATTAGTATAGCGATTGCGTGTAACCTTTTTCTACGTAAAAGTTATCAGTTTATAAATTAATGTGGAGAGAGTTTTATTGCTATGAATAATTACATGAATATAATTAATTGAAAATATATGATTAATATTATCTATAGAAATGTACGATAAATTATAATAATACATTTTAAACTTTTGATTTTCACTCATTAGATAGATATAGAGGCCACCGTGGCGCAGTGGAACAGCGTTTGACAGTAAAGTCGTTTGTTAATGGGTTCGATTCCCACTCGGGTGATTGATTCGGGGGATTATGTTTATAGTATTTTCATTTCTCCGCTTTGGTACTTAAGACAAAGCGCGAAGTTTAATGTCGCCACTCAGCACACAACGTCACCATTTCGGGCGGAGAGTGGAGAACGGTGTCATGACACTCGATTCTCTCTGGCTACCCTGCTATACAGGAAAAAGCGTGAAGCTGTAAAAAAAAGACGGTTATCGATATATATATATATATATATATATATATATATATATATATATATATATATATATATATATATACATATGTGTATATAGATAAAACCTACTAAATATTTAAATAATGTCTAGGTCGTTGATATTCCAGCTAAGGCTCAAGACATTATATGTAGTTTATTATTATCTTATTCTATAATTTTTCTAACCAAATCACAGCTACAGTATTTTTTGTTCCCTAAGTTAAGTCAGTATTTAGTATAATTAAAAAAGATATTTCGCAAAAATAAATATATATCAAAATACATAATAGAAACAATATTTATTAAAGGGGATAATTGTGAGACGAACTTCAACGAATGCGAGTCTAATCCTTGCTTAAACAATGGCACGTGTATTGACATGACCAACGAATACATTTGCCACTGCATCCCCGGTTTTTCTGGAGACCATTGTGAACTGGATGTAGCTGTCTGCAACACTAGCGAGGAAATTAGATGCTATAACGGTGGAGAATGTATTGAGGGACCTGGATACAAATTTTACTGCAAATGTTCGGCAGGTTTGAGGACTTTCTTTTTCTTTATCTTGTCACTATTTATTGTTAAATCAGTTTATTAGGCTTAAAGTCTTATATTATGTTCGTCTTACGAAACATCGAACGATTAACGAATCAATCGATTATTATCGCTATAAAATATATTTGAACATTTTTTAAAGTGTTAATCATATTACACACTTTGGAAATTGAGAAACATATTTATAGAAAAAGTATAAAAATTTAAACAGATGGCTTAGTGGTCAGAGCCTTGGACGGTTTCCAAGAGGCGCGGGTTCGAATCTCGATGCGGTCAAAATATTTATATGTTTTCCAAAAATATCCTATAAAATATATCGAATAAAATGATAAATGGCCATCGTGGCGCGGTAGGACAGCGTCTGACTGTAAACTCGGTAGGTTGTAAGTTCGATTCTCTCACCTTCTCAGGAGAAGGATTCTATTCAAAATATTTCCATTTCTCCTGTATACATATAAGTTATGTATATTATTCAATTTTAATAATCAAGAAAACACCTATAAATAAGAATTTCTTCTTAATAATTAAATTAATTAATTCCATGGAGTGAACACGTCTAAGAGCGCTGATAGTGTTATTGATTAAGATTCCATTCGAGGTTTTGTAATAAGTATATTTTTAGGATGGGCTGGACTGAAATGCGAAGAGCAAATCGATGAATGTCAGTCTGATCCCTGCAAAAATGGCGGCATATGTATTGATGTTCACGCGGACTATATGTGTGCTTGTGCTTACGGTAAGGGCTTCAATTTCTTTTTTATTTTTATAAATAACAGCAGATAGAAACAAAAACGCATCAATAATATTTTTAAGAAGTTTATAATTGCAGGTGATAGTTTTATTTTCTTTCTTTTAGTATACCCTTTAGAATTGTAGTGCCCTAATCAAAAATTGGACGCTAAAGTGTAATTGAAGAATCAGTTATTTTTTAGTTATCCGATTGTAATACTCTTTAAGATAAGCACTTTACAGTACGTTTGGTGTTTTCTGGCTTAAAAGAAACTGTTTAGTTTAAATTAACTGATAGAATACATGTTTACATACTTATCGTTCTATGTATTGAAGTTAAGTTCGTGATTTTTTGCAGAGAGATGCCTTCGCTTCATTTAAAGTGTGGTAAAAGATATAGAACATGTTTATTTGAACTTGTCAAGAAAATAAAGCTTCATTGGGAAGTTTTTCGGCGCTAAAGATAGGCATGATGACTATAACCAAGACTATACTCGTCTATTTAGATCGGGGAAGTTGGTCTTGTTATAGTTGAACCCGCAATCGTCGAATGTAGACGAAGTCCATTTTTTGTATAATAAAAATTTGGCGATTATGATTTATCCGTAGGTTTTACCGGAAAGAGTTGTGAAGTGCAAATAGAATTTTGCGATGAAGACTCTTGCAGTAACAACGCGCTATGTGTAGTAGAAGACGGTGTGAGAGTCTGTTACTGTGTCCCCGACTATCACGGAGAGAGATGCGAGTTGCAATACGATGAATGTCTGTTGGGTCCAAAGTGAGTGTTTTATAATATAACATTTTAATATAAATTAATAACAAAATAAAGCACCCCTATATTTTGAATAACATCTCTTTGGATGTAACTAGGTATAAATAGTATGTATACATTTTTAACATTTAAGGCTAAAGCCAAAATTATAAGTTATAGTTCATAAAAGGTAAGTAATTAGATGAGGATAAAGAAATATTACACCTAAAACACTTATAAATTTCTTAGCAGATAGGTAGATTTATTTTCAGTAGGAAATAAGCACTTTTTTTCGATTCGATTTGATTTTTAAAAACGAAACATACAAAGCATCGATGAATGTTGAAAAATATTTATATATTAGGTAAATTCGAGTGTCTAACTTTAGATTCTTCTACGTGAACTTTTTTTACCTTCTCCGTTTATATCAGGTTTTATTGCGTTAAAATACTAGTGTATGTCACTTTACAAATAAATATATGTAAGACAAATTACAGTGAGTATAACATTTATTTTATTACATTAGCCTTCTGCAATTCTGCACCGTATACACTTGATGTATGTAAAATTTCATAATCTCCGTATATAAAAATTGGTAAAAAATATTTTTTACACGTTTTTATATACTAATAATAATAATACACAAGAAACAAGGTATTAATCCTAAGGCCAGCTAGCTGGAACTTTAAAGTTGTTGTGATACTCAGACTAGACAGGTCGATGAGCAAAAATATCATCCTCGACTACAGACGGTCTTCGCCCCCGCTACGCCCTTTACCGTCCAGACGCATCGATCGTGATATTCTAAAACTATTTCAATTCACATAATGGCTTTATTATTTATATAATAAAGCCATGCGTCATGCGACTGGTATTAAGAACTGTTAATTTAAATGTTTAGTGTTTGTATGTTTAAATAAGTTCTTATTTACTTAATAAAATCATTATTAAAATCGACAAAAGTAAAATTTTTGTTTAAGATAAAATACCTTTGTATACCGGTTTCCTTTCTAACTATATTCTAACTATATATAGTTTTTATTGTATTTATTTAATATGTACATGTACATGTATGTAAAACGTTCCGTCTTGCTAAGTTTTCTTAATTGTTGAAACGAATTCATAAACATACGTTAGAGTTATCATAATTATACCTTAAAAAGCAAAGCTTGAAGATTTTTCACTAGAAATGAAGAAAACCCACAATCATCACGCTTACATTTAGCCGGTGTCACACAGCGCCACATTGGTAATGATATCAATATCAAATATTCTTTATTCAAATAGGCTATTACAAACACTTTCTAATCGTCAATTAACATAAAATGCACTTCTGATGAGAAGAGCCGACGAGAATCTATCTCTATTCTTTATATAGGGCGTACCTATCGTATCTCTATTCTTTATATAGGGCGAGCTATACAGACACAACTGAAGATTACTTTAATTAATTATTAAGTATATATATGATAATTGTGTTAAATTATCTTGGCAAAATACATTTATCTCATTCAGATGCATGAACGGAGGAACATGTATCGATGGAGTTGATAATTACACATGCTCCTGTCCACCAAAACTTACCGGTGCTTTATGCGAATGCTTCACATTCGACGATGGAAGTTACGACTGTGAATATATTCTTTCTACATCATCAACTAGTTATAGTGAAAAATCGACTACGGTGGTAACATTACACACAGAATCGAGTAGTGTATCGACAATTGATTTTACTAAATATAACACGACTATTGATGTCGACACCACAGCCCTTGCTATCACAGAACCTACAATCGTGACCACTTCTAACGATATCAGTGTCTCTTCAGATCATATTACAACCGATGTAGGTCTTAGTACAATGACAACTAAACTAAGCGAAAGCGAACCTACTATCGCTACAACGGAAATGCATGAAGGTACAACACCCACAACGGATTTAGTAACTGGTATTATAACTTCTATGATAGAAACTCAAAGAACATTGGAAGTTGACGACTCCAGAACTGAATCTACAACTGAATGTAGTAGCGTTTGTTCTAAACAAAATGTGTCAACTATTAATTTACCGCTACCGGCAGAATTTACAGTTACAAATGTAGCAATTAAAGGGACTACGCAACAAATGACAGAAACAACGCTTGTAACCCGAGATGATGGTGTAAGTCCAACTACGAAACTCCCGACAGGAATAATCTCTGAAGAATCAATTACAATAAGTACTATAGAAACACATAAAGAAGATACTACAACAAAAACACCCACTGTCGCAACTGAAGGAGCTAAAACTGAACCAACCTCTACACCTCAAATAGATACGACTACGGAAAAAATGTTCACAGACACGCCATTAGATAAAACGGATTACACACCATTTACTACTTCCATTGAAGTAACAGAACCTAGCATAGATGGAGATGAAACTACACAAGTACTTCCAACGTCCCATTCTGATTGCACAGATTTTGTATGTCATAACCATGGGACGTGCATTAATGGCATACATGGAGTAAAAGTTAGTATTTTTTTTTTCCTTTTTGTAATGGTAAATATAATCGGTTTTTTTTATAAATATTTTTTTTGATTTTATCATATTTAAAAACTACAATTTTGATCTGCTTGATTTATGTAAAAAGGTGCAGAAGACTCATTATTGTTTTAAGTGTAAAATGTTGTTTATACATCCATTATAATTAAGTGTAAAATGTTGATTAGATATGTCTAATCAACCCAAAATAACAATATTTTCTTTTGAGGTAGTAATTTTCTTGTCTCTAAAACATTTACAACAGAGGTTGCAGACGTTCGTAATTCTTGTCCTTATTTCTTATAGTTTAGCTAGACTATTATGATTCTACATCAGGTGTTTCTCTATTCGAAATCAATTATGCACTTAGTCCTATTCAGGGGTTAAAAGCGTCAAAAGCAAAAATAAAGCATACAAAAAATCAGTAAAAATTTAAATAATTTATATTCAATTACTGTTTTCATATTCCTTAAATAGTTTTAATATAGTACAGACGATAGACGATTAATATTTCACAAGGTTTTATTTTGTCTCGTTAATATAAATTATTAATGTGAGATATTAGTAAGCATAAGATAAACTTATTTTCAGTGTCATTGTCTGTTTAACTACGAAGGAACCTTTTGTGAAGATAAAATTACAATAACCTCGGCAGCTTTCGATGGAAATTCTTATATTACTCACCATGTAAAAAATTCTACCTCTATTGCAATTCAATTTAATGCAAAAACTTTAATAACGGATGGCCAAATAATGCACGTGGCCATAACCAAAGGGGCTTACATGAAGCTCTATATGAGCTCTGGCTTATTGAAGTTTGAGTTTTCCTGTGGCTACCAGACGATGCTACTGAGTGAACTCAAAACTTACGTTAATAGAGGATATTTAATGAAAATTGAAACGAGGTATGTATTTAGGAATAAATTATAAGAAATATTTTTCTGAAATTATCAAATACTAACCTAATCCTAAATATTTTCTAAGAATTCTTACGAAAATATTTTAGAAATCATATAATTCAATCTTCCTTACGTATATATTTTTATACTTATTGAGGCCAAGCGGGATAGTGTCTGACTATAAACGCGACTGATTATGGACTCAATCGCAACTGGGGTAATTTCCAGGTCATTATATTTTAATTATTTTCATTAACTCGCTCTGGTAAAATAAACGTGGCGTTGCATTTCGCCATTCAACGATAAGTAAGTGGGGAATGGAGTGTCTTGACTCTTGCTTCTCTATTACCATAACTATTGAATACAACATAAGATATTTTCAAATATATTTAGATGACCATAACACAATAAAATTTACAGATTAGATCTCTATTTGAGAGATAAACATTGTAACGCTACTTTGCGTCTCAACGACACCGTTGCAATGAGTGGCGGTCAAGTGTCTAGCATCTCCTCATTAGACAACAACACTGTTCTTACTTTTGGAAATGCACCAAATACAAACTATTCTGAAGATAAACCTTTTGTAGGATGTATTAAAGATTTGATTGTAAGTACATATGTATATTTAATCTAGGAACATGAAATACCAAATTTCCCTCGTAAGATCCGAACCGCGATAATTAGCGGTAAAAGCGTTTCTACAACTTCTAAAACAGCAACCATTAAATCAATCTTTTAAAAATAGATTTTTTAATCCGTATCCATCCTTTGATGTAATAGTCAACACATTTTTAAATGATTTTGAAAAGGTAGACCACTAACTTATAAGTATGTCAATCACATCTAAATTGGCCTTTCCTCATACATGTCATCAATTAAAACCTCTTAGCGAAATTAAATATTAATGTCATAAAAATATTGAAGTTTGCGAACACCTCTACCATATTTAGAGATAAAAATAGTTTTGGATTTAGATTAAGCTCTATTAGCACTAAGAAACACTAGACGGACATACTCTAAGAAAGTCACAGGATGATATGGTCACCTCATCCTGTAGTTTTCTCAGAAAAATATAAAGTGCACCCGCAATGAGCTTAGAAATTCAAAACCATAGAAGAGTTCTGTATCCCATTTTAGCTCCTATTCATCTGTATCCCGTTTCTCCAGCTTTAAAATTTACCCTTATTCATAATTTGATCTCCAGCATTATTAACATTCTACCTTAATGCATTTTAAATGACTCTCCCAGATGATAATAATTGAGAAAGATAAAGTTCAGCTATGGAAAAGTCTTGCTATATCTGTAAAGAGGCAATAAGCACTGCCATATATTTTTAGTAGGATTTAGCCTAATTGTATGTAGGTAAAATATAATCAACTTAACTTACTCGTAGCTTCCATTACAGTGAACTTAAAATTACTTCTATAATTAATTCAGTATACCAGTTTACCTAATTTGTTATTATAATATTACTTTAAATAGAGTAAATAAAATATATTTTAATAGCGAATATTTTTAAGAAACACGTATTATTAAAAAATATATATTTCAATTTTTAATGAATTGTAGACGTGCATAAGTTAAAACTTTATGTAAATTTATAATACTTATCTAAATTCAGGTAAATGGTGAAAAGCGTAATATATTTGATGATGCATTCGACGCAGAGGTAACCCAATGTTCGTCACTATCGTGTTTATCTTCACCGTGTCTGAATGGAGGTACCTGTAGCGATCATGGAGATAGCTACACCTGTTCTTGTGCTAATGGGTGAGTTGAAATTCAGCAGTAGTAGTTAACGTTAAAGATTTTATATCACATTTGATATGAATTTATTATTATATAACTGTAATAGCTTCTTATGAGCTTTTATTTTGAATTTACTGTGTACCTGTTCTGCAGTTCTGCAAACGATACGGTTTTATCAGTTTTCATAACATATTAATTTTAAATATATTATATTAATACGAGTTGTCAATTCGTATTGAATTGTCACCCGCAACTTTGCTTGCGTGAACTACAAATGTAAAGCTCGTTTTTTTCCTGTCCCCGTGAGATATTCTAAAAATCCTCGCTTAGCCTTGTATGGCATGTATATGTCCCTTGCGGATTGTACCCAAGGGACATATATACATGCCAAATTTCAGCCCCAAAAGCAGCCAGTAGTTTCGGCTGTATGATGTCTGTCAGTCAGTCACTCAGTTTATGACATAAATTAAGGAAATTATATTTGTTAATTGATAAAAAACAATTTAAGCTACTACTATTTTATTCAATTTTACTATACATATAATAAAAATATCTATATGTATTACAGTTGGATGGGAAATCACTGTAAATACTCAATTTGCGACCATAATCCTTGTCAATATGGAGGCAGTTGCGTCCGGCATCCGGGAAGTGGATTCCTTTGTCTATGTCCGTTTGGAAAGCATGGGATATTTTGTGAATACAGTAAGTTTTAGTTACAGGTACAGAACACATTAACATTTAAATAATGTATTAAAAACAAGTTAAATACTTTAAAAGGTTCATAGAAAGAAAAAAATAAGTAAAATTATAAAGACAGTCTAGTGTCAAGACATTTCGAGGCATCGCGCGAGTGGCGGAAGTCAACGTCGCGCTTTGTCTTGCCAGAGCATATCATTCCTACACTAATCTACCACCTACATAAAGATTGAACCCACAACCAATCACCTTTACAGTCAGATGCAGTCCCACTGCGCCACGATCATCTCGATTATTAAGATTACAGCTTCGTATTTGTATTATAGATTTAAAATGCTTACTCTTAACAATGTTTTTATTTTATTAATTGCTCCTTACAGATGTAGAAATAACTCGTCCATCGTTAGCTCCTATAACAACTGGTGTATCTTCATACATAATGTACCCTTTATCCACCGCGGCTACGAACTCTGATAGGTTTGACCTGCGCATGCGCTTCCAAACTTCAGATATGGACCAAATAGCCTTATTAATGTTCGTTGGACAAAGTGGTCGTCATGATTCAAGAAGTCAGCATATAGCTCTCACTTTCGTCAAGGGCTATATTATGTTGACATGGAATATGGGAAGTGGTAAGTTATAAAATATGATGTTTTATGTAAACATTCATTTATTGTACACGATATTCGTATTTTCAAATTATTTATTTTAATTTTAAAGAACGATTTTCGATTTTATTTTTAATTCAAAATTATGTTTTCTTTACACTCATTTCTTTCTTTTATTTTATATTATATTTAAGGTCCACGTAGGATATTTACATCACGGGCTGTAGGGCCTCGTCGTGGTGGTCACGTGGTACGGATATGGCGCAGGGGGCGCAGCGCCGGCCTTATCATAGACAGTCGGTACAACATCACTGGAAACGCGCCGGCTAACCGTTCTAACATGACGCTTTTACCCTATGTGTACATTGGTAAAGTATATGTTTATTTGGTAAATTTATTTTGTATATTATTTTTAAATGTCGTATAAAACGTTTTGAAATTAATTTTGTGTTATGTAACTTTTTGTAGAGTAACAGTATTATCAGTAATATTGAGATATATATCATATGGCATACATATAAACTTAAAATAAACTTTAAACAGGCGGACATCCATCCCAAGATTTTCGCGATCTGCCCCATGATTTACCATTACATAGCGGATGGCGGGGCTGTATTTGGGAAGTGGGCGGTCAGGTCATAGGTACAGGGAAGGCGGTGGGTGGTCGCGGCGTGGGGCAGTGTGGCGTCGCGCAATGCACTGCAAAGTCATGCAATGCCCCGAGGGGTGTCTGTATTCATTCACCGGCTACCTATGGGTACGAATTAAAATATATTAATATACTGTATTCTGTACCTATAACTATGTAGCTTTGAACTTGTTCTCTCCTCTTTATTTGAACCGTTTTCCCGATCATGCTTTCTTAAATAGGTATAATGCGGTGTGGAGGTTTTCCTAATATTTGTAGTAGGCAAGCAAGTCAACATTTTTGCAGGATACTAATAAATTGGGAAAATTTATGGAACTCACGCCTGTCAACATTCTTTTCGTGTAAGAGCAATTTAACGAAAGCGGCAGTGAAATATTTTGTTTTAATTAAGTTCAATTCGTCATTCTAAAAAAGATATTTATATCATTAAACAATTTATACAGATATGTGAAGTCCGACTTACATTCTTTGATGTGACGAGGTTGACGTGCAATTTTGGATCTCTGTTTCCCAGAATTCTATCACAGAGTTAACAGATTGTAAAATAAAATCAATCAGTGTGAAACAACAAGCAGTTGAAATCTTCATAATTAGCAACACAAAGCTGATTAAGTAATCGGTAGTTAAAAGGATTCAGTTATTTTTGATTTTATGGACTGTTTTTACGACACGATGTAGAGAGACATAGAGAAAAGAAGAAAGATGTTGAGAGAATAATAGAGAAGATGCGAAAAAACGAGAGACATTAAGAGAAGAAGAGGATTAAAGTAAAGAGATGAATGGGAGCTAAGTATCAGAAGCGGAAAAAAGAAGAGGAAGAAGCGAAGAAGCGGATAATTATAAATTTACTACTATTGTAAACGCAACAGTATGTGACAATAAATTGATGTATGGATATTTGTTATTCCTTGAAGCAAAAACGGCTGAACTTATTTGGTGCAGATATTGGTTATAATTATAGTCCAACAACATATAAAAAATTACATGTTTATTGCTTTGAAGACTCTCACAAGAAACTAATAAAAAAAATATTGTTTGTCCTTGTTTCTTGTCTTTAGTTCATTGGCCTTTATCATTTAATCATTGTCACTGGACCTTTGTCCTCTGACCCTTAATCTTTGTCCTATGACCCTTGTCGTGTTACTTTCGTCCTTTGTCTTCTGCCAACGTCTACAAAGTTATCTTCTAAACCATATGTCCTAAAAGCCACAAACATATTCGTCCCCCATGAAATCTGACTTGAGTGCAACCGCCATCAACCTAAACGAGGTACGTTTAAGAGATGCTGCAAATGCAATACTTAAAGCATCCCGTACTTAAGTCCGTACTATTTGGTAGTGTACCAAATATAATATTCCACTGTATCTAGATAGACTTGCTTTGAAGACTAAATAATTAATCCTCCGTATTTGTTTTTGTTCACTCTATCTGCCTATTCTAACTATACGTGTTTGTCATTCAACATTATAAATGAATTTTTCCCGCATAGCAGGGTAGTCATAAAAAACCTAAGACAGAAAGCTATATAATTAAGACAATATTATTAATTAATATTTACTATATTTTAGTATATATTAGAATTTACTATATTTTAGTATTATTTTAACTTAACATCTCAAAATACATCATAATTAAAATATGTTTTTCACTTTTTTAACTATTTATTTCTAGGTGTATTTGCAATGAAGGTTGGTTCGGGGCTACATGCGGCGCAACCCGAAGTGCTTGTGATCGTTCCCACTCTCAGTGTAAAGGAGCCTGCGTGATGAGTCTTGATAATGCAGAATGTGACTGCCCTTATGGAAAAGCTGGGGTTAATTGTGACCAAGGTAACAACTTACGTTTTTGTTGTATTGTATTTTAATTTATCGGCGTGCATCTGTTCAGTAAAAGTATATTTTCATTAGACTATATATTTTCTTTATTCAAAAAGGCTATTATACATTTTTGTCTATCTATACTATAATAAAAGAGTAAAAAAAGTGTGTTGAGCGACACACTTTTTTTACTGTTTTATTATAATTATACTGAAAATAATTGGGGCAAAATAATTTATGGATTTGAAAAAACAGTAACTGAATATGAATAAGCCGTATAAGCCAAGAAAGCTAGAGAGTATAAGCCAGAATATAAGCAAAGAAAGGTGTCACTAGTTACTCTTTGTCTGCTAAGAGAGAACAGTGTTAAGCTGAAAAAAATATTCAGCGATATCTGATGCACAAGTCTTAGAGACAACAAGATTTACATCTTAAAAAAGTTATTAAAGTTTGAAGTTCAAGTTTCAATGAACAAAGAGGTGGTAAACGAAAGAAGTATATCATAAACTCCACACTAGTCAACTAGTATAATAAAAAATGTCAGTATTGTTAGTACTAATAATGTAAGTGATAATAATTTCAGATCTAATACCAATAGATGTACTGTTTACGGGAACTAGATCGTACTTGAAATTTTACCCACGATCTATATCTAGCGTGAGTTTAGCTCTCGAGGCAGAAATAAAACCAACCAAGGAAAGGGGTATTGTGATGTTCCTACAAACACCTCATTTCTATACGACGTTGTCGCTGCAAGGTGGATTGCTGGAATACAGATGGACAGGTATAGGGCTTAACAAACTATAGATTTATATTACCTAAACGAATTCATATAAATAATGATTACAACGGCACTAGCTTATCAATAAATACAAACATTTTAAAACGAAGCTGTTTGAAACGGATATACATATATGTTAACCATTTATAAAAAAGGTTTAAAACAAGTTTTAAAATAAATATATTTTAAATAGTTACGACTAATTTGAAATTATTTTTATTATTTGATATATCACTCTCTCCAGTTACAAACAAATTTAAATTGGACTCTCTTAGGGAACATATTAAAGAGACACTAAGCTCTAGTCGTATAAGTCTTATAAGCCCATTTCTATGTAAAACAAAACGTGCAAATATATTTTTTACCAACAATTACGCTCCATGTGTATAGTAATAATAACTATAGCTTTATCATTCCAGACCAGCTTTCAGGACTGACTTCTCTTGTCAGGTCTGGAGTGGTGCTGTCGATATCCCAGTGGCACAGTGTCCGCGCGGGCCGGTACGGGAACAGGCTGTACGTGTGGGTAGACGGCGCTCTCACCACCGAGTCCATGCTGGCACACGCATATCCACATACAGCTAGCGAAGCTTCTATTGTTATAGGTAGGTGGCGAAAGGTAGGTAGGTGAGGTACACAGAAGGTAGACCGAGGTTAGTATAAATTCATTTTATGTTCGAAACACAGCTTTAGGTTACCCAGTGTATGTTAAATGTTTGAAATGAAGATGATGAAAAAGTCAATTACAACTTAAAAATGACATATTTAGAAAACGTATAAAAATTTGAACTCAGCGGGATTTGAACCCGTGCCTCTAGAAAATCGTTCAAGCGCTCTGACCGCTAAGCCATGCACATGATACATAATTTGTACGCTTTTTCAATTTCCTAAGTGTGCGAATAACACTTTAAAAAATGTTGAAAAAATATACAATTACAACTTGGTTTCTTTCCCGATATAAGAGATGCCCGATATAAGAAGTGAAATATATTTTTTTTTGCCAGGAGGTGCTAAAGATCTATCGTCATTGCCCTTCGACGTAATGTCGGGACCACCAGAATCGTACAGCGGCTGCTTCAGAAATTTGCACATTAATAACATCATTTTGTCATTGGAATCTCAAAATATTGAAGGTAAAATCCTACAATTTCTTTTGCTAAACAAAGTTAAGTATTGGTTTTCATCACTTATTTTTTTTTCTTTTTTTTTTATTGGAAAGTGACTATATGCTGTTGACCTTAATGGTCTTGACAGCGACATCTGGGGGGTGAGGAATGAGGGTGCTCAATCCCTGCGAAAAAATGCAAACCACTGTATGGCTGCTTGAGAGAGGGGTCAAGGATCGCAAGGGCGCCCCCTGCGGGGCAAGGCAAAGGCTTGCGTCGTTGAAAGAGCGGGGGAGGGGTTTCATCACTCAAGAGGCAATATCCATTTATTTCTTGGTACAGATATTTTTCGAGGTTTTCTTTACCGTCTCTACACATATTGGAAAATACAGATGGAGATACATTGTCACCTGATGACTTAGCCCTCCATACAACATTCCACTCTACTCAGCCTTTAATATAACAAATCTATGATGCCGGCAACATTA
Source organism: Podotricha telesiphe (assembly GCA_038994665.1). Classification (NCBI taxonomy): domain Eukaryota; kingdom Metazoa; phylum Arthropoda; class Insecta; order Lepidoptera; family Nymphalidae; genus Podotricha; species Podotricha telesiphe. Next base: position 217,076 of record JAOYRR010000035.1, read on the forward strand.
TAAAAATTATTCCTTTAATGGTTTCTATTATATACACAGATTCACTGGAAACTTCAGACAATATGAATGAAATTTGGGTACGGCTCTATATAGATTTAATTGTTAAAAGAAGACTAATGAACATTTGCAGAAGGTCAGAACGTGGGCGCATGTGGTGGCGCGGCGTGCAGCGCAGGGGGCGGGGGCGCGGGCGGATTGCGCTGTCGCCGCACGGCGTGCCGCGCGCCGCAGTGCGCTGGCCGCTGCGTGCGCGGGCGCTGCGTGTGCGGTAGTGGCACCACCGGTCTGCACTGTGACCAGCGTCAGTATGACCTCTGCTACAATAAAACTAAACTATGGAGTATTTTAGAACCTCCCAAGGTGGTCAAGCCAAGATCAGAGCTCGTCTAGCTCGGCCTCCCACAAAGCCCGCGTGACGCTGTAGAGGCCACTATGGCCTACTGCAAACTACACATTCAAAAAAAAAAAAAAAGTATTTTAGATACAATCGTACAATTTGAAACTGTTTTGTATTTTATTATGAATCTCTAGCTGAATGTTTTAGAACTTTTAAAATAGATACTATTTTTTTAGTTACAAATTTATTAATCATCATAATCGCTTAGATGCCAATATCCAATCAGGTAGAAGTTTTTCGTTTATATCTTTTAGGTGTACACTTGTATAGATCTTCTATATGTTAGGTAAGAAGGTAAAAATTTGCAAATACTATGTTATTTTTATGCAAACTATAAACACGTAATATATTCGTATAAATTATTTCTCCAGGTATAAATATAACTGTGCCGCAGTTTGATGGCGACGCCATGCTATCTCTTACTAGAAGTCACTCCGGCCACCAACAAAGATTGAGCTCAGCTCCAACGAGACCTTCATATGTTGCGTTCAATTTTTCTACCTCTGATCCCAATGGTCTTATATTATGGATAAATATGGTAAGTTGTCCCATAGTTTCACGTCCTTCCATGCTATGCTTTGGTTGTTGGTGCAAGTACTATGCGCAAGAAATAATTTTATTATATTATGTATCCCTAAGTCCTGCCCAAAATTATAAGCTATACAAAAAAAACGCATTTAAAGCCGTAAAGAAACTACGAAGATATGAAGAATAGCAAGAACTGCTTACATCAGACAAGCATATAAACTGACAAACAGACAGACAATTTATTCATTCATATCCTATTATTATTTCTTCATCCCCTTAAATTGTTTTTTTTTCTTTTTTAAAGTTTTACAAAACTTTTTTACTGTTTTGTATTTATAATAATAAATATAATTAACTAGTCGACGCCCGCATCTCCGTTTGCGTGAACTTTATTACTGGGACATACTTCCAAATGCCATGTTGACATTGTAACTTAAACACATGTGTTTCTGTGATAGTGACGGTAAAAATATACAAATAAACATTTTAGATTGACACACGGATATTTTGTAAATAATCTCGATAAACACGTAAAGCTTCTACAGCTCTATGGCTTAAACAAGTATTAAGAAATACGTAACGCGATTTCAGTTGCACTTCTTGAATAAGATGTGCGTTCGCAAATTTTCTACACTTTTCTTTGTCATATTCATATTCTGATAAGTTATTTCTGAGCTTATCATTCGTATAATCTTGAAAAAATATAAAATAAATGAACCGCGCGTGCGTTCACCTGCGTACACTATACGACTTACGAGATATACCGACTTACGAGCTATACGACTTACTTAAAATAATATACAGTATAGTAGAATTTTTACTTCGGAAGTAGGATTCAGAAATCGAAAGCAAAGTAGTCTTCCACTATTTTAATTTTTTTTCATAATTTAACAATATTATGAATTTGGGCAAATTGTGTGATTGGTGGGCGCGCGAAAAAACGAAATAGCTATGAAATATCGTGTAGTGTACGCAGGCGAAGTCGCACTCGGGTCACTAGTTATATATAGATGAAGATTATTTACGTTGACATATTTAATATCTAATGCTAAATTTTACTCAACCTTACAGGGTATTGACTATATAGGCTTAGGTCTAGAAAATGGCTATCTCAAGCTGACCTGGTCTCTACATTGCAATGGTACCTTTGAAAAACCAAGGGACTTTCCCACACCACCTCAGTTAGTGTCTTCCCTAGTCCAAGCCGGTTTTAAGGCGGACGGAGAATGGCATTCTATTGAATTAAGCATGGAAAATTATATTATTTTTGCGGTCGATAATAAAACATTTGTAGAAGAGCAATGCCATAATGAGTTTGAGTATGAAGACATTGATTTGTTTATAGGTAAGTGAATACACCACAAAAAAAAAAACAATTTATTACTTTTTTTCAGATTCACTGGGTGGACAGAAAGAGCTTAGTGTCAAGACACTCTGTTCCCCATTTTCCTACTGAAGTTGGGATATAGTGTTCAATGGCGAAACTAAACGTCGCGCTTTATCTTAACTAGAGCGGAGAAATAAAAATGGTTAAAATATAATCATTTCCCTGAGTGGAAATCAAACCCACAACCAACCACATTCGGACAGTCGGATTCTGTCCCACTGCGCCAGTAAGGCCTTTTCTATGTTTGTTGATATTAATCTCTGGTTTGTTAGTACATTTTAAATAACGTGCTATAAAATCTATTGTATTGATTGAATAGGTGGTGCCACCAATGAGGATGCAGCTAGAACGATGTTTCCACAAAATTTTAAAGGCTGCATCGATAATATTTCCACACGACAAAATACCTTTTTAACCAATTACACCGAAGTGTACAGCGAAAATGTTCGTTCGTGCCAATTATTCCCCACTGCCTATTAAATTCTAGTATGTATATAAAAATAAAAAAGGTTTTCTCAGTATATAGTTAATTTAAAAGTGTGCAAAATAGATAGTAATGTTAATGAGATTCGTTCCATATATATTCGACGACATAAATTATGTAATTATTACCTTAAATACGACAAAATACGACTGACGACTACCATTTTTACCTCTATCTCTTAAGAGTCAAGTTTGTATCGAAACAAAAATGTGGACACGTAACAGAATTTTGATTTAAATAAATAAAATATCTCTCTCTCTCTCTGGGGTTGGTCCTTCATGTGTAAAGATAATGGTCATGATGGATGGGATATGATTCTGGAACGGGCGAACCGTTTCCAACGGCTCCTGACAGTTGCAATGACAGCTATAGTGTAGAAATTCAGTTAATGAGACCATCCGCTGGGCGAGCGACATCTGGGGAATTCGGAAGGAAATAAACCCAACCCAGACGTCGCACGTCTAGAGGTAATCTATATAGACATAAAAAAATCCATATTATGATACTAATATTTTTCTTTGTTTCATTATTATCCACCTGAAACCGTTATGCAGTAGGTACATATAAGGTTGATCAGGTGATAACCTGTATGCCAATTTCTATTTACGTGTCCACTAATTTTTCTCAGCTTTTGTATGTATGTATGTAAAAATAAGAAAAACTGTATAGATTAAGGAAGCGTCATCTCATTATTATAGATTCAATTGTAATTTTAAGAAATTTAATTATATAGTAGTTTGTAAGTAAATTAAATACTCATAGTACAAAACTTTTCTAGTCTTGTTTGATAAATTCTTACTATTAACGTTAACGTTTGTAATGTATGTTTGTAAGTTTTTATATAGTAATACCGTCAATGCCTTTAAATATATTTTATTGTTATATGTATAAAAATGAAAATTTTCAATGAAATCTTTAACAGTGTAATTGGAAATGTGTAAAATGTTTAACGAACAATAGATACTACAAAATTATCAGCTAAGCTCAAGATCGTTGGTACTTGAGAGTGCAATTTCTTTATAAGTATGTTTCTATTAAAAAAAAATCATTTCTTAGTTGGTTACTCTCAATATCTATTACTTTGTTAAATCTGCTTGCTTTAGTGATTTGATAACTCACTTCCAGTTAAAGTAAACTTATTAAAACGTAAAATGTTTTTATATAAGCACAATTTTTTTTATTATATTCACATAAGCTTTACTTATACAGCATATAGTTGTCATTTTGTCGTTATAATTGGAAACGCTAATATGTAAATTGGCTGGATTTCGGGATCGTGTAAGGATACAGGAGTGACGGACTGTAACTTAGTTATTAAAATTGGATCGTTAAAAAAATTAAACTTTTATCGTACACAAAATATAATTTTATTGATATATCCATGTTTAATAAATTGTATACATAACATCATCAAATATTATATTATAAACATATACATTTCGTTATACGTTGCTAATTTAAACACAAATACAATATGAGATGCTATCCCCATTAATCATATGTATTAATTTAAAAACGTTTAGTCTCAACACTGTTACAGTTGCGCTGCCATACAGGGTCGGGAGTGCTGGGCGAGCCCGGGCCTGGCGGACCTCATCCATCATCAATTTATGGTCAATTTGGTACAATTTTAATATTTACAAATTCGCCATTGGCTTAGATGCGACCCTATAGTACGAAATATTTTAAATTTATTTATAAATTCTTGTATAATGGCAAGCCAGGCCCGCAGCCTCTACTCGTAGCTCCGCATGCGTCGCCTCTCATAGGAAGCTCAAACACGATTTATTTACATTCCCACATTAAAGCAACATTAAGTCGTAGAATTCATTAGGCCTATTTACAAAGTGGAATACAAAGTTGGAATGCATGGCTGTAGTACACTTCAGCTAGCGATCGGTGTATCATACAAAACGTTTACATGTCTAGGAACATCGGATCCCACCTTTACAAGACACTATAGAAAATTTATATAATTTCTAAAAAATAAATACATTAAGCCGTTAATAAATAAATTGGCAATTGCACATTAGGAATATAAAATTTTCGAAAATTAACCAGACAGTCGTGACCAGGCCGAAAGCTGTGCTCGCGGCCACTGCTCGGTGCGACTGGACGGCTCGGAGGCTTCGTCCCCGCCAAACAAAACAAGCGATTCAATTTGAAATAGAAAACTAGGAATGTCTCGATAACGTTAAAATTTACGTATAAATATCATATAGAAAGAACAGAATGAGAGAATCACAGAATATTATTAGCATTAATCACGTATTTAATATAATATTCGTGCTTCGGCGGCACGAACGCGAACAATGAATGCAATAAGGCTATGCGCAAAATGTTTCTATTACATATGACGTTACACCACAGAATCTCTAAACAACACTTATATGTGAACAATGACACTTAGTACATCCACATAAATCCAATATGCACTTTTACCATAATTCGTATATTTGAATACAATTAAAAAAGTTACTCTGCCTACCTACAGTGTAATTGATTCATTTAAAAATATAGTTAGATCATAGTCAGTAATATTCTCCTAATACATATATCCATTAATTAAAATAACAAACACCAATACGGGATGAATCTAATTTTTTTTTTTCATTTTACTTTATGGGACACAGATATTTCTTAGATATAAAGTCAAATTTGACGATCTCCTACCGATACACCGGGTGGTAACAATCTCAATAAATTTATAATCTCTTAAATTCATAAACAATTTATTCTATATTACATAATGTCATCGATTAAAGGTGACAGGTGTCATGATCTATAATAATAAAAACAATTAATACACTATCGTCAATAAAACGCAGAAGGTACATTAGAGGGTAAACGAGACGTGCGCGTCGGCCGCGGGTCGCTAGGTTCTGAGGAAATAATAAAACACTTACAGTTTCAACAAAATAAACGACAGCATTTCCAAAACAATCCTAAGATACGAAGCATATATTTTTAAAATCAGTCTCATTCGCATAAGGAAGTGATCACAGCACACACACTGGAAACTCGTTGCAGAGCGAGGGGCCTTGTCCCTCGTAAACAGAACATTAACATTAGAGCACCTTGGTCGCTAACTTGCTATACTTATATATGATAAAACATGCAACAGATCGTTTGTATTAATAAAATATGAAATGCACGGGAAATACAAGCGGTAGGGGGATTCTATAACTCAGAAGTATGTTTTATATCATGATAAATACTACTTTTTTGTTTCATATAATATACGTAAATAGGCGAGTCAGCAGAAGATATGAAAGTATATAAATTTTAAAAGCATAGACTAGAACTTAGAAGATCTGCGAACAGATTTGATTAGGCAAAGTTAACACTTCCTACAGATACATTCGCATATAATGGCAAATCCAAGTTTATAAATGTACTAAAAATAATTGAAATCTAAAAAACTCGTTAAAGGCGTTCTCTAGGCCTTTTGTTTAGTACAGTCGATTAAAGTGTTGTCTAATTTATCAGAATAATCAATAGTGAAATACATTAAAATACATTAAAATATAGCGATTAATGACAGCGATTACCTCGCGCCCCCCGTCATTTCATGGCGGCGGCGTACAATTTCATTATTTTATTACTACCTATATACATATAAATATTTCGGCGCGGCCGGGGCGGCGTCCCGTCGAAGGTTTATAAAAGTTGAATAATTGCACTCCATCGCCTCGGTCGCAGCGGACCGGGCCTCTAGGTCGTCGGGTGTCGTCGGGTGGCGTCGGGCGGCGTCGGCGCTCACAGGCGGGCCAGAGCGCGAGGCCGTGCCGCCGCCAGCGCGCGTCACGGCCGCGGCTCCACCAGGCGCTGCACCAGCACGGCCACCAGTACCGCCACAAGCAGGAACACGGCCGCTATCAGCAGCGCTGTGTGCCGCGGCGCGAGCGCGCGGGCGGGTCGCGCGCGGCGAATGCGCGCCGGCGCTGGCGGGGCCGCCACCGTCAGCCGCGCGGGCGCCGACCACGCGCCTGCTAGTCCCCCGCGCACTGCGCCCACGCGCACCTGATACTCCGCCCCGTACTCTAATTCCTCCAGCTGGAACTGCGTCTCTCTGCCGGTGTATACCTACGAAATCGTCGACGGTATCAATAAATATATTAATAACTGAGTATTTATAAAATACTCACTGATTCTATCATAGGGATAGAAAACAAACTTTGTATAGCGATCAATTACCTCCTTAAAGACGGCATCCTTCCCCCGCGCACACTGCAGCACGTAGTCGGCGTCCTCGATGGCGTCCCAGGAGGCGAGCGCGACGCGCGGCGCCACGAGCGCGAGGGCGGGCGGGTGAGGCGCGGGCGGCGGAGCGGTGGCGGTGCGCGCCGGCACGGGCTCGCCCCACGCGCCGCGGCCCCCGCGACCGCCGCGCTCGTCGCTGGCTCGTATCCGGAACGTGTAGCAGGTCGCCTCTCGCAGCTTTTTCACCTTACAAGAGTGCGCGGAGCCGCGATACACGGGACGGAACTCCCGGGCGTCGGGAGCCCGCATCTCCACGCAGTACTGCGCGCCCTCGGCACTGGAGTCCCACTCTAAGCGGAGGTGGTTGTGGGCCGCCTGCGCGCACCGCAGAGTCGGCGGCTGCGGGGGACGCGGTCGCGTCGCGGCGCGACTTTCTTCTGACCAGTCACCGAGACCCAGCTCGTTGAGCGCGGCAACCCGTACTCTGTAAACGGTGTCCGGTAACAATCCCTCCACTAAATGCTCCGACAGTGGACCCTCGGTGTCGATTGCCGCGTCGTCTACTTCGATTCTGTATCTAAGTATTTCTGCACCGTGACAGGGCGGTACCCGCCAGTGTAAGCTAAGAGAATCTGTGGTCGCTTCGTGTCGTAGACCGTTGGGTGCGGCGGGAGGTGCCCGCGGAGTGAGGGCGTCTCGCACTGCAGACCAGGACCCTCGCCCGGCGGAGTTAGTTGCGCAGACGCGGAAGAAATATGGGGTAAATGGTGTCAACTTAGTTATAGAACAGACGGTCTCCATGCCTCTATATACTTCCGTAAACGCATCATCGACGTTAGTTGCGCTAACTTCGAGACGAAAATCCACTATAGGAGCGCCATTATTTGGCGGCGCGGTCCACTCTACACGAGCTGATCTCGGCCCCTCAACGCTGACGATAGGCGGCTCCGGCGCGTCGGGCGGCGCTGGCGCTGTCGTGAACCTGAGGGCCGGCGAAGGAGTTCCGGCACCCACTTTGTTGCAGGCGGTCACCCACACGCGATATTCTCGGCCCGGAAGCAGTTCCCGCACCGTGGCTTCGGACTCTGGCCCCACGTGCACGAGGCGCACCAGCCCGTCCGTGTCGGCGAGCTCCAGGCGGTACTCGGTGAGGGGCGCGCCGCCGAGGCAGTCGGGCGCACGCCAGCGCACGGGCACCAGCGTGGCGCGCGGCGCGCTGGCCACTTTTGGCGCGGCACACGCTGCGGGACACGTGGCCTCGGTGAGCACGGTCTCCGAGGCGGACCAGTCGCTCTCGCCCGCCGCGTTAGCGCAGCGCACGCGGGCGCGGTACTGCTTGCCGGGTTGTAGGCGATCGCAGTGCGCCTCGCGCTCGGGCCCTCGGTACGCACAGCTGAAGCCCTCGCCGCCGTCGATCTCCAGCGTGTACGTTTTGATTTCGGAGCCACCGTCGTCCGCGGGCGCGTCCCACCTCAGCCGGAAGGCGCGGGAATGTATCTTGCCGCGGGGCGCAGGTCTTCCGGGCGGACCCGGCCTCTCGGGTAGCGTGCTATAGGATACTTCGGGTGACCACGGTCCTTTGCCGTCGGCAGTTTCGCATCTGAGACGGAAACGATACTCGGTAGCTCGGCGGAGTCGGTCACACGCGTACGCGCAGTCGGGACCCGAGTAAACGGGCAGGAAGCCGTGCCCTTGCGTGACGTCGTCCATCTGCAGCGTAAACTCCTCGTCGGCAACGCGTTCCCACTCGAGCGTGAGTTCGGCGGGATCGGCGCGGCGCAGACGGGGCGCAGCGGGCGCGGGCGGCGGTAGGCCGGCGGTGCTGGCGGTGACCTCGGCACTCCACTCGCCGGGGCCGCACTCGTTAACGGCGGCGATGCGGAAGCGGTAGGCGGTCTGTGGCTGCAGGTTGTTGACGGTGTGTTGGCGCATGCGCGGGCGCGTCACCTCCGCGAAGCCCTCACCGGCGTCCATCTCGAGGAGGTAGTGTGAGATGCGCGCGCCGTTGTCTGCGGGCGCGGGCCACCGCAGGAGCAGAGAGGTGCGCGTGCGCTGTTGCACGCGCGGCGGCTCCAAGCGGTCTGGCGGGGCGGGCGGCGCGCGGAATGTGGCAGCCTCACTGGCAGCACCGGTCAGGTCTCCTGCGCGGATTTGCAGACATACGGAGTACTCACAGCCGGGCCGCAAGTCTCTGACCCTGTAAGTATGTTTATAGTCCACATTATATAAATTCACATAATTAAATGACAATTAACTTTCAGTTATAAATATCATTAATACTGACCGACATGATAATGATGGACCACTATAAATGGCTTTGTATCTTCCACGATCACCGAGCAACAAATCGTATGTTAATTCAACGTTCGGAACAGCGACCCCCTCAGGACATGGTGAGTTCCATTGCACCAGTGCACTTGTTGGTGTGATGTCGCTTACCTTTAAATAAAATTTTAGTAGTGAAAGTCACAATAAATTATAATTATACTGTTTACGAAAATCTTATTTTAATTTGTCAAAGGCTGGCCTAGTGATATCTCCATAATCTTTACATATTATATAGTACATTTATTATTATAATAGAACCCAAAACAATATTATTAATTTTTGTTGGTCTCTGTCTTTGTCTGTCTTATCTGTTGGTTTATGCCTGAAAATCTCAGAAACGGCTTAACCAATTTAAATGCAATTTTAGATTAGATTATTGTAGTGTGGTTAAATTCCCTTAACATTTAGTGTTCATTTAATTACAATCGTTTTATAAACAAAAAATCTACAACTATTTAAATTATAAATTTAAGCAAAATTTGACGAAACAGGCAGACGAAAAACTAAATAGTTTAATCATGTAGTTTACGCAGGCGCAGCCGCGAGCGGTTACCTAGTAATCAATAAAATTTACTTTTCTAGCACACATTTGTGTTTTGTTGTTAACTTAAATATATAGTATATGGTGTATCTGCTCTAAACAGCTATGATGGTCATATTTAGTATTTAAAATTGAAATTACAAATATTTGTTACATATATATTTTTATTACATATGTTCTTGGCAGCTGCATTGGGTTAGTCAGTTGTTGTTGTAATGATAAGTTGAAAACTTTAAATCTGCTTCTTATACATCTAATTTTTTGAAAAATTACAGGCATTAAATTTTCTTAGTGTAATTAATATAAGTGTATTTTAACTATACATCAATTTTGGTCAAAAGATTATACCTGAGGTGTACGTGTGGCTGATAGCATATCCAGCAGAGCTTGAGTATCATTGTCATCATCACCCTGGACAGAAGCTCCTGCAGATGAACCCTCACCTTCAGACCATGCCCCTGATGAGGCACCACCACTACCACCACTTCTCCCATTCAATTCCTTTCTTGGGGATAGTGATGGAGTGCTTGCACCAGAATTGACCTCTATTGATAATATGAATTATATATTAGTTTAATATAATATTAAAATGTTACTCAAAGTTGTTGTATATACTTAATTTGTGTAGTATTTTTTAGATATAGTATTATTTATAAATAATATATTAAATTTTCATTACCTATACCATTATTTCGATTATTGTGTTTTCTTTCTAATTTTTGTTTAAGCTTAGAATATTGACGCTGAGTTCTTTCATCTTTCTGATATACTGGTGGAGGTGGTGAATGTTGCATATGGTGGGGAGGCACATGGTGAAAGTGAGCAGGATAGGCACCTCCATAGTAATGTTGAGGACCTCCTGCACCATTTGTTGGAACCTACAAAATTAAAATATTTAAAATTAATACACAAAACTTAGTAATAAATAAAAATCCACTATACATTATGAAACACCAATAAACATAACCTTTACATTTTCTTTAGAAGAAGTTGGTTTAGTAGGATCCAATTCACTCATATTGATATTTTCCAGATGTCTACTTTTACTTGCCACTTTTAAATCTATGCTAACTTATCAATACATTACACGTCACTCGCCACGTACAGCCAATACGACTGATAACGCTTTACAACGCAATCGCTTGAGATTTTTTACGTTACCTTAGTTAAAAGTATAAAAGTATTAAACGGCAACAACCAATTAAGCACTCATTTAATATAGCGGAGTTATTTCAAATTTTCCACGTCTATTTGTTTCAATTTTACATGCGAAAGTGAAACAATCGATAAATTGACGGAAATTGTTTGCACAGGCGGTAAATAACGCCACGTACTTAGACACTATAGGCTATCCATTATGTCACGTTGCATATTATGTGTTATTTCTAATAAATATACAATGAAAAAGAAAATGTGATAATACGAAAATGTATGACTTCCAATAACAACATGATAATATGTTATGGTTCAGCGCCTGTATCAAATAACAATTCTCTGAATGTCATAGATAAGTAATAAATTTAAAACACTCATAAAAAAGAACAAACTATGCGCCGTAGTATACAATAATAAATTAACATACTATTTTTTATTTGTAATACATGAAAGAAAAAAGCGGCTGCAAAACAAGCAAGCGATGATTATAATTGTTGACGCTTGGTAGTGTCATTCCAACAATATGTCATTTTTGACATTACAAACAAAACAGACAAAAATATAAGCAATATTCAAATATTGATGATAAACAGCAACAATATTGATAATTATTTTATCAATTATAATTATATGTTTTCTTCGCTCAAAATTAAAAGTATTTTTAAAATAAAGATATTTAGTAAATTATGATAATAATTCTTTAATTAATTGTTTGACTTATCAACGAATTAAATTAATTAAAAAATAATAATAATTCAGTGATTCAATACATCTAACAATGACAAATACTTATTATATCCAACAAAATCGAGAATAGTTTTTGATTGACGGCATAGTGATAATGAATTAAAGCATCAAAACGAATCCCAAATTTAAAAAATATTATCAGCAATATTTGTTTTACACGTTTCTAATTAAAACTTAAGTAAAGCTAACTAAATATATACGTAAATAAAACTTACTTAAAAAATAACTTACGTTATAAAATTTTATAGTTTAAATACGAACAGTTTATGTAGATAATAATATTTTTTTACATAATAATCGTATTGTTTTTTGTTACTCACATATGGATGTGGTGGTTGATGATGTGGCGGTTGGTGATGGGGTTGGTGGTGTGGCTGGTGATGCGGTGCGTGGTGTGGGTGGGGCTGGTGGTGCGCCACCAAGTAATGACGCATGCCCTCGTCAAGCACAGGCGGCAGGAGGGGTGGCATCATCGTTGCAGAAGTTACAACCGGCATGCCACCTTAAATAGGTATTTTAAAAATCATTAAATTTTTATTTTCATCAAAAATACTTTTCTGTCTTTAAGGGAAAATATTATAGCTTACGTTTGCTAATTTTTAAACCAATGTACTATTGTTGTCGTATTTAATATTGTATGTAATTGAGTACATCTTGTAGCATTAAAAAAAATTACAACACTCGATGTAAAGTGTAAGCCTACAATTGTAAACAAAATAATGAATAAAAAAATTGTGTCATTCAAAATATACAACTGTATTTATTTATTAAGATTACCAACGGTTGTTACATTGATATATATCCAGTAAATTTTGTGTTAAAACTAATACAACTAATATAATACCACTTAAAGGTAAACATCACACGCAAAAGAGAAATAAAAAGAAGACAAAGTTGACATATTGCCCTTTTAAATTCCATTAGGGGCAATTTAAAAATGTCAATATCCGTGGATTCACTACATTTATTATTAAACAGTGTGGTGAGCCTTCTAATAGGAGAGCTTGATCCCAGTTTTGTTTTCCATCGAGGTGGCGCAAAGAATCGAATTAGCTTCCGTGGCATATTGAGGAGTATTGTAAAAAAGAGATTATATTTAAACAAGCACGTAGTGTAATAATAATATATATTGAAGGGCTTTGAATTATCTTCTTTGGCGCAATATTACGCTTTCTTATTTCTGAACTGTTCAGCCCTCATATTCTTAATAATCTAATTTACGTTCCTCATATTTCATTATACTATTCTTATAATTTAATTTCCATTCTGACGTGATAATAACGTGTACTGACAGGACTGTACCTTTACTAAAACAGGAAACAAGGGTTTACAATATTATTTGTGAAAAGAGTAAATTAAATTAGTCTTATTGTTTTCCTGAATTTATGAAGCTCAACTAACCATATTCAGTGTGCATTGTGCACATGTGCGCATGTTGAGGATGCTGCTGAGGATGCGGACACATTTCCGGCGGCACGTAGTAAGGGTCCGGCGGGTAGTATTCTCCGTAGTATCCTTCGGGTGCGCCGCCCCCTCCCCCCTCCGCCACTCCCACTCCAACCATGGCGACCTCTAACAGCGCATCGCACGTCGGCGCCCGCGACGCATCCGTGGCGACCGCGATACCGCCGTACGCTCGTCAAACTAAAACAAATTTAATAAAATTATGAACATCTCCTTTTATTTGAATAAAACATTTGAATTATACTAATGCAGTAGTACACTCACAACAAGTTAAAAAGGTGGTTAAGTCCTACTCTTATATGAAGTTTATAATCGTATAATAACGTTCTTACAAACAATAATTTGAAATTTTCATTTACGTATGTAATTGTAATAGGACTACCGCTATGTCTAATCATGGCTCAAATGACTACCTGTGTTACTAGCCGTTATGGTCTAATATATTTGATACATTAGACCTGAGAGAATCTATCATGAAATATAAGCATGCTCCACTTATTTCTTTGCGTCTCGTATTACCAAACAGTAGTCCGTAATGCGGGCGCGGCCATATTTTATTTTTCTAGTAATTTATTTCATATTTATCACATATAAACGAAATAAATAGTTACGTTATGATTGATAATATGCGAACTGGCATTTTATAGATATTTAATATATATTGCAGATATAACAGCTTATTTCATATTTCTAAGAAAAAATCCCTACGTAGTATACATACTAATACATTTAATAACAGATATTATACATTTGTAACTATAACTTCTTTGTAGTCAAATATTATAACGACTTTTATATGAGATAATAGTTCCCGAAAATTAATAACAGATCCATAGGCTCTTCCTTCTCTGATATAGTGTTGGGCTGTACTGTACTTCAGTTAGCGTTATATTTCTAAATGAACAAAGTCGATGAATTCATGTATAAAGACGTATGCAATAGACATTGAGAATACTTTTTGCAGAATTACTAGTTCTTCTCATCACGTAATAAATCTCGACATAGGTTCAACATTTGAAAGAGCACGAGTGTAATTTTATAAGCTAAATCTCATTAACCGTCCCGGCGATAGTACAGCGAGGTTGCACAAGGTTCCTTAAATCGATATCGACATCCGCGTGAGCGCATCGTGACGGAATTTGCCTTTTAAATAGGGTGCTGTCAGGCGCCTCACGAATTTTGCCGTCTGCGTGGATGAGCTTGCTATCTATGTCAGTTATTGTAGCCGTGTACATTAAAGACTCAGCTCATATACTCTAAGTTCTTAAACATTATGAGAATATTTTAAACCTATGAGTACACATAGGTTGATGCATGGTTTTTTTTATTTATTAAATATTCTAATATTTTTTTGTTGATGCTCTAATTTTCTTTTTTAACATAATTCCTACAACTGATATTGTATTGTTATCTGTTAATTATAGGTTGGTAAGTGATTACGAGGAAAAGTAAATAATTCTTTATGTATAAGCATATGAATTTGTTCCGATAATCTTAGTTTCATTTGCATATAAATTTGATAAGAATTTTAGGAGATTATGCATGTCTAAATCAAGTGTCTTTGACGTTATAGAAATTGTGATTTCTGTTTCAAGCTTCAACTAGTGTCTTTGTGTAATTGTAAAACAGTGCGACGGAAAAAACCATTTGCGATATAACGTAATAATCGTTAGCCGAACTTAAAATATTATGGAAATCATTTTCGAATATTAAATGATCTATAATAATTTAGAATAACTAATAATGCTACTGAATTGTTAAAATACGGTTTAAATTAATTTTTATTTATCAAATATAAGATATATAAATTATTTTTGTTCTCAATAATTTTTAAGTTTCATGCTTTTCCCGTATAGAGAACTACTTTGTATGTAATCATTTACCCAAGGCCGGATTAACCCATAAGCAACTGTAGAGACGGGTGCGCGGTACCACTAGGCCATAATGGGCTTCCTAATTTAATATAAATATTACATCTAAATTGGCCAATAAATTATAGACCTCTTTAGACTTATAACTCAACTTTTGCTAGCGAAATACCCAATAGTAGATAAATAAAACTTAAAATATTTCTTATTATCATAAAGTGATAAAGGTTATCGTTGGGTTATTTAAAGTGAAATAACTTTAGTCAAATATATGTTAAGAATTTTGTTGATGTGGTCGTTGTTGTATATTTAACATTTTTGTACGATAAAATATTGAACGTTAGAAATGCGTTTGACGTAAAATAATTATTGCAACATTATAAAGAATGTTTAACCGATTTCAGAAAACGAAGAGAATTTCAGTTCTACGAAATCTTCTCCTCTAAATATTTCCTCTAATTATTTTCAAGAACCTTCGACCAGTCTGGTAAATTGTTTTGTTTTGAAGTGTATTCAGATACTTCCCAATACATCTACTGTTCACCAGGTCTACTGGTCAACATCTAAAGTAATCGAGAGACTATCTCATTAAATTTTATAGATGCACTTGAAGCAATTTGGATATGTTTTATTGTGACATTTGTATTTGCTTTTCCAGAGCGCTAATAATGCCATCATATTATTGAAGATAGCTTTAAAATAATATATTCTAATTTTGTTTTTGATTAAAGTCTTAAAATATATAAGTTTGTTAATGTTCTTAGGTGTCCATTAGAATAACAAATTAATTTCACATATTTACATTTACAATCATGGTGTTTCATAATAATGTTTAAAATTGCAATAATTTTAAGTTTGTATATTTTTTTATTTTAGTAATACAGTCACACCTAAGCGTAATTTTCATTAAACATAAGTAATTCATAGGACATTCAGGTACTATATTAGCATTATCAAAAAATAATTTAAACATATTAAGTGCAGTAACAATTTGAGCTATAGAGTAGCCACCCCTAGTCCCCTTATTTTACTTTTGTTTGCTTATTTGCTATTCATTTGGAATATGAAGTGGGTCATAAAACCACATACAAACTTATTGTGCGCTGTGCATTATTCAGTATTTCCCTTGTAACAAAACGTATTGTTGATAATCGAAAATATTTATTTTAACTATATCATATTGCTGTAAATGTGTAGTTATTTTTATATAACACTACAAAAATTATTAATAAACAAGTGACAATATCAAATTACAATAATATATTGAATGAATAATTTAATTTTAAACATAATTTAACTAATTCATTAGAGGCCCTCGTGGCGCGGTGACAGCGTTGTCCGCGGTTGTGGGTTCGACTCCCATTCGGGGAATTAAATTTATAATCGAAATTTAATTTCAATCGTCAAGAGAAGACAAAGCACGGAGCGACACTAGGATCTCTCTACACTGCTATGCGGGAAAAGCGTCAAGTTGAAAAAATATATTAATATATTAATTTTAACCAAATATATAAATTTAAACCAAATATATAAATTTAAGCCAAATTAGGTCAATTGTTTTATTTACAAATTAAATACGAACAACATAATATAAAAGAGTCGTTTCAACCTATGACATTGACTAAAAAAAACGATTGAAACTTACAAAATTTATATAACTTTATCTACTTTGTCGTATTACCTAAAACAGTACTAAGCGTTTGTTACAATGTAATATGTAGATTATTAAAGTTCTCAAGACAACTATTCATCGTATTCGATCAATTTCAATTGAATAAACGAGGAGATGGTGACGGCGTGCGTTTGCGCCGGATTTTACACACGTTGTTATGTAAATAGGAGATTGACAATAGGGCTGCGCCAAAGAATATATTTTTTAAATTTAATATCTGAACATTACATATGACTAATAAATTATACGATTTTTTTAAAAAAAATTCTCATATAACTTTATATACTCATTGTCACCAGTTTACTATTGTTACTGAAGTCAAACTACTAAATATGTACACCTGCATTTTACCTTAAATCATAAGCTTTGCGTAAATTTGTAATTTAAATGGTTTATCTCTTTTATTTATGAACCAATTTATTTAAATAAACACTTAATGTTAAGGGCACAAGTTTACCAAACTATTATATAGTTAAAATTTCATTATAATCGGTTAAGCCGTTTCTGAGATTAGCGTGCACAAACCAATGCCCCCAATAATATATATTTTTCATATATATTCCCTTGTACAGTCAGCGATCTGTTACATTTTATTATATGTAGATCTATACCTATCTATCTATCCTATAATAGATAGATAGATTTACATATTTATTTTTGATGGTTTTCGTTATTGTTATGGGTCGTTGCTTCGGTAAATTAAGCTTCTTCTACACAACATCTACGGATGAGATAGGTGCTTATTTCAGTGACTTGTACAAGTCACATTGCGTAAAAGCTTAGTCTTTAAAATACATTACTTAAAACACAAACAAAACTACTATTAATACAATATGCATTTTACTAAGAAACCGGGAGAAAACCAATAAACTTGAATCAGAATACTTAAAATCCATTGCAGTGACTCGGATTCAAAGGCAGAAATGACTCAACTCTGCACAGTTTTATCAATATTGACTTTTTGGCGTAGGTACTTAGTCTGATGATAAATTTAAAATATATTTTCTTTTGGTATACACATAATTTACTAGAATAATGATTAAAACTACAGCAAAAAGGATAATTTTTCAAATATTATCTTTTTTATTTCTGCATTTCGATGCCCGAATTGAAAATTCAAAGATCAGACAAAGTGATTCTAGTTGTTGTTCCTAGTCATTTTATTCACCATTTGTAACTCAAACAGAAATATATATATATAAATTTTCTATTAATTATATACAAAGCTAAAAATTATTGAAACTAATAAGTTCTTTGATTTTCACGATTATTATAATAGGTTTGAAATGAATATGCAACCTGAACCCAACGGGTACAATACAACATATACTATGTGTAATACTAGAACCCGACGGATCAAACTATACGCGATTAATCCGGTTAAAATAGTTTTATTTGAGCTACGCCGAAACCGCTCGCATTGTGAATGCATGCCAATCAAAATCAACAATATCACCAAGCAAACTCACTGCAGCCTCCAATGTCAAGAAGTGCAAAAGGAAGTCATCTCGCAAAGTCGCCCGAGACGTTCTGAGAATTCTTTACATAGCGAATGTGTGTTGCGAAGACAACGAAACCGCCTACTCCACAGTGTGCCGAAACCATTAAGAATATTTAACAGGGTAACATAAAAAAAAATAACAAGCCAATTTTGTGCCACTGTGCCATATTAAAATAGAAATTTCAAGGTGTATTAATTCCTCTTCTTTCATATGGCACACCTTGAGCTTACTTTATATTAAAAACAGCAGCCCCAGCTTCACATGGCAGCATATATGATTTATATTTTACTTGGCGCAACTTAACGCATTTCGTTACACGTCTCCGGAAATCCAAAATTCTTTTAAGCAGACGTCTATAATAGTTGATGAACTTGTGGAAATTCTTACCTTTTAAGAACCTTGACAGGACTACATCCAATATTTCTTTTGCACAAACTAATTTTGGATAAATATTTTTTAACCTGAAAATGACATAATAAACCCCTAATACGTGGAAAGCTTTTTTCTTTAATTTCAAGCAACATAAGTTTCAAAATAATTTAGTCCTGCTGGCTTACAATCTCATTTCCTGCTATTACATATACAAGATAAGTGGTAAAGGTATGGGGTACTTATCAGAAGTAGTTTCCTTGAGATGTGTAATTCTATTGAAATTTGTCACTTAATATAGCTACATACAGACATTGTTAGCTGTAAGGCATTATGTATGTACGAATATTCTCGGAGCGTTGTTCAATGATGTTACAAATCATAAATGTATTATATGTATGTTATTTTATTGTTCACAGTTATTACAAGCTATTTGGCACGAGTATTCGAATTTGTTTGGCGGCTCTCGTACAAGTCAACCAACCAACTGCACCTCAGATTCAAATAAACAAAAAGGTCATCAAACTTTTTAATAATTTTTATTTGCTTCTGTTAAATATAAATTATTTTATCCCGCTGCGTTCAAATTTTTATACTTTGTCTAAATATGTCTTTTTCGATTTCCTAAGTGTGCAAATAACATTTAAAAAAATGTTAAAAAAAAATTTATAAATAGCATTCTCTCTTGCCAAACGATTAATCACAGAAAAATCTTTGAGTAGCAGAAATTTTTTTAAATTTCTCTACAAAGATGCTAAAATATAAGTTGTAATAAGCGTATTTGTTAGGATTTAAATGGACGCTAAGTGAAATATCCTCATAAGTGTAAAAATAAATTGTGTTACTGATAGCCTCACAAAATACATTAGTATAAAAGTATATACTACAATGTTAAGTTTAGGTTCGTATCTCCCTTAGATTCGCAGAGTATATGTAAATCTTGTTATGGCCTATTTTAATACTAACAGAATACTCAAAAGTAAAGTGTTGTACTACCGTCCAATATACATCAGCAATATGATTCTCCTAGCAAGGATATCAGGTGCTTGCTGTGAGAATATCGTATTTTCATTGGCTCTAGACACGTGAGCAAGTTACAAGCAGATCGGAGAGCAAAAAGAGGGTCAAGAGAGTATTCTAAGATTAACTTTTAGGCTGAGAGATATATAGTAATAAAATCGATTAAAAAAATCGCTTACATTAATGTATTATTTTATTACTTATATTTCATATTTTAATTTCAGTATTCCGGAGCCGTATCACCTTTAATATTTCATTGCACTTTTTGATATTGTTAATATTTCGAGACGTTGCATAATCTAATAAGCTATAAAAAGTAATAATTTAATGTACTTGTATATCTATAGCATGATTTAAGTTCCACATCATTGACATAATGTCTTAGTTTAGTTCCTCAGTCCGACTGACGCATCGACCGCGCAGCAGACGGGAACATTACGTCTACTGTCACCAGTTATAAATTCTGCTAACTCCTTTAAAGACATACCTTACACTATAATATAAACTTTGTAACCAAACAAGTTAAACATAATACTTTTTGAAAATACATATTTAGAAAACGTATAAAAATTTGAACGCAGCTATATATATTTAATAAACAGCATTCTCTCTTTCCAAACGATTGTTCGTAGAATAATCATTGGGTAGCAGAAATTTGTAAAAATCTCTCTACATACTACAGATGTTAAAAATAAATATAAGTTGTAATAAGCGTATAAGAATTTCAACGTAGCTGGATGTAGAACGCATGGCTTAGCGGTCAGAGAGCTTGAACGGTTTTCAAGAGGCGCGGGTTCAAATCCCGCTGCGTTCAAATTTTTATACGTTTTCTAAATATGTCTTTTTCAATTTCCTTAGTGTGGGAATAACACTTAAAAAAAGTTAAAAAAATATAATACTTTTTATTAGTTAAAGTCAAAGTTAAATATTTTTATTCAAAATAAGAAGGTACATGCTTCATTTTTTGAACGTGAAACAATTTACCACCGGTTCACTAAAGTTATTGCCTGAGACCTAAGAAGAACCGGCGCGAGAAACTCAGCGGGACTTCTATTTCTTTTTTTTTTTCAATACAATAATTTACAGATTTATTAGCGACAATGATACTTTTGAAATAGACTGGAGCGAGCATTTCATTCCCAAGGCGTGTTAACATTTATGAAATCGTTAATTAGGTTAGGTTGCCTCTAACACACAAACGTCTTTTCACAATTTTTTTAATTGTGATATAGACAATTTTCGGATGTTTTCTGGGATCCTATTGCAAAAAGTAGATATAGGCATATGTATATATACCTACTTTGTTATTTTGCAGATAACATATGGCCGTGAGCACGTCAATCTAACTTTCCGGTAGTGTATACACTCTATAATTATTTATTGCAGTTGGCTGCCTACGCGTATACTATCTTTTAACGTGTTATTATGGATGCCGTATGAAACGGATTGAGCACGGCCTTCTCACAACTAACCAAACAATTTGAAACCAAACTAATTATTAAGAAAACAAAAAATATAAGATTATTGATATTTTAAGTCTGTACTGATATTTGCTATGCAGTAATGCAAGCAGTAATTTAAATTAAAGTTATAAACAATCAAACATTAAAAATCAGCAAATTTGTCTATAGTTATAGTAATAAAATTAAAAATCTCAGATAGATGGCCGTGGCCATACGCACAGCACCTTCCATCGATTTAAAGTTCTCATACTTCGCTAGGCATAGTTTCAACTGAAACAACCAGTGAGACGCAAGATCAGATTAATATTAAATACTAAAAGTGTTTTCATTATTTATTTACGTTTTTCTCGCATAGCAGAGAGAACCTAGTATCCAGAGGCTCCGTTCTCCACTTTCCGCCCGAATCAAAGACGTTGCTCGTTATGTGGCGTAACTCAATATTACGATTCGTCTTGTTACCAGAGTGGAGATACAGTTAGACGCTGTCACCGCTGTCAAATAATGAATATTATATAATACTAGCTGTGCCCACAACTTCGTCCGCGTGTAAGTCTAAAATAAAAATTACTCCTTATGACAACAGCTATCTGTCAGTCCTTTCAAAATCGGTTTAGCTGTTCCAGAGATGCCGAAACAGACAGACAAAAATTAAAAAATATATATTATATTATATGTACCGTGTACACACAATATGCATTTAGTAAAAAGCGATTATTCTAAAATTACAAAAATAACACTCCAATTTTATTTATTTGTATAGATATTTCACTTTACTGGTGACAGATAATTCTGCAAGCAATATTTTTCCTAAATTACTACTACTTACTTACAAGTAAATTGGCACATATTAAAAAATTTGGTAAACTCGAATTAGACCTTTTTTCATATTTCGACATTGAGTTTGCTGCGTCCAGTGATGTACACAGAAAATCTATATGATTAGTCACTTTTTCTAGTCATATGTTTAATTTTAAAAAAAGAACAATAAAACTACACACTCTACACAGCAAGTACAGCAGTAACTAGTACCAGCATTTTAGCTTGTGTACGTTCTTGGGTTAATACTTTTCGTATGACCCTTCTAAAAATGGGCATAGGTGCGCAGTGTCGTCTTTTCTTTCGAGGTTAAACTGTATAGGCAAACAGTCTCGTAATAATGCCACATATATAGTCATAAAACTCCGTAAGCACTTCTAGTTGAAACTATGTATTTGATATAAAAACTTACACTCCGACACGATGAGTTGAATTGAGGCGTAAAACTGATACAGAGTAAAATCGGAAGCAGACTGCACTTGAACCGTAGATGGCCTATTCCTGGATACGGGCCAATTCGATCGACGGGATCTATTCCTTTCAGATAGCTTTACAACTGTAATCTGGTATATTAAGTGTATGTATGTATACGTGTGTAGTCTATGTACTCACTATTATATCGATATTTTGTTGCAATTTAAACCTAACTATGTTTCAGTTGTTTTGTTTCACACACATAGTAGTTGGCACTTGGTGGCGGTAATAAGATCGTACAAATTTCTATGAATTGCTATAATTTAGATACTTACAAGGGTATAAAAAAATTGAAAAAACTAAAACAAATTGTGTACTAAAACGTTTTTCCAAACAAATATTCTAGGATGTAATTATTCTTAAACAAAGGATAATATAAATGAACGATAAAAATGTAGATTTTGGCATTTACACCCTAGAAGAAGGCCAACAAGATAATAATTGTGACAGGAAGCTAGTACGGCAAATAGCAAGGTTAGAACCAATTAATCAATATTTTGGACATTGAATTTTCATTAAATTTAAAATTGATTATATATTCCATACAATTTCGAGTCTTATGTAAAACTATATAACTACGTAAGCTAGCTACTTCTATAAATGTGACCTAATTTGCAGTGATAAGTAATGTTATATATATATATTAGAATGAATATATTAAGTAATTATGATGCAAGAGAATGTAAAGGAAACTAGAGCGATCACAAAATGTCATTTATCTGACCCTCGATTAGTCGACCCTTAGTTTTATAGAAACAATACAAAATATTATTCTATTCTATACATATAATAAAAATGTAACTCGCTATTTGTATATAAAAGATATATGTAAAAAAAATATTATATGGGGCATTTATCAATGTTATTGAACCCAAAATAATGTTTTTTTTTCTGTTTGTTTATGCACGCTAATCACAGAACGGGTTGACTGATTTTACTGCAGTTTTGACTATTGTATTTTGATAAACTTCCCCTTAACATTTAGTGTTTATTATATTTCAACCGGATCATAAATAAAAAAGTTACAACCATTTAAATTACAAATTTAATTTAGTGCGAACACGTTGCTAGTTATATGCTGTTTATAATTTTGTTCAGATAACAGTTAAATAGAAATTATATTTGATTTGATCACTTATGGATGTGAAATAAATACTACAGGTAACAAGTATCATACACGTAAGTCATATGAATCACCTTAGACAAAAATATTAACAAACAATGGTAGGTACTTATATTTTTTGCAAATGAATAACGGTCCGAACGTGATGGCTGGACGTTTAAAAATATATGAATATTGTATGTTATCATCAATGGAGGTTCTAAAACATTCAAATTTAGTTTTTATGCAAAGTTATCCTTTCAGCGCTAAATTACATTACAACATAGCACTTAGTTCCTCCCGTTTACATATATGGAGACGTGTCTTGTTAGTTGATTAAACCCATAGTCACTTGTATTAATCATGGGGTCGTCATCGTGTGCCTCTATACTGCGCCGCATCATTAGGGGTTACCTCTCCGGGAAGTCTGTGACCTTTCCAGGAAGCGCCGGCTGGGGAAGTGTCACACGATGTTCCACAGGGTACAATGCTGGGGCCACTCTTGTGGACCATAGCATACGACTGGGTGCTACGGGGCAGCATCCTAGAAGAGGTGGGAGTCTTCTACTACGCCCATTATACAGAGGACTTATCGCGAGGCCGCTGTGCTTGCGACGGTGTGATGGCCCAAGTCGTCGGACGGATTCCACGACTAAGGCCTAAGGTTACCTCGCGTTAAAAAAAATCATGAGAACGTAAGCGCATAGGTATAGGTATGTATCTAACAGTCATATATTTATTGTTATAAATATTACATTGTACCAGAAAGTCAACCTCATGTAAAATATGAGTGGACAATCGTAAGTTTACTTAAATTCAAATTTATAACTTATATTCATTCATATAAATAAATGAGCAATTATTGGCGTCGCTTAATTTATTTTACGGAGCGACGAAAATTGGAAATGACGTCAATGCCTAGAATGAATTTGTCTCGCACGTATAGCTATTAGAGTTATCGGTATTGTAGCAATCCCTTCTTACAAGTGTGTTTGGAGCGTACTAGCTGTTGTTTCGACACCCAATAAGACTATCATTACTAAATGTATATAAACATATATATCTATATTGATACGAGCGTCGACCTCCCAATCGTTTGTGCGATGCGATACACAAGCAAATAGGCGCTCGGCTGATGTTCCCCAGCGTCATGTCGAGACACACCTGATTTGAATTTTAATTTGCGTTGTGCACGGGACTCATGCATTCAGTATATAATAGTTTAAAATATTTGCAAACGGTTCTATATTTTAAAAATACTCTACAATACGTAAAATTTTTGATATGTAAAACTAAGTGATATATATTAACAATAAAATTTATAATTTCGTTACGTAAAAAATGATTATATAAATCTTTGATTTACATACCATCGCCATTAGACATTAATTGAAATATAAAGTTTATAGACTTCGATCGAATTACATCATCATCAATCATTTGACTATTTAACTTTTTAATTTGGTCGTATTCATCGTTTCTTTTAATTTCATGTTTTTTTTTAAATTCGCACTAACTTTTACGTTTAATTATTGTACCTATTTATAGTGATCAGCTATGCTATTTATATTTATCAGAAACGTCTATAATTGTAATTAGAGACGACGTGAATATAGAAAATTATTATTTTAAAATGTCAGCGTGTACGACAAAATGAAAACGCGACTGACGGGAAAAAGAATGAACTACGAGCTATGTACTCGTACAAGTAATATAATATGCATAGTTTCCTTTTTAATGTAACCATATATAGTACTGTAATAATAGCGTATGAGTTGCAAATAATGAATGTGATTTTATTATTACCAATGTGATAACGTAAATAGAGCACAAACAGAGCGGCATACAGTATTTATTGTATGCAATGTGGAATGTGTACACGCAATTCATACAGAGCCAATATGAAAAAAATGTCATTAGCGTTATAGGTGCCTACTACTACTACTAGCAAAGTGTTACACATGCCAGAAAAGTTTTGAAATCGCTTCCATTCAATGCACGCAGAGCGCTTCGCAAAGATATTCATCAAATATACATATCAAAGATATACATATCGGAGAGTTGCAAATGAATATTTTATTTAAAGTGGAATTTTATTTATTTTAATATACAATCAAAAACTATTTTGATCTCCACAAAACGATATACCGTCGCAGATGAGGCTGAGCGCTTATCTTCCGCAGGATACGGCGCTTCTTCCGCTGAGGCGATGCGATATCACCACCTACACCCGCGTCTCACGCTTACTTCCACTGGCCAGTACACAAATTTGTATAAATTAAAAAAAGAAACACTAGTACTAGGCATTGTGATTAGAAATTTTAATATGTATGATTGTTATATATATGTATTATATATAATCAAAGACGGATAATGTCACGCTAGTGTGTCTCCCTTATAGTTTCAATGTCGGCCAATTAGCCCTTAATGAAGCTTAATCACGCGACAAAAGTTATGAATGAATGCCGAGCTTATGTAAACTACAAAAGTGCGCATAGCAAAAGAGTCGCAGTCTGACACAACAATCATTTGATATGCATATCAAACCTTTTTTATTATAAGAATATGCATAATTCGAATGAACATAACAGAAATTCAGCCATTTAAACATAACATGTATTTAACAAACAATATACCTACTGACAATACAATTCCTAACGACTACATCGATTCATTTTTATATTTGTAAGTATATATAATTGTAAGTTGTGATTTGGACATACAGATATAAGTTTATTATCATCCTATTTCCGGGTGAATATAAAAGCTACAAGCTGCGCACGCGCTGCGGTTTCTAACAACTCAAGTAGGGGCCACAAAGATAAGTGTGGTTAAAGATACACTATACAAGATATAGAAAAGATACACTATACGATATTGAACTTTGCTTAGACTCGTATAGAAACCAGGAACGTAATTAAATTAAAGCCTACACGAATAGTTTACAATATCATCTTGAATGAACGTCGTGATCGTATCGGCCAGGTGAAAGCCACCAAATAGCTCAATAATTACATGTTCTCGCGCATCATCTACTTCGAACTTTCTCTCTTATTGTCTTGCCCGAGACCACTCCACTATTGATTACGTAGGGAATGCTGATAAAAGTTTTCTTCGTTACTATTTGCAAGAAATAAAAAATGTGTCAATTTACTGGTATTATATTTAATTATATAGTACTCACATCCTTTTTTTATAACCTTTTTTGCTACTGCACTGCATGTTGCTGTTTCTCTTTGGAAACGTATTAATAAATTCAATACTCAATAAAAAATGTCCCCACGTATTGAATGTTTTATTTCATTATAAATATTTACATTTAATATGTAAAATATCAGTAAAATGTCGCCGAATCGATAAAAACTACCTACGTAATTAGCATATAAATTTATTTTTTTGTACCCAATACCATTCATATAAAAATTACAAAACTTTTTTCTGTTTTGATAATATTATTAAAAATTAACATTATTACAAATCTATACTTTAATAAAACAGTAAATATAATTGAGGAGAATGAACAAACAGTAATAGAATATGAATCTATGATTTTTAAAATGATTATATGTCTGTTTGTGTGTATACCTTTGGAACTACTTGACGGCTTTCAAAGTATTTTTTCTGTCGTATAGCTTTTAAGCCTGAGCAAGACTAAGTGGAACACTTGATGGCTACATTAAATTACCACCATTTTATTTGTACTAAAATAGACCCGCTAAACTATTAGAAATAAGGCAATGCCGCCTTAGCGAAAATACTTTAACGTGATGGGCATTTTCCATTGATATACAAATAAAGATTTGGAAAATTTGATAATGAAAGTAATAATTGTTTGTTTTGTATGGTGGGCAGTTTTCGTTAACAAATAATAATTAGACCATTGTGGCGCAAGTGAACAGCATGTGGACTGTAAACGCGATGGTTTTGGCTTCGAGTCCCGCTCTATGATCTTATTTAAATTAGTATTTGCTAAAAAAGCATGTGCAAATAAATCCGGATCCAACGACAATTAATTAATAAATTTTGTATAAATTACAATACAGACGTCTTACCAGTTACTTTTCAATCCTTGAAATGTGTTTCGAGTTATTAAATGTTATTTTTTTTTAATTTTAATAAAACTACTGTCGACGCTATAATTAACTAGAGTTGCGACAAGGCCTTCTTTAACTAGTTTAAATATGATTAAGCATTAGACGGTTTTAAGTCGTAAAACAGTCAATGCTGTGGAACTTAATGTAATCTGAACAAAATAACAAGCCGTGGAAGAGTGACGTAGCGACGACAATTACTTTTTTTTGCAAATTTTAACTATACACACGCTAATTGAAATCCAATATTGTGGTAAAACTATCTTATGTTTTAATGTTTTTTTCACCTTAAATAATCAAAAATTATATTCAAAATCATTTAAAACAACACAAATTAATTATT
This sequence comes from Podotricha telesiphe, assembly GCA_038994665.1. Lineage (NCBI taxonomy): Eukaryota > Metazoa > Arthropoda > Insecta > Lepidoptera > Nymphalidae > Podotricha > Podotricha telesiphe. The sequence continues at coordinate 245,030 of JAOYRR010000035.1, forward strand.
ATAATTATTTATAAATAAATTATACCACTATCACTGATTGGCCATTGACAGACCTCGCACAGCCGAAAGGAATAGGCGTAGTATGCCCTAAGCTTAAATACTCTTTGTACGATTCTTCGTTCTAATAGTGTTTTTCTGTAATATACAGTATGCTGTGAATTATTTGGCGCCTGTCACCGCAAAATCAGGGCATTAATTTAAAAAAAATAGCTGTACAAATTTGACATGCATGTCTTGTATAAAGAACAAAAATTATTGGACACAGCAATGGAAATAGTATGTGTCTTGAATAGTAAGTCCACACAATCCTAAGAATTTATAAATTAATAAATTTATTATTTGGCTTAAAGTACCAAGAGGTAGGGTGTTTCACAAATAAAGTAACAATCATTAAAACAGTTGTGCTTAAAATGGAAGAATAAGTTAATGGAAAAATTAATATTTAATTCATGGCCAACTAATTTTTCTGTTACTATTTGTTTATTATTTAAGTGACTTAATGTAAGGATTAATTATATGTTACATGTTCATTTAAAATTAATATATATCTAATAAAGTTTTCAGTCTAATTTTTAACTTTAATAAAAATTACATTTCATTCATGTTAGCCACAAAGCGTGACAATCGCTTTTCTATTCTGCTTTATTATAATTTTTTTTGTATTTTTTGTAAAAACTTAAATTCACCTGTGCAAATGTAAAAATTAATAAGCGGGTAATTGTTTGTAGAGTTATTTGATTGTTTTCCAGATAACATCTAACCTCGGCAATTCACATTGTGCGTCATTTTTCGCTGGTGTTTTAATTTATTGATTTCCCATTTTAAGATGCGTCATGATATGATAGTTTAAAAATTTTGCGTTCCAAAAAGCTTTTTTCAAGAACGGATATAAATAAATTATTAAGTAACGAATTTATTTAAAGAATATTTTTCTCAGCTTCATGATTTTGCCCGCATAGTGGAGTAAGCAGAGAGACCAACTGTCATTTAACCTTTTATCTTTTACTTCTTTTATAGTATATTATGAGATCCAGGACGTGCTGCCATAAATACTTACTTCAGGCAAACGACTCATTCGTGTTAGCCGCATACTAAACGCGAAAATATTTCTTACCTATTTGCTTTCAAAAGCGTGACGACGCAAAGTGTTCTGTTGTTATATAGTACAACAAAAGATAGTTCCCAATTCTGGTTCTACAACATCTCTCTATATAATTATAACTAACAAGTGTTGGATAACAAAAACATTTTTCATTAATTTTCTTTAATTTTAATTGTTTGTACTTTTTACTTTTTAACTGTTACTTTCATAAAAAAATTTAATTAAAACAATCAGTTGATTGTCAAAGGTAAAATATGTATGTGAACTCTTGAAATATTAGATTGTACTTGACGCAGGTATACATTGCTGACGCAAATTGCAACTGTAAAGACTATAAATAGCTATGTTAATCATAAATGAAAATTCAAACTTCATTGACAATATTGTTTCTGAAAGGCAAAATGGTATTATTAGAAAATTACAAGAGCAAAGTATAATGCCTGATGAATGAACTGTCCTCATTATTTATAAGTAATTCAATATCTATCTATTTCATTATTGCGTAATATATCAACGTACTATCGTACGTGTTTACTATGTTTCTAAAAAATATAAAAATATTCCTGTTATCATAAAAAAAAAAGATAACATCATTACAGAATAATTACCATACATATTACTTAGAGAACATTCAGATATTTGATAACATAATTTCGTTAAGCTTACATTTAAAACACTCTGTGTGACTTGTTAAAGCAGCCTACTCCTTCCATTTATTTTCCGCAAGGATCTACCGGGCTCAATACCCATTGATGAATAAATAAAAAAGAGACGACGAGCGATGTTGCGGCATTCCAATGCGATGAGTGTACTCTGACGCAAACGCAGATTTTTAAATCATTTTACTTTGTAAAGTACTCAACATTAAGAAATATAGCCTGTATCAAGTTATCATTTTAACTGTATGTAGCAACAAAATATATTTTTTACATTTATTATTACCATATAATACATTCAACTGTTATTACTAGAAGTCCCGTTGATGTGTAACATACGCGTGGTCTTAGTAACCTGTGTCACTTCATACAAAAGTGTGTCTCACAGAAATGGTGGTATGTGTAATATTTATTTTATTAGATTAATATATTTCTAATACATAATAATATTTTCTTCTACATGTAAATTTTAAGTATACCAAATTACATACGCTTCTAATATATGGATATTGATATAAGTTATGTACGCGTGTGAATAGTTCCCCTTTTCTTTCAGCAAAAATAAGAACCATAATAGTTTAAAGTTATTTAAACTATAATAAATAAACTTTTCTTCGTTATTTTGTGTAAAATTGTAGAGTACTTAGACAGTTTGGAGCTCAAATAAAAACTTTACATACAACAGTAGTAACAATTTGTTAATTCTAAGGTGAAGTGTCACTTCATAACGAAGAAAACAAAAAGTTTTGCGTGAATTCAATTGTATTAAAAAATATTTTTTTAGAACTAAGTTAAGAAATCATACAAAAATGAAATAGCTGTTATTAAAACAATGAGAATGTAAAGAATATGCATATAGAAAGCTTCTTAGAAAGGAATAGAAGGTGCGCGTGACCCGCAGACGGCGAGGTGAGCGGCCGCAGCGCCGTGCCGCTATTGCGACACCATACGGAACTGACGGCCTTCGCTGTCAACCTTTTAATTGCACCCGCTTTTCGCATAGCGCACGTAAGCCACTTTATCACTAATCTTAAGAACGAATTTAATTATTTTACACAACGCGTAATTTTGTTTTAGGAAGTAAGAATATCACCGAACACTTCTGTATAAGTACAAGTAAATCATTCAAGGGAATGAAACTGTTTTAACCGCATTAATCGCGTACAATTTTGATATGAGCTGACTGTCAGCTCATTTTGCAAGAATCCAGGGCAGTACGCGAGGCAACTAAGAAATCGATCGAAAAAACTGATAGTGAGATAATAATTGTATCAAATGACAGACAAGTGCCACCTCAGTTTACCTGTGACCACGGACTACTGTAAAGTGTTCGAAACGTCGGGTTCTAAAATGTATTTTCGAATACCAAAATTATACGCGATTAATCCGGTTAAAATAGTTTCATTTCAAAATGTGTAATAATCGTGAAAATCAAAGAGCTTATTATTATCATTCAAGGGACATTCTTTTAAAACAATAATAGCAGATTTTAAGTAAAATAAGACATTATACAATATTTTTGGTATATTTCAGTTTGCTAATTGCGATCGGCCCCTCGTGCGGCCCCTCAATTGTTATTGTCATGTAACATAAACGCAACGCCACACACTAGTCGGGATCAGTAACTGACTAAAAGTTACATACAATAGGCGCCCCTTATTGCTCATGTGGACAAATGGATAGAACGAGTATTTTAAACGATGACCTCACTCGGCCAATAAATCAGCTGATGCTCAGCTGTTGGATCCATCAGAAAAAGCTCGAGGAACATTCCTGTTGCTTACATTATAATATTAAAAATGTATGGCCGTTATTGTAATACATTGTATAGTAAAAAACATGATTACAATTCCATTCGGGTGTCGTACGGTAAAAACATATCAAGAACAAAAGGAATAAATATCTCGTACAGAAATCTCTCTGAGCAATGTCACACAGGCCGATCTAATTGCTCCGTCGGTGTGGAGGGATACAAACATCTGCATGTACACCACATACATTTTTGAAGTCGCCGCAACTGAATTACCATTTTTCACTATTTTAATGATATATAATTATCCAAATTTCAATGTAATCCTACTAATATTATAAACGCGAAAGTTTGTAAGGATGTTTGTTACTCTTTCACGTAAAAACTACTGTGGATTTTAATGAAACTTTACACAATAATATAGCTTATACATCAGAATAACATAGGCTACAAGTTATAAAGACATTGTGTTAATTGACCAAAATATCAAAATAGTGAACCATTGTAGTCAATAAATTAATATTATGGTATATATATGCTAAATGCATATGTATACACGCTATACCAGAATATTATTTTCTATTTTAGTGTCCTGTCAGTCTATTTTGTTCCGGCTAATCTCTAGAACAGCTGCACCGATTTGAAGGGGCTTTCACTGGCAAATAGCTGATGTAAGATCTCCACGTGGACAAAGTCGCGGGCACAGCTAATTATATTATATATTAACTACAAATTATACCAATATCTGATAAAGTGTTATAAAACCTAAAATATTCTGAATTTTACAACGTCGAGTCTATTTAGAAGACTTGAGATCATTAAATCATATTAAGCATGTAGGTAATTTATTATACCTGTATAAATAGTTAGCTACAAAAATGTATATCGTAAAAATTATATGAACATTTTTAGTATTTTATTGCAATCAAACACGCGATTACGTGAGATACATAGCGTTAAGTTAGTAGCGTAAAAATTGCAATTAATAAATATTTGCCAAAAACTTTTACACTACTCGTTTTTATTATGTGGTAAATAAAATTTGTGTATTGTACACATAACAGCGACAATTAGTGTAACAATAAATTCACATTAAGTATAGCAGTAATAGCTTGATGTTTTTGTAGTTACAAACACGGCCACTGTCATTTTTTTTAGTTACTAAAAAAATTGCGTAATAAAAAACATTTAAGAATATTCTATGTCACGAAGTTAGTTAATCTTACAAAGTATGTATATACTCGTAAGAGTTTAAAGTTCAAAATTAAATTGTAATCTAACCCCTTAGTTATATATTATTCACTACTAACCTTTAATGTCATGTATTATCTGTTATAAATATGTATTTTGTTATAGAACGGTCTTCATAGTTTGACTTTATCTCTTTTTACCGATCAGTCTCCTTCGTGTGTTCTCCATTCTACATGATATTGGAGAAGTGACTTGTGTTATCGAGTACTGGCACGCTCGAAGCGCTCGAAGCGAAGCGAAGCCCATAATTAAAGAACTGAACTGAGTTTATGGCTACGTAATTATTTGCTAAAATATTTTATTGCATATTAAGTTTTAGTGTGTTATTTGATTATTAAATAATATGTAGATTAATATAACAAAACTAAGTACTAGAAACACTGAGGTACAGTACCATTAAATAGACCTCTCTCTTTGTCAAATCAGTTTATTATGATATATGCAAAACAATAGCTCGTAAGAATTTGCCATGAGACTTTTGATTAGGGCAGTTATAAATTATACATTTAGAAATACAAATTGTAACAAATTACTAAAACGGTGAAAATGAACATGTCTAATCAAAGTCAAATTACCTATTACTGTATTATATTAAGTATATGCATTAGAATGATAAGTATGTTACAAAATGTATAAGCTGCAAAATGTATCACTGACATATATATATATTTTTTAACATTTTTTAAAGTGTTATTCCCCCCACACTAAGGAAACCTTTCTATTCTACAGCATGGATTTTGTATGGATAATATCTTATTTACATTCGTGTGAATTCATAGTTTGCTGATTGTTAACATAATTCATTCAACGATCATGTTATAATTTAACAATAACAATAAAATATGCAATTAATAACAATGTTAGAGGCATAATTACATAAAGCCATACGATATTAATTAAGTATTGAGACACGTGGCTTACACATCTCCCGCACTGTCCACATGTTTTGCAAAATGATATGGCGACCCGTGATTCACATTGCTGTATGCACTGCTGAATGCTGTATGAACTGACATCAGACAGCAAGAGATAACAGCCGGTTGAAATTAATTATTCTGTGTGGCATCAATCATGATTACTAAGGCGATAAAGTAACTATTTTAGAAGATTACGTAGATATAAATTTCAGTGTATAGACTTATTAGTGAAGACGAGTACCTATGTTGTAAGTTTATGAATTTCTTTTAAGTAGGTACTATGCACCTAAATTTTATAGTCGCTTTGTACACCATAACTAAATATAATAAAAATAAAAATATGACGTCTCTAATATAACAATCTCAATGACTTTTTTTAAATGAAACTATTTTAACCGGATTAATCGCGTATAATTTTGGTATTCGAAAATACATTTTTAGAACCCGACGTTTCGAACACTTTACAGTAGTACTTTGAAAACTTTAAAGTCTCAATCCCATCACACCAGAGAGCAAGATACAGTCAGCTCATTTTGCAAGAATCCAGGGCAGTACACGAGGCAAATAAGAAATCGTTGGCGGTAATTTGAGATAATAATTGTATCAAATGACAGACAAGTGCCACCTCAGTCTACCTGTGACCACGGACTACTGTAAAGTCTCCTGATGAACGAGCCTTGCATATTCATTTATTTTTTATTCATACATATATAATAAATATTATTTCGACTGTTTACAAATTGTGCATAAGGATACTCACAAAAATCCACAAACACTAAAAAGTATACATGATCTCTCTCACTAAATTATGAAATAAGTGAGTCAAGGTTATTAGTTCACCTGTTTTTCTACACTTATTCATTGTGTATTTGTTTTACTGTGGGCTTAACCCTTGCCCAGTTCAGACTCGCTACTGACATTCAAATCAGCCCAGTTCTTCGCAATAATTATTTTTATCATTTTAGTAAATGCAAAGTACCCGTACATGTATACTTAAAGCGATAGTCATTTGTTACTAACAAAAATATTGAGACTAGCTACATAAATGGACTTTAAAGGGACAAGCGCGCGACTATGATCGAGCGTACCTGCAAAATATAAGCGATATGTCAATCATAAGATATTTATATTTGTTGTTATTTGAAAACAATGTCTTATCAACTCATGTCAATATTATTTTTTATTCTTATCTATTTTTTATCTCGCACTCTCATTACGTTATTTATAATGGGTACACGTACAGTGATGAAATGTTGCAGATGGATATAACCTTAATGACTCGTTTTTATTAGTTTTAGGTCAACTAAATGCACTCTAAGCTAAGTAAAATATTACAAAATGCGAAACGGCCGTTATCTTCTAATATTAATTCGAAAATATGCCTAAAATGTAAAACAAAATTGCTAATTGTTCTCCCTATGTGAAATTCGTAAATTATATTATTGCGCGCAATAATACATTTGGCTACATTTCAGGTTAACGAAGTGGTGAAAGTGTACGTGATTTATCTCGTTTCCCCGTAATCCTGACGTAACTAGAATCATTTCGAGTGACTAATGATTAACCGCGCGCCGTCTCCGATATGAAGTAATACATAGAGTACGACCCGCCGTTCTTTAATAAAGCGACGCCATTGTGTTGTTTGCATTCATGTAACAGTCGTTCTCAGAATTGTTATGCCTACACAGATTAAGAGCCAACCATCAAGCCAACTGCCATCAAATGAATTGTCACTGTTTTACATCTGCAAGAAAATGCATTACGATAATTTGCCTTGGTACCATGTTGCCAATTTAGTGCAATGTATTACGTATAAAATTTCTGAGTTCATTAGAAAACTAATCATATATAATATTAGGATTTCTAGGACTTATTTACCTTATCTTACTAAACATCTTATATAAATGAGATATAAACAGGCATTAAATGCATACTAATATAATATATATATATATATTATAAATGCGAAAGTAAAGTCTGTCTATGACGTCATCTTGGGCTAACCGATTTTGATATTAGTTACCGAAAAAGACACTAAAAAGCTATAGTTCAGTATTCAGTAGAAGCTGATAGTGTGAATAAACGGAAAATTTCTGTCACGCTTAGTCACTACCGACCAATTAGAGGCCTTCTACCTCGATTATCATAAACTTACTTTAATGAATAATTATTTTTATTATATTATAATACAAATGCATCCTTAGGCGCTATTTTGTAAATATAACGCCTATATTGTATAAACAGCGTACCAGCTGAAGCCTAAAAATATAAACGTTTGAATCAATCATTATTTGTGTTTATTATATGTATATTTTCATTATATAAACTTACCTGTCTGTAGCTGAAACCTTACAGTACCGTTTAGTCTGCTGTAAAGCCTAGGTCTTATTAATCATAACACACTTGCACATATAAGATATAACAGTATATTACTCCAATACTGTAAATTCCAAGAACTTTAGTACAAAGGTTCTTTTTAATTAGTAATACTTCGATAGAAATGAGCATTACACCACTTTAATATATGAATTGTTTCACTAAGTATCCTATAGAAAAATCTACATGATATACAAAATATTTGATCTACGTATACCAATGGTTTAAAAAAGTATATAAATATTCCGTTTACTGGATATTTGAGGTGAGAGAGCACAAGACATTAACGACATTACCGGTGTCTGGGGTAGGACCGGCTCGCAGCCTCCACTGGCGTCCGGGGCGTCCGGGGGCATAGAGGGGAACTGCCGAGGGGGGACGCCGCCCACAGCCTCTTATCGATCGATCCTCGCATCGAGATGCACCACTTGTTACATCGCCCAATATCACAATAATTTCCTGTAACCCTCGACCTTTTATGATATATTTCTAGTGGTCGTTAATTTAGGACGTTTGTCATCCAGTAATATATGTGTTTTATTCATTTGAATTAAATTGCCAATCACACAAATAAGATTATTAATTATTATTCACACTAGATTATACTTTTGTTTATTTATTTGTTAGACTAACGTACGAACTAATTCAGAAAATTAAATCAAAGAACTACATTACCATACACTTTACGCTTTAGAAAAAAAAGTATTACTATCTATATGTTTGAGTACTTGTGGATATCGATCTAAAATTATCAAGCATCGGAAAGTTTAAATGCGATTACGCAAAAACACAATTATTGTAAACGGTATATTATATTTTCATTATGTAATAATACTGTAACCAAACTTTTACTTATATTTTCTAATCAATAAGGCAAACAGATTTCTTTATATTGTTGTTAAGAAATAATACTCGTGTGATAGACTTAATGCTTTATTACTTCGACAAGTTGGATCGCTTGCACCTGTTTTTTGACGCTGATGCCAGAATTGACCTAGACATATTTCGTTCATATTTCATAATCTATTATTTGTGGGTGTGCTGGGTGGAACGACCTGCCACTAGGTGTTCCACTTTTGAATTCACAGAACAGGTGCATAGTACTTCGATATATTCTAATTATTAGCCAATAGGTGTGTAATTGTTTACGAATCTATGCTAATTATTGCTAAGAGCATGAATTGAAATCGAAAATATCTATAGTATCTATATTTCTAGAGTAATCGAAGCACTTTTAATGATGTTTTGATAGTAAAATAAATTATTTTTCTAAGAGCTACGGAACAAAACGAAATGTTTAATAGAAATACTTGTTTTTTTAACATATTTTTTTTTTAGAAGTGTCATTCACACACTAAGGAAATTGATTGAAAAATATTTAGACGTTTTCTAAATATTTCTAAATATGTCTTTTTGAAATACCTGTTTTTACATTTTAAAGTGTTATTCACACACTTAGGAATTCGAAAAACATATTTCGAAAACTTATAAAAATTTAATGCAGAGGGATTCGAACCCATTCTAAAAATGGTTTACAATAAAAATAACTGCTAGCAATCAATAGTTAAAACCGAGAGTTTAATCAACACCAATTGCGCCTATTATCGTTTCTTTGTATATTATTGTGTGCATACATATATTATGTATTTGCGTATGTGTTGTGCCCACGCATATGTGAATTATAAAATATTATTTTGATTGCTTTATTGTACATGCCAACTTCTTTGGGCTGTTAAAACGGTCATATCGTTTAATTGTGTAAGATTTATTGACTGCGACTGCGTGTATAAGATTGAAGCGAAGGCCAGTATCTATGCAATGAGCCGCAATAAAACGATTAATTGTACACGCATCTTTTAGTTTCACTGTAGCGAATGTTGTCAGTATAAAGTAGACTGTAGTATAAAATATGTGGTATCATTTCCAATAGAAGTATACCTACACGTAACGTCTATAGCAGACGATTTAAGCAGACATTCAATGAGGAAAATCCTTCTACATCCTGTTCATTGTTGAGAATACTTTACTGTGTAAAAGAAATATCGCTGTAGTAGTCTGTTTGATTTTGTTATTAGATTTTAAGCTGGTTAAAATCGGTTTAGTTACAAACACAATATTAGTTCAAACATAGCCTATGTTATAATACACTAAAATCAATCATTTAATGCAGAATTGTTATAGGTATCTGTTGGTGCGAGGTGCGCCTGCGCGGTCAACGTTCGCGCGACGCCCGGCGGGCCCCACACACCCACTAGTGCGAAAATAATGCAGCCACCTCCTGTTTTGCAAATATTTTTTATTTAACCTATTATATATGCCTCTAAAGTAAAACGAACGTTCGCTCTTAAGCCTTTGTTTTGCAAACAAAACCAATTACAAAGAGGCCTTGTTTGTCATTTCAGTGGTCAATGGACTTAAAGCTAGACTAGAATGGAAGTTTGTGAAAAAGTTTCAAATGTAAGAATGTTTAAAGCCCTATTATAATTTATTATTTATCCTTAACTTGATTTCAAATTTTTGTTTTACTTTCAATTCAATTTTCTCAAAAAAACTTACAAGTACATATCACGTGAGAGTTGCAAATTTTTCTCTTTGCAATCTAATAGAAAAGCAACAAGTTCCAATATGGGTGATATGGTTTGTAATAGGCAAACTGACACACATGAAACGTTTTTGAAATCGGATAATAAACAACTCTCAAAGAAATGCATAAGTTGACCGTTCCACTTTTCCTGTTTTATAATCCATTTATTTAAGTTCAAATATCATTTACTTAACATCTCATTTATAACTAGCGCCAGGTGTATGAGCAGTCTTTTCAACATGAATCTTCATACTAATTTCTTGTTGAGAAACTAACGCGAATAATTGTCACATGGTGCGAAATTTAAATTATTTAAAGCATACGTATGTATATCATTAGTAAATTTTTTTTACGATTTTATAGTGACGTCATCTTTAATGTAGGTCCGAGCTTAAAACCTACAAATATAACTTTGTCGATAATTAGTCCTCTACTACGCGAGTGTATTGTATTAATGTTTTTGATAGACATAAAAAAATCGCTTGAAATGCCAATCTATGATACACATAACATTTATTGAGATGGCAACTTGTTTATTCTAGCGCTGGTGCTGAAATGAAAATTATGAGTTATTGAGGAGCACGATGCGGCGGTTTTCTATAATTAAGAACTGGTAATTCTAAATGTAATTTAGTAAAATTACGCATAATTATGGTTTAAACGAGTTGCGACGGCGGCAGGGCGAAGGAGTGCGAGGGGGCGACCTGCGTTCAACGAACGTCCGCGGACCGGCACGGATCCAAGGTCGCCGCTCGTTTCCCTCACTCGTCTGTCCTCATGCAAGCTCCCTCTTCAGCCACCGCCGCCGCCACTGACGTTGTCAATGCTAAAACCATCATATGCTTATATCCCATAAATTAACACAGACACTCAAATCTAATACATTACCTAATCGGTGTGATTTTCTATATTTCTATATATGTATTTGTTAATTGTACAGACAGCATTAATTTTTATACTTGATTTTTGAACCAAAATCGGTAAATGACATTTGTCGTATTTATAGATGTATTATTTCCAGCCGGATGTTTACGAGTTGTGCAATTCATATGAGTACATACCTAGTGTCGAAATTCTAAAAGTGAATGCAGAATGATGCAATCTTTTAATAGTAAAATATCAGCTAAGGAATGAACCAGAGTAATACAATGTTGATGCCAACAAGAATTACGTAATTAAAAATTAGGATATTTAAATGTCTGCGAAAGTACAACTACAACGTGTAACGTGTCCGATTTGATAATGGTTTAACTAGTCATAATCAATATATTTTGATTCATTAAATAATTTATTAGAATTATTTTAATTAGTTCGGTTTGTTACTATTTAGATATATTTTCGATGTACTTTTGTTGCTATTTAAATAAGATTTTTGCTGCCGTTTAGCGCGATGTAGGCGGCACATTTAATTTAATATTTGCTCAATGAGTAACCGCACCCTGGTCTGGTATGCTACCGTATGCTATAAATTGTGAAATATATATCAGTTTGTCGACTGGACTAGATATGACTAATTTAAACTACAAAATTTTATAGTAAACAGTGGTTACACGTATATTTGCATACTGTTTTCTTACAAAATAAGGCAGTAAATTTTTACAAAATACAAAAGGTTACTTAAGTTATGGTTTAGATATAAAGGTCAGTTACTTTTTAACCTTTAAGATGTTTTTTGTCTAACTAAGCGACAGTAGAGAAATTCCTCGGGTATTCGGTTCAACGGCCGCGCTGCGAGTACGAGACTAGGCCTGTGTGCGTTTATGTGAGTCGAGCACGCACACGCATAAACTAGCATCTGCAAACACGATGGAACCGTTATTCTCTAGGTTCCAATACCTTATATCCCATAGCTAAATGTTATTTAAATATATTTTTTCCTCTTTAACACACAAGCCGACTAAACCCACGGTAATATAATTTTAGGAGTGAATTATCATAAAAAAATACATCGTTATTTACTAAATTGATAGCGGACCCGTATCTATGGCGCAACGTGGCGCATAAACTATGTATATATGTCAATTTTTTATCAGTTTCAAGTCAAACAGTAGTCAGTTACATGCAACCTACTTTAAAGTCGAGCGGCGGCGTTGCAGGAATGTAATATAAAGAAAATTACGCCGAGCTACAGATGGTGAGAGGAGACTCACCGCGGAATGCGATAATTACTAAAATTTCATCATCACAACAGATGAAGGTTTTTGTTTTATACCAGCTGTGCGCGCGACTTTGAAAGCGTTGAATTCTAATAAAAGTGGCCAAATTACTCCTTACTACATTAGCTTTCCAGTTAAAGTCCCGTCAAAATCAGTCCAGCCGTTCCAGAAATTAGGCGGGACAAACAGACAGACAAAAATTGTAAAAAATGTTATTTAAGTTTATGTACCGTGTATACATACATACATATGCGTTTAGTGAATAGCGCTTATTTTAATATTACAAACAGACCCTTAAATTTGATTTATTTGAATAGAAATACATTAATTTAGGTAAATTAATGTATCTCTTTACGTAGATATCTACTACTGATCATTATTGTATTTACAGCTTCACTCTTTTTCCCGCATAGCAGAGTAGTCGCAGGGAACTTAGAGACGAATCGGCGGCGGAACTCAACGCCGCGCTTTGTCTTAGATACCAGAGCTAAGAAATGAAAATAATTTCAATTAATCCGTGATAGTCTTATATAGGTATATGGTATTTTTTATTATTATTAAACAATACTTTTAATTTTGTATACAAATGCGCATTATCAAGATTAATTATAATTATTATATGAAATGTGTGTTTACGAAATGTACTTAAATCCTTATTTATCAAGTTTCATATTGAATGATGAGCAAAAGTCTTTTAAAAATACCTAACACAAACAAATTCACTATTCATTTATTTATCTCAAATGTCATGTAATGTCTATTATATTTAATCATTTTCATATTAATGTAGCGTGACTTTTATACATGATTGTACATACTCGAATTTAGTTAAAAAATAATTATTAGACACCTGTCTATATTAACATAAAATAATTTAAAATCTCCGAGATATCCATCCAACAAACATTTATGGTAAAAGACTTTTACTTTTCATTGAAACAGTACTCAATTTACTGATTTAAAAATAACTATGCAGTGATAATTCAAAGAACATGTTTAACTTTCTTTTCATAAATTTAATTATTAAAGTATTATACGAGTTTAATATAATTAGTTATTACTATAAGAGATTATGTAGACTTGTCTGATATTATGTAAAAAGGAGGGTCGGCCTAATGTGTACACAAAATCTAAAATATGTAAAACACTTTTCAGTACGAGTATTTACTTACTAAAGTGCATATCTACTCATACATTATAAGACACGTTTAGGCCGTCTAAGTTCACTTCAACGATTCAACGAAAGAGGAAGCCACTTGATTTTTGTGTCTTCATAAAACAGATCATTGTCATTATTTTTACTGAAACTGAAAAGGTAACAATGAAAAGATTTCGTCCTTTTAAATCCAATAAATTTAAAAACAAAGCCATAAGTAGCGGCGTATGTAATTTTTATGTATTATTGATTTGCATTTGGTAAAGTGCACACGACGGGTAAAGTGATCGCCAACAAAGCTTAATTTGTTTTGATAGCTTAAAATAAAATATAAGATGTAGCATCACCAGTAGTGGTTCCGAGAATTAACAAAAGAACTCGTTTTAGCTATCTGAAACAAGATTAAAGGTCGCCGAGATTGTGTAAATTTGACCCGACACCCGGACTTTATGCGATAATATTTAAATAGTATTTAAAACTACTATGTAATATGAACCACAAGCAGTGTCTACGTTATTAAAATAAACACAGATTTCTAAGAAAAGATTTTAATAATCCATCAATATCTATCGGAAAAACGAGCCTGACAAGTTAAAAGTGTAAAAGCTACTTATATTGAATATGCAACCAATTTGAAGGTAGTTTGATATATTCTATGGCAAGTATGTTATATGTCCGATAACGCTAATATGTAAGATCAGCTTAACATCGAGCAAAATAAGAAACCAAAATAGCAGATCAACGTGTTTTGAATTACTTATTATGGGTTTAACTAAATATCGCAATAGTTTTTACATATGACTATGTAGATACAAGTTTTGTTTTTGATTTTTAATTAGTATATGATTATTATTGAAGTACACATTTGGTCATTTTGGTAAGGAAATACCAGACACAAAGCATTAACAATTAGCAAATTAGAATTATGTTCATTTATTTTGGCAAATATCAAGTTATCCAAATATCAATTCTAAGACATAGATTATTGAAAGATAACATATTGATTAAAATCATTTTAGTAATTACGTAAAACCTATACTTATCCGTATAATATGTTATTGGGTTTATTAATCTTTACATAGCATAGAGGAGTCTAGAACTAATAAACCACAAGTGGAGAAATGAAAAAGTAATTTTCTATATGTAAATATTTTCCTATATGAGAACTGAACCTACAACTGTTACGTTTTAGATACTTATAATGAATCAGCCACAGTGGTGTTCAATTTAGAATTTCAACACAATGAATATTGTAACTGGCACAATTATTAAATATAAATAAAAAAATTTATCACTTCCTAGTAATACATAATAATTTTATTTAATGAAATCAGAGCGTTGAATTCATAATTGTTAATTTCCATTTAGATATGATTTTCGTCATAGCTTCTTTAGACTGCTTGGAAGGTAATAGTAGGGCACAAGGCAGAAAACGCGAGGGACAAGTTACGAAATATATTAAACACGCATTATCTATCAAACTCACTCGTATCTTGCCTCGGCGTTCACATCATATATTTTAATAAGTTAAAAATACAGTTTATAAAGTCGTATAGAATCATACACGATTTGCTATATTGTGATATTCAATTATAATATGTATTATGGAGATAAAATAGTATATAATAATGCAATTTCTTTTATGATATATTTCTAAAATACAATTATTTTTGCATACTTTTTTTTATCAATATCTTGCAAGGGTAGGTAGTAAAAATCTATTTATTTGCAAAAGATCATATTTTCCTCTTTTTTATAGCTTTACGTTTTTCCGCATAGCAGGATAGTCAGAACTAACCTAGTGTCAACACACTCCGTTCTCCACTTCTACTTATTCGTTTAAAATAAACATAAGCGCAGTTTTTTCATTCGGGTCGAAAAACATTTATTAAAATTTGTCCATGAATGGAATTAAAACCTAAAACGATTGTTTTAGGCCGTTCAGCCAAACTGATGTCAACTGCGCCACTATTATTATAATAATTACATTTCAACAATTGAAATAAGGATTAGAAGATTAAATACATCATAATATATAACGATAATTAATTGACATTTGCTAGCTTTATTCAAAGTAAGTTTAATGTCGCTAAATATGCAATGCTTCAATCGAAGCTTGTTATTGATTGATAAATACATTACACTCGCTTTAGAAATTCAAGTGACGTCATGAACGGTGATCCTTATTAGGATAAAAGAAAAGCAATTTCTAGTTTGCTGGCTAATTGATAATGGCTAAATATATTGCAGCGTAGGAGGTAGGCGACACGGGACTTGCGCCGTCACGTCAATCAACGCCCACAATTACAATGACATATAAACGTTGCATTGAGGGAACAATGTTGCAAATATGCAATAGACGGTAGAGAAGCGGCGGCGAACTCAGATTCACACTGACATTGCGTATAGTCCGGCATCCCATATGGAATGCGGTCGCTTGACCGGCCGCGCGCACCTCCCCGCGCCGACGCCCGGTCTCCATGTTTTCTTATCCATTCGTAACCGACAGACAACCATATGGAATAGTGAGATAGGACTGATTCCAACAAGAATTCTAGTAGCTCGGTAAATAGCAAACAAAGTGTATGTAAGCTACACATATACTATTCAAGATTCACGTCCTGTTTCTGGATGACGTCATACATACTTATTTAAGGTAATTTTCTACAACCCGATCGGATAATATAGGCTAATTGAATGATGTTTCTTCTCAATCCACTTACAATAATGGGATAACAATAGTGCGAGTCGAGATTTTGTACCTTATGATGTGTTTGACGTTCGCCACGTAGCCGCGGCACCGTCCCCATGTTCGCGATCAACAGTTTTCATAATACAAAAAATGGACTTACCTTCTAAACAAAGTCGTCGATTGGCAAAAATATCCACTAACTCGTGCGCACAGATAATCCGGTTATCGTCCGTACGGCACCAATATTCACCACACCAAAACGACAACATAAATAAACGCGAGAAGAGTCTGGGTTCAGGCCGTCGATCTGACGCCGCCGGCGAACTCTTCGCGCTGATCGAATGCAACCGGGAAAATGCACTGGGCGGGGATGTCGAATCTCATAAACGGTCGGATTCCAGAGGTCGGTCACTGGCGACGGTAGTGCAAGAAGTCGTTTATAAACCAGCGTCCAGGACCAAGCCGCGGAAAGTACTAACAACGGAGCGGCGAACGAGCCGCCGAGTGTCGCTCCCTCGTCCCTCCGCCGTGCGGGCGAGCGGCGGGCGGGCGGCGGGGCGAGGTCGGTAGACGTGGCGGCCTCCGCGCCGCCGCACGCCGCACGCCGCCCGGGCCGCCGTCCCGGCCGCTTAGCAACGTATCGCCGCCGTAGCCGCCGCCGTCGCCGCCGTCGCCGCCGTCGCTCACACCCACGTTGACACCATCAATCTCCACATGAATATTGAATAAATTGATGACGCGTTTTGATTGTACCACTAAAAGAGGCTGTTATGGTAGCCTGTGAATACTAATTAAATAATAAACTACACCCACCCTATAGGAATATCAATATTGGAAAGCGTGAGCGTACAAAAATTATTCTTATTGAAATTTCCCTCTTAAATTAACAATCGACGTAGCTATAATACTCTAGCGTGTGTTAACTTGTAATTAGACTATCTTTAAATATAAGCGGTACAATAAGTACGAATCGAACTTAAAATCACTACGCCAAATGTCATACTGTAATACAGTAACATTCACCACGAAAGGTTTAATTTTTATTATACATTAAAATTGGGATTATTCACCCAAAATAGTGTCTCGACAGAAAATATATGCGTACTGATTAGATTTTCTTTGTAAAAAATTACCACCGTCAAACACTATATACAATAGTTTGTTCAGTTTATATTTATTAAGGAAAATTATTATTCTTGTTACATTTATTGACACTCAGCAATTATTCTTTACTTGTTTTTTTTATTATTAAATGATTTTAATATTCGTAATAATAATAAGATAACAAAATGTAGCTGTATGTTTTAGCTTTACTATTTTTCCTCGCATTGCAGGGTAGTCAGGGAAAACACGGGTTTTCACTCTATTCCGCACTTTCCACCTGCACTCGAGACATTGCGTGTTGCATAGCGAAACTAAACGCCGAGTTTTGTTTTAGGTAATCACGTTTCAGAAGTGCGTACAATGTTATTTAAATTTGTTTTAAAGTGTCATTCGCACACTTAGGAAATTGAAAATCATACATTTAGAAAACGTATAAAAAAAATTAGAATACCGATGCGTTCAAAGTTTTATACATTTTCTAAATATATGTTTGCTAATTAAAATTAAAATTTATTGCAAAATTTCCATCGTACAATTATATACGTAAATAAAGCACTTAACTTCGAGAGTGCGCCAGTATTCGTTTATCAATAAAACTAGATAAAGAGATAACTAAACTGTTTGAAACATGGACTACTCCAACAAATTGCATTATTTGAAAGGCAGTTTAGTAGAACGCCGCGCCGTCATTCGTTAGTGCCTGCATGGTCCTACAATTATTGCACTTTCTTTCCCATTGTTAACGTGATGAAATCAGTTTTACTATCTAGTGATGGAGTGAGATTGCCGGGCGGGCGACTGGTTAGCTGCACTTGATGCTGGCCCAGTACTTTCACTCGGTCCCTACCTACCTGTCGGCGGCTACTCGCACATGCAACCATTTATTTATATACATACACACCTCGCCGAGCGATCGATCCACAGAACTCGTCGTGTTCACTTTGTTAAGTGTCGAATGCCGATTTAAAAACTACTTGTAGTGGCGGTTCACGATTTTTCCCACATAGCGTATGTTTAAATTTTAGTATGATTTTTATTAGTTTACATTACCAATAGGTATTTTAATAAACTGCTCGTTATTTTCAAGCGTATACTTAATTGACATGTCATATTTCTTACACATATCGAACTCAATGTAGTAAATTGTTTTGGTCATTATGACAGTTTAATTATTTTGGCATTTTAGTTATTTCAGATATGTAAAGAATTGATCACAATAAAAGAGTTATCGCCTTACCCTCAAATGTTTTTATAGGCTACTAGCGACCCGCTCGCGGCTTCGCCTGCTTATACTACACGACTATTTTATTTAGCGATTTCACCCGCCGCGTTATCAGTTAAATCACAAACTATGCTTAAATTTATACTGTAAATGGTTGTATATATATTTATGAGCCTATTGGAACGAAATAAAACATTTAAGGAAAGCTTACCACAACTGAATTTTAATTGGTTTAGGGATTAAAATTATTTTGGGTGAAGTTATATGGATAAATGTCCACATACATACAGACAGCGATCAGTCCTATTTTTATTATATGTTAATAAAAATGTTTTGGCCTTCTGGTCAGCTTCTTTTTTATCAGATATTTTATATCATGTATAAGGATATAGGTATAAAACAACAGTTAATTTTAATTGTATTTATTAATATTCACAAAGCGCACATTAAAACTCAACTTACTTCATCTACCAACATGTCATACTTGCAATAGCCATACATTAGACACATGCTCTTTTTATATATTTCTTATTACAGTTAAAATAATATTCAATGTAAAATCAAGGACATTACAAATTTTATATTTATAAGCCTAATCTACTACAGAAAATCACCTCAGTCTTTATTCATCAACCAATCAATGCATCACATTCATCTATACACCAGGTCATATTTAAACTGGTTTAAAAAAATTACATTATTGTATTGTAATACTAAGAAAATATTATAAACATTTAATTTTTTACAACATGGCTTTCAGGGTAAAAATCTAAATTACTAACTTAAAAAATCAATACATTTTAAGATCTAATAATCATATCGCAGCTGTTTCATAATACGCTTAATACATATAATGTGTATAAATTGTCATATAATAAGATTTAATATTTTACATAAAAGAAAGTATTCTCGCACAAGCACTTGTAGCTGTAAAATATTTTAATCACGTTAAATACAAACTTTTTTCCACTTGGCCACCGTTTCAAAGATTCTCACGACGACACGTTACATAAAAATTATCATCAAAAATCGATAACAAGATAACGGTAAAAAGTATATTTATATAAGATTATAAAGTATAAATCTACAGCCACGGATGCCAGGCGGGGTCCATCCGGCACAAGTTGTCGTGGCTGTTGGCGGCGGCCACCAGCGTGGCCACCTTGCTGTCGGGGCCGTCGAAGAGCGCGAGCGCGTTCAGCCTGCTCATGATGACGGTCACGGCCTTCGTCACCATGCTGATGATGGTGTCGTTGTCCATCTCCATGGGCTTGGTCTCCGCCGACGTGCCCGCGGTCGGCAGCCCCGACTTGTCCTCGAGCCGCTTCCTGTATCCGGTCACCATCTCGTCGCGCAATATTGTACGCAATATGGATTGTATCTGCGCAGTTTCAAGTTATTTGTTTTATATTGGAACACAAATTTTTTTACTATATGTTAGGTATATACAAGGTAGCTGTTTATATCTAATCTAGTGACGAGTCAGCAGAGATACATATGAGGGAAACGGATGTGTGATATCATACACAGCATCTGATAGTAAATATAGTTCGGGTTGTTTATGTATAATTAAATTGCAATAAATTTATATGTTACACAAACAAAAAGAACATATACATGGAAGACACTGAAACATTTCGAAATGAATGAGAGTGATTGTTTGAAAAATATTAAATTAACTTTTACCGTTTTTACATTATAATAAAAAAATATAAATATTTAAAAGGGAACCTAAAGTAACTTAACTACTATGCAATAAAATTGAAGAGCCTCACTATTATTAATTATTCCTGATTTCCTATTTAATACTATCATTTGATCCTTATCAAAAAATACAAAAACGTGAAAAATATAAAATTGTAAATTGTCAGGAGGTCTACCTTGAAATTGGGCGTAACGAGGCATCGCGCGACGGCGATAGCGGAGGCCGTGAGGGGTCCCGTGATGCCGATGTTGGTCAGCAGCTCGGCGATGTTCGGCGTCAGTCTAAAGGGCACGGGCCTATTGCCGTCCAATTCACCTACGCACAAATAATTTCATGTATTAATGTATAATAAGTTTGACCTGACAGAGGCCGAAACGGGTTTTTAGAATTAATTCAAATTAAATTATTTTCATTTTTCCGCTCCGGCATCAGAGTCAAAGCGTGGCGATGAATTCCGCCACTAAACGCACAATGTCTCGATTTTCGGCGGAAACTAAAGAGTGGAGTGTCTTGACCCTGCTATGAATGTGCCAGAAACTGCAAAAAAAAAAGGTTAACTAAATTTTTGTGCCATTGTGGCATATATATTCGAAATGTTTTGTTGAGCGCGATAGTATTGCGTTCAAAGGGCAGTCCACGATTTACAATTTGGATACAAGGTGAGCCATTAGGTTCGTTACGACAACTTAAAGAAAAACATTAATCACAAAATGTTGAAAAGGTTCTTCTTGGCTGCCAAAAAAGGCAAAAAGTGCGTGAACACGATAAATCTATATATAATATCTAAGCGATAAATCATCTAATATAAAATAAAGTCAAGTAATATTTTTGCTCCTTTGTATGTTCAGTTTTAAAATAGGATATTGTAATATATGAATTACAAGTAGATAACAAATTAAGTGTCACCAAAAATGTGTATAATTTGCCTGTATCATTTATTTTAATATCACACTCGCTTCGTTTCACAAAATACACACAGTACGAGTATATCGCGTACAAATCCTGCTTCGTATCCGCCTGAGAGAGAGACAGAGCGCAGATTGAAGAGTTTTTATTGCTGTTAATTATATTGCATTGCATTTTATATAAGTCGATTCCACACAAAACACGTTTTCAAGTATAAAATGAGGAACTCAAAAGTTGTTAATTTTTAACGAAGCAAAATGCAGTATTGTAAAGTGTAAATAAACTTAAAAAACACGCTCAGGGTTATCGAGGTAGTTTGGATGCCATTAAAAGTCCAAGACTTAAGAACTTGACTATCGTAAAAATTTTATTGCTTGTCCTTTTATTTTGTTCACCTTAGAAAATAGTCATAGTAATAACAGATATTCGTATGGATATGGAGATAATTTTTTTTTAAACTGTTTGTCTTTGTAACCATTGTTGCATCGTAGCGCAGTGTATGCGTTGGTTGTGAGTTCGATTCCCACTCGAGAGAATGATTATTTAAAACTAAACTGGCGAACAGAATGCCTTGAATGTAAAACTGAAAAAAATATATATAATCATTATTTTGAACACCGACCGTTATATTGTAGTTGTTTAACCTTTTTAAAGAGACTAAGTTACATTTACAAAACTTTTTGTAATATTCAGGATATTTTTTACTAACATTAAAAAATAGCGTTAAGAATATATATTTTTAATACATATTTTAATAGTAATAAAATGTTTAAAAAAAAAGAAAGAAGAGTGCCTTTGATATACGGAATTGGATGAGGAAAATATATTATACAATACCAGTGCCATTATATTAACAAGAAACTAATTAAATTCATCTATTTTATATATAACTGAAACATGTAATCATTATTTATTATTAATTTTACGATATTATGAATATATTACAGTCTTTGAGGTTTATTTATATACATTTAGAGGAGCTACTTGACGTTATTACTTGTGATTAATAAAATATAAAAGAAGGTTTTAAAAATTGGAAAACAATCTTTCTGACGACTGTTTTATAGTGAGTTGTTAAAAATATTTATAAAACATATACTATCTATTATAACCTCGAGTGTATCAAATGCATTTGAATGTAGAAAAAAAATTATGAGAACAAAATCTAAAGATCGCCGATTATAAATAAACTGATATGATGATTTTAACACTGTTATCCAGTAATGTTTAATTAAATAGAATCTAAAGATTTGGTTGAAAAGAAGAATTATTTTGCTTCTAAATTTTGGGCCCATTGTTATTTTCTCGCTACTAAATCATAATACAAAGATAATAATAAATATACGTATGTACATACGTAAAAAAAAAAAAATTAAATAATTCCACTTCTGCCAACTGTGACAAAGATTAAATCTACATTTAGTAAGTTATACCGACCTGTGGCGTCGTCGACGTCGAACTTGAAGTAGGCGACGTTGAGCAGGCCGGAGTCGTGGTGCACGTAGAGCATGTCGGGGCTGAGGCGCGTGAGGTGCAGCACGTACTCGGCGAAGGCGGAGAGCGCCAGCTGCAGCGTCAGCATCTTGCGGAACGTCCAGTAGTCCGTGGGCGCCGCGAACGTGCGCGCCGCCCACTCGCGCACCAGCCCGCGCGGCACCATCGTCGCCTGCACCTGTTCCGCCACGTTTATGATTGCTGGCCTTGTACGATGCTCGGGACTCATACGACTCTGTATCTACATACCTCTCGCAGGATGTCGCGCAGCACTTGGTGCGTGGCTTGAGAGCCCCGGGCCTGGACCGCCGCGAGGCGCTCGTAATATCGAGCGATGGGAGCGTCGTATTCCACTCCCCTAAAGACGAGCACATCATTCAGCATTAAAACATGACAAACATTACAAAAGAATAATCAAGTAAGTTAAGGTTTGCGATGGAGACGCACCTGTTCGCACACTCGGTCCTGTATATATCCAGCAAGGATATGGAGCTGGGGTTGTCCTCGACGAGCCGCATCTGCGGCGAGACGGACACGACGCGCGGCACGGTGAAGTGCAGGAAGCGGCGCGAGGTCTCCTTCTGCTTGCCCAGGTAGTGGTTGAGCATGCGCAGCAGCTGCAGCACGCGCTCCTCGCGGCGCGCGTCGCCCAGCCCCGAGTCGTTGACCACGAGGTAGGGGTACACCTTGCCGTTGTGTCCGCGGATGTAGAGGCGCCGCGCCGACGTATTGTGCTTCTGCACGATCTCCACACGCGGCATGAAGCGCGCGATGCGCACGTGGTAGTGCGTGTGCTTCGGCAGCAGGAACTCGCCCGGCAGCTCCACCTCCGCCGTCTTCAGGCTGAAGTTCGATAGGAATCGGCACTTCTCCTCGATCAGGAACGACCTGTGTGTTCAATGACGGTAATCTAGACGGACGGACGGTGGTGAGCTAGTGTGCGATCAATGCGGACAGCAGGAGCGAAATATTTACCCGATTGGAAACTCTGTGCTGCAGTGTACTTACTTGGGTAGCACCTTAGTTTTGGCCTCGAGTATCTTCACCCATTTCCGAAGTTTCTGTATCAGGTTCTGCAGTTTCATGGCATTGGGCTGCGTGAAGTCGAAGTCGGCGGTGAATTGTGTTTTCATTTTCTGGAATACCGGATCCTGCACGGTCGCCTGGGAACGCCTCGCGAGACTCTCCGATGCAGCTGAAGAGAATGCACCACTTACAGAACTTGAAACACTTTCTACAGTAGACATACAAAATGAAGTACATGGATAAAACATTCGGACGGCAAACAATAATACGCTCACTACCACGTATTAACGTCCGAAAACAACGCACACTTAAATTAAAGATATAGAAGAGAAGAAGATTAACAGGATAAAAAAAAGCGCGAGCGTCTACATGTTATAAGTGTTAGTACTGATGGTAAAATGCATCAATATGCGTTCATAACTACAGATAGTAACTGAAGATATAAAAAAAGTATTGACAGTGGTTAATGGATGAATGAAAATAAAAACAAAATTATATAGCATACCATATATATATAATCAGTTATATGTAATAATAATTTTTCACTCATTTGCGTAACATGAATACTCCGTCACCCATTTATCTACATATGTATGTGTACAATAAGCAATGATTAATTAGAAAAAATACTATTACTTTACGCATTTGGACGACTAAAATATTAGATGTCCATTCCAGCCATGAATGCTATATCTTCCATTCCTTTGCAAAACTAATTGTTTACGTCGTATATTAAATGTTTTATTGTAGAACACTTACAATGTCCATGTTATTAATTCGTTTCAAATACAAAAGAAAAAAAAATTGTGATTCTTTTTTTTTCTTAGTATTTCGTACAAAATTTATATAGAGTGAATGATATTAGTCAATACCATGTAATCAAATCTCAAATGTACTTCGTGTTCGCATAATTGCGAAATCTGTTTAAAATTTTGTCACCAGATAAGAGAAATAACATCCGATGCCAAAATTAAAAAAATAACACATGGAAGCTAACATAATATACGTACGTGTTGAAGTGTCCTTGTTAGTTACAGCGGAGGGTATTATTGAGCCATTAAAATTATTTATATCGTAAGAGAAAAAAAAAGGATTTTTTTTAACAAAAATCTGGCAAACATTACAAATGTCTGAAAAAGTGGACATAATTAGGAAATAAATAAAAATTATATTATATGTAGAAAATCAATAAAGTTATGTGGAGCATAAATTTATTAATCGAGTTATTGGCTTCACTTTGTTATGATGTATAACAATAAAGTTATATTATTCAATCTCGATTTTTTTAATAAAATAGAAATTAGTCTCGACAAATGCATTCTCGTAACATAAACTAAATATCAATTAGCAAATATAGTATGAAACAAATTTTAGAGCAAAATTTTGGCAGTTAGTTGTATTAAAAAAAAAACCGATATATTATGTTGAATCCTAGTTGACGTCTAGTCTAAATAATTTACCACATAACAAATTGATTAAAAGAGATTCAACTCATTATATGTTCATATAAGTATAAGCTTGAATACCTTCCGGTGTATATTACAAAAATTGTGTATCAAAAAATTAAATATACTGAATTTTATTTTTTAAAATAATGTGACACTAGCTTTAATAGCGGGCAGAATTGCGTAATCGCTATAAGAAATATTATTACGTCTAAAGTCTAAATAAATTCGAACGAAGATACACATGGGGTGCTCCACTTGCGACTCACTTATGCCGATGCCGATGCCGAAGGTGGAGACCACCTTCTTGATGAAGTTGAGCGTGTGCGGCGTGACGGTGGCCACGGCGACGGCCGAGCGGTGGTTGAACGCCACCACGTAGCACTTGGCGAGTCCCGCGCGCAGCTGCCGCAGCACTTCCTCGTACCAATTCTCGCGGAACCACACCATCTACTCACGCAACGTTCAAATTTTAAGTGTTACAACAATAAAAGTAATACATAGTCTACATTCAAATGATGTAAACGTTAAAGACATATTAAGAAAACGTATAAAAATTTACCTCCAGCTACGGAGGTGGGACGCATGGCTTAGCGGTCAGAGAGCTTGAACGGTTTTCAAGAGGCGCGGGTTCAAATCCCGCTGCGTTCAAATTTTTATACGTTTTCTAAATATGTCTTTTTCAATTTCCTAAGTATGGGAATAACACTTTAAAAAATGTTAACAAAAAAAGATGTAAACGTTCTTATGATATTTTTCAAATACATATACAGTACATATAAATAGATGATACATCGTACTATATTATGGTATATGGTATAGCGCTACAAGGTCTTTATGAATTCTGGGATGTACGCGCGGACGACACTTGTGCAGAGGGCGTGTTCTATGTTTTGTCATTCCGCACCCCTACCCCGCGAGCCCGATCACAAACACTATAGTTAAGTTGAACACGACGCTAAGTGTCACTTATTTAATATGAATATAAAATAATATGAAAGCGGCACTTGTGATATATATACACAAAATGCCGTAAAGCATACTTATTTATGTTTTAGTAGTAAAATTATAATAATCAGTGCGTTACTAATTAAACAACATACACAATCAAATTAATGGTTAAGTAAATTATTTTTTTTGTTATATTTATAATATATTCGTGTCTTCTTTTTTCATGTTTAGCGGCGCAGCACACAAAAATGTCTACGAGGCAAATTTCGCGATAACGAAAATGAACTGTACAATTAATAATATTTTGTTTTTAAACCGTGTAGTATGAGAACGACTATACTTTCAAGGTTTTGTTTAACGTACCAATCACACGTAGACAGAACAAAACGCTATGACCCAGGGATTTACATTTATTGTACCCCAAGCTCTCTTTATTATATATTATAATTTAGGGATACCCAGGGATTTACATTTATTGTACCCCAAGCTCTCTTTATTATATATTATAATTTATATATATATATATATTTATATTATAATTTTAAACACGTCTGAAAATTGTTATAAGTTTATTTAATATTGCATAATATGAAAGTAAAATAAAATCAAGCTGACGTTACTCATATTAAATGTTTATGTTGTACATAGAAAACTTTTAGTTTTTTAGTTTTACTTAAAATTTTTAGATTGAATTCTGTTCGTCGTTACAAGCATTTTTTACTTTTGTACCAGCGTCGAAATCGCAAAAAAAATGTCACCTTTCCATAGAAATTTATATTTACTGTGCAAAAATACAAAAACAGCTGATTATTTTTCGACATTTCGATGTTCCAATCAAGTATCCATTGATGACATTTTGTTTACTATATTTATGACATGCTAAACGTGGGGTAAAACACCATAGGACGGTAACATTAATTAAGCTCTTTCCGAGCGTACCTCCGCGAATTCATAGTTGTTGTCGGGCTATAACTAATTATTATATTATTCATGTGAAGCATTTCCTTCAAAATGACATTGTACCATTATTTGTTAGGGAGCGTATGTTCTGCCTTATAAATTATAACTAAATGTGATTGACTAAAAAACCTGTATTTAATTCACCTGGTCAACAATACCCTCGAGTGAGGAAAGCACGGTGGGGTGTATCTCGCGTTGCAGCTGCATGATCTTGGAGCAGCGCCACATGGGCAGCGTGGCCTTGATGGGGCCCGCCTCGCCCCCGCTCGTGCTCGCCGCCGCGGAGCCGGACGCGCTGCTGCTCGCTGTTGAGGACCCTTCGCCTGCTTTCACTCCGGACTGCGATACCAGAAATGAGTCTATACATACTGCGACTGTTATCAAATTAAATAGAATGTTATTATTACAAATCGATTACTTTTATATTCGCACATCATAACACTCGCTATGACGATCGAGAATATTTATAATATATTTTTTTTCTTCACCTTCGCGCTTTTTCTCAAATAACAGAGTTCCTACAAAACACTCCGTTCACCACATTCCACCGGAAATCGTGAGATATAAATTAAGATATATAATCATTTATCGTATTTAATACAAATAATTGTAGTCTTGTGACGTCTAATGGGGCACCTAATCATTGAACTATTCACATTGCACGTAAATAAATACTCCTACTAACAGCGCCAGCGGTAGAGGTGGCGGGTAGGTGCGCGGCGAGACTCTCCGCACTCTTGTGTCGCTCGCGCTGCTCAATCTTCAGTGTGAGGTACAGCGTACGGATTGGGAAGTACACCGCTTGTGGATATAACCGCCCTACCTATTGAACATAAACATCATTTCGTTACAGGATTTGCCAAAGCATTTATGGAAATTCCACATAAATATAAGAGACATTTGTTAAATGTACTTCACTTCTAAAACTATACAGATATAAAATTGATTGATGCACATCTTGAAATTATATGGACAAAAGGGCACTACCATATTATTAAAATACAAAAAGAATAGATAAAAAGCTGTAGATGTAGCTGTTATTGAAAAGTAAGTATTAAATTTGTATGGAAAATAAGAAATGAACTGACATGGCTCAGCAGGTTCAGTATGACGTTGCCGTCGTACTGCACGAGGCAGGCCAGCAGCTGCGGGATCCACGGCAGCCACTGCACGGGCGGCACGCCCACCGCGTACTTGTCCAGAGCCTCCGCTAGGCTGTTCTTCTCGTCGTCGAAACTCAGCATCCAGAGTACCTGATCAGACATTAACATATATTGGTTTTATGAATGTAACAATCGTTTTATTTATTATATATTGACTATACATAATAAATAATATAATCTTCATTTCCTGCCCATAAATATTGCGCGTCTGTATTGTCTGAGTAAACCGAGAAAACGAAAAAAAAAGTTTCCCAAATTGGCAAGCACTGTACTTCGTGTCCATAACCATTTCTTTTAACTTAATGTATCTTTTTGTAGTATTGTAATACGAATAACTATACAAACACTATTAATGTGTATAATAACTTCTGTATTTCTTTTTTTTTTTCTAAGATAAATAAACAAGACTTAATGTAACAACAAACATTTAATTTAATTACCTTAGCACAATATTTCCGTGATTTTGATTCATTTTGATGTCTACAAGCATGTAGGAAGCATGTCATAGCCGACACTCCGACCTGCGTCTGTCGTGGTTCTCGTATGAATATTTGCTCCAAATAGTCACCCCATAGCGCCCACGCCTTAACTAAAGTATCATGTAATTGCACTGCTGCAGCGAACGCTTTGTTTGCATCTTCCGAACGTCCCAGCTGAGCTAAAAGCAGCCCTTTGAATGCGTAGAATTCGGCTGTCATTTCCTTGGTGAAATACTTAAAGTTGGTTGACTCTATCATATCTAATCCTTCTTGTAACTCATCTTTGCCTTCCGTCCAGGACATTTGTATGTGACATTTTACTTGCTGCCTTATCTTTTGGAAACAATCCACTATAGGGACGCTCGGAATCGTGTATATTCTGTGTAGAGAATCGAGGCATACTCCAGATAGATTGTGTTTTCTTGCTATTTTTGCAAAGTGTATAATTGCCTGAAATTATTAATCAATTAAATATTCTGATATCACAGTCATTCATATATAATAATATATACTTAGATAGAAAAGGTCTCTGAATTTAGTTTTTGTTTAGGTATACGAATAAAAAATATTTACCTGTGCGCTGGCGTGTACGCCCAGCATGCTGTGGTTGGAGGCGTGGTCGGTCTGCGAGTCGTAGTGCGAGGCGATGAACTGGTAGTGGTGCTGGCGCCACGTGAAGATGGCGCCCCAGTGCGACAGCGGGTCCGCCACCACGGGCAGCCGGTTGCGCCACGTCTTCACTATGGCCTTCATGTCGTGCAGCGACGTGGGCCGGCTGTGCAGGAGTCCCTGCGTAATGGGCATATCAAATGTACAGACGGATGTATCAGCCCTCTTTGAAGGTGTTACAAGAATGTTGTATACTTGGGTACAGATGGGTCTAAGGAGTATTTTTCAGTTAAATAAAAAGGAAGGAAAAGGAGGAACACTCACGGTATGTATCTGCGCGGCCTCGCTGAGCTCCATGAGCTGCTGGGCGGCGCGCAGCAGCGGCAGGTGCGCGTGCGACACGAGCCGCGGCAGACGACGCCACTCGCGCAGGCACTGCGCCGCCGCCGCCTCCGCGTGCCGCTCCACGCCGCTCAGCTGCTGCTCGCCGCCCGCGCAGATGCACAGGTAGCCGCGGTACAGGTTCACTAGCCACGCTGCGTTGGGTGGGTTCATCAGTTATTGAACAATTAAATGGTTATTTGAATTTTATTTTTGCTTATTTAGACGGCAATCGTTAAAAATTATTACCTAGCTCCTTTGGACAATTGTACTCGACTTCTGCGAGTGCATCCTTCATAGTCGGCCAATTAGGGTTCCTCCATGAACTCTCTAGTATTAAGAAAGGATCCCGAACGCTTCTAGTCAAGCCTAATTCTAATAAAGAATCCCATTGATTGAGTTCTTTGGCGCACTTGATCCAATGTTGAGTCCACAGAGTGCACTCCTTATGCATAGTGTAAGAGGACGGATTTGCTGAGTATTCTTGTTTTAGTTTAGCCATAGCGACGTCGTACGCGGCCTAATAACATAAAACAAAATTTTTACACGTATATTATATATATTTACTACTTATCATAAACAGCGGGATTTGATTTAAGAGCTAAAATCTGAAAAAAGTCACAATAAATATGTAAAGTAACATTTTTTACCTGAGACTGCTCGAAGAAGCCCTGCTGTTCATAAGCAATCGCAACATTTGTCTCGCGAAATCGGGCGTGTTTCTGCCACAGACCCGACCACATATCCTCCTCTTGTAATAATTCATACATGTCACTTAGGGAATCCAATACTTCCTACAAAACAATTTATAATCTGCATAATGTGTGTTTATTCAAGTAAGTTATACAAAATAACTAATTCATTGACTTACAGTAGGTGTAGATGTATCAACTTCATAATCATATATTTCAAGCGCCTCGCGGGTTGTTCTGGTACTAGTTTGATCGATTGCCATTTGTTCCAAGTTAAGCGTCATACGGTGCCATAAATTATGTGTCTTCCCGAGATATTTCATCATGGGTCTGTTAAAAAAGCACAAAATACTGAAGGACAACGAGCAGCCGAACCTTATTTAACTTAGAATGCTGAAATTCTGCATGTAACTTTTTTAAAAGTGAGAGTTAATAGAATTTGTAACTCCAATATAGTTAAAAATAGACTTACGGTTTTATAGATACAGGTGGGCTACAACGCGCGAGTGCCTCAATAAATGAGTTTAGTGCGCTGAGAGGTTGATCCCGTTGAATTACATGAACGCCTGATATTATGAACGGAACTATCTCATTCATAATTGTCTGCAATACAAAAGAAAGCTGTAAGACTGATTAATGTATAAGGCGATAACTTTACAACACCATCAAAACATGCGATGGTAAATAAAAGGACGGTGAACATTGAGACGCACCGTGAGCTGTCGCTCGTCGAAGGCGCTCCAGAGCGCGGGGAAGAGGCGCAGCCAGGTGTGGTGCGCGAGCGCGTCGTCCATGTGCGCGAGCTGCGCCGCCGCCGTCACCAGCTGCTCCGTGCGCACGCGCCGCGCCAGCTCCAGGAACTCCGACTGCTTCGCCACGATCTGGTTTAATGTTTTTTGTCTGCAATATTACAAAATAAACAAAGCTTTTAAAAACTGGAATCGGAACATTTTCCATCAATTGGCACAAATTATATTAATATGTCCACAGTAACAAATATATATATTTTTTTTATTACCTATTGGGTACATTCTTAGTCAAATCGTCCTTCGTGTTAGAGCTTGTATCTAAATCCATATCTAGAACATCCTCCTTGTCTGGATCGAGTGGGTCACTGACGCTGTCTGCTGATTCCTCTTTCACACTGCTAAACATTATAAACGATTTCTTTTCTTCTACATCTGCCGTGTTTATAACTGCTGCTATATTAGGAAGCAGGTACTTCGAATTCGATAATCGTATTTGTGTACCTAAAAATAACAGAGTATTTTAATCTCTTATCAATTTGGCCTAAAATCATAAAAAATATAAATTTACTAATAAACTTCTAAAAGCTCTCACTAGACACGCAAGTGACAAGCAGCAACTCCAAGCACTGCTTAA
Source organism: Podotricha telesiphe (assembly GCA_038994665.1). NCBI lineage: Eukaryota > Metazoa > Arthropoda > Insecta > Lepidoptera > Nymphalidae > Podotricha > Podotricha telesiphe. The sequence goes on from JAOYRR010000035.1 coordinate 277,190, forward strand.
TCCAGAAATGCTGTCCAATATGCTCCCAATTCTGCGAACAGATGATATAGAGCAGGCGGTCGAATACTCTTCGCCGTACACTGCTGTCGTACACTTCGAAGAACTTGGCGCGGATCACAGGTTGCGGGCAACGCAGCCCGGCAAGGAACGCTGGTTCTAGTTTCATTGATAGTTCGGTCATTTTTAAATGTTCATCCCTGTTAATAAAAATATACTCATAGTCAAAAAACATTTATTCTAAGAAACATTTTTTTTTGCAGTAGTCATTATACACACCTATACACGTAGTTTATAAGATCGAGGAAGTGTGCATTTAATTCAAGGTCATCAGGGAAACGTTTTTCCACATACTGCATGAGTTTTACTAAAAGAATAGATTTTTCACGTAAAGATGGAGCAGCTCCAGCCGCCGCACCTTTCCATTTTACCCATTCCTCTACCATACGCGTGATAGCTTTCATGACCTAAAAAATATTATTTTAAAAATATAAACATTTATTTTAAATGTACATAATTATTATAATGAAAAACGTATATTTGCTTACTTTTGCATCATTCGTTTTTTCAATGAGCCCTACAAGTATCGTTCCTATAAAAGTTTTTCTAGTTTCTACCGGCATTACCGATACTCGAGCTTTAAGGAGATCCAGTGCTAAAATCTGAAATTAAAAATTGACATAATTTTTTTTTCTCGTATTATGTTAATTATGATATCCAAAAATCTCCTTTACATTTTATTTACACTAAAGTCATATGTAATATAAAATTGCCTTACCAAAAGATCAGAAGTAGCAGAGTCAGGATTAGGAGCCACGTGATCTCGAGCCATGCGTTGCAGCACACGCATAAGTTGCAGCAGAAGACGGTCCACATATCCAGGACTTGAGGTACAGCACGCCTTCAGCATCATGAGGGGCCCCAACAGGGCGCTGGCGCTGCTACCGGCTGTACCTCCACCCGCGGACTTCTCATATGTGGCTAGACCTTCACATGCGTATTTGCTTACACACGCGTAAAGTGTTTCTAGCTCCTCGTACTAAAAACACGAATATTCTTGTATTAAGATTGCGATGCGGTCAATTTTTTTTTTTTTTAAATATAATTTTCAATTTCCTACGTGTGTGATTAACACTTTAAAAAATATTAAGATCCGTAGCAATTAACAAGTGAAATATATTCTTAGATTATTTACATTACTAATAATGTAGTTTTGCTATTTAAAATATATAGATACGCATGATCTCTAACATGGTAGGATGAAGTCGTTAGACTCTTTGTAGTTTACAAAATCACACCCATAAAAATATTACACCAGGGTGAATATTAAACCGATTAGAAAAAGTACATGGCTTACTGAGCAGAACGACGTAGAAGGAACAATTAAAATCTATAAAACAGTCTATAATCAAAGATTACCTTAGAAGCTTGGGCAGCTCCAGATGGTTCGGTGGGAAAGAGTGCCGTCAGCTTGGCAAGCAGATTGTGGGTTAAGCGCACAATCCTGGCATTGGTGGAGGCGACACAAGCCGCCAGTCCACGCTGCAGTGGCTTAAGAGCGGCGAGGATCTGTTCTCGGCGCAGCACACCCAGTAAGAACACCAGCAATTCCAGTGCAGTGCATGCATTTGCACACGCCGCTGCATTCGTGTCCGCCGTTGAAAATATCTACAGCAATTATAAAAAGGGAGTGTACCCTGTAAGTCTGATAATAACAAGAAAAGAAGACTGTTTTTATTAAAACTAACCAATTAAAATAAAACAATTACTTGATAATTTAATTGCTACTACAAGTTATTTATTAGGAATAAGGATTGGAATACAGTGAATCTTATATGTGAAGCTACCTTATCGAGCCACGCCAGCTTGGGTTCGCAAAGGTGCGCCCACACGTCAGGCTTGAGCGCGGCGCGCAGCAGCAGCACGCAGCGGCGCGACAGCTGCTCGCCGGGCGAGCCGCCCGTGCCCAACACGCCGCCCACCGCACCGCCGGCGGCGCCCGCCACGCCGCCCTCGTTCACTTGGAGGATCTGATACATTTTGTACATTTTTATGATCTAATACATATAAATACTACACTTGTTAAAATTAAACAAAAAATTGATATTGGTAAATTAAAAATCAAAAACATTTTTTGAAGAAGTATACCAGTGTTGAGTGATAGAACTCAACGACGCGTTTTGTCTCGACTTCCATCAAAGCGGAGAAATGGTTTTTTTTTTTTCATCTTTACACTTTTTTAAGCGTAGCAGGGACTACCCTCTGACTACGGAGAGAACTTAGCGTCATGACACACCGTTGCCCACTTTCCTCTTGAAATTGAGACATTGCGTGTTGAGTGGTCGAACTCAAAGAATTGCTTTGGCTTAACAAACCGGAGAAATAAAAATAATTAAATTATGATAATTCCTCCGAGTGGGTAACTTCCCTGTGCGTTCCGCATACCTGGCAAGCGAGGCGGAGTAGTAAGTTGACAACCACGTCCACGTTCTGGCGGTCGATAGGCTTGGAGGCGTCGGGCTCGAGGCGCGACACGCTGGCCTGCGGACTCGCCCATCCCGTGTTCAAGGCCTTGCGCGCCTCGTTGCCGCTCTCGTCCGACGAAATGCGCTTCATCGCGCCACTTGGAGATGTAGCCACCTTTTAAAACACGCATTAAATTAAACATACTAATAAATATATACAACAGCAAAGTTGTTTTTTCTGTTCACCAATCACGTCAAAACTACTGAACGTATCGGGATGAGACTTTTCGAAAACTAGCTAACTATTACTATTTTGTTTTTACACCCACCCACGTTCCTCACCTTAATCACAAACTGCTTAAATTTAAAATTTAAATAGTTGTAACTTTTTTAAATTATAAACCTATTGAAATATACTTAATGTTAAAATACAGTTAACCTAGACACAATAGTCAAAACAGCATTTAAATCTCTTAAGCCTTCTCAGAGATTAGCGTGGAGACAAACAGATAAACAGACAAACATAAAAGAATAAAAATCATGGTGTGGGAGAATAAAACTCATTATATTGATAAATGTCACTAATAATATTTTTTTCGTATATCTTCCATATACAGACAGCCATCAATTAAATTTTTATTATATGTATAGATAGGTGAGTAAATACCTATATCAGTGGTAGCGAAAATTCTACAGGTACCATGCGTACCGTTTATAGATTTTTATCTTTTACGCCAGGAGATAAATATTTATTTTTGGAGTAATAATAAAAATTCTATGTGGCCTGTTCGAGCCAACTGTGCGAACAGTGTGGTCGTTCTAGAGAACGTACCCGCCAGAGATTAGGCGTTTCAAAATATATTAACTAAAGCAATTAAAGTATTTTAAAATGGATCTAAATATTAAAATCTTGAAATTTAGCAGAGACGTAGTTAAGTAGACGTTGGCTAATAATAACGGTTTTAGCGACAGGGCCGGTTGAGTAGAGTGTAATCTCTACATAGTACCTACAAAATCGCGGATAACTACTAGTATTACATAAATCTGTATAAATGTAAATTTAATAATGAATGAATAGTGTTATAATAGTTGTACTTACAACGCTATCAGAAGGTGTGTGGTCGCGAATACGTTGCAGGTCCCACTTGAGCGCCACCTCGGCGAGGTCGACGGCGAGGCGGCGGTGCTCCAGCGACGCGGTCGCGGAGAAGCCCAGCCTCTGCATCGCCGCCACCATGTGCCCCACCAGGGCGTGACGCACCGGGTAGTACACCTACACACGCATGAAGATATGTCCGGTCAACGCAGCCAATAGCAAAGAGCTGACGAGTGACTGCGACGCAAGACACCATGCGTAATGAAATAATGCGTCTATCACTACATGAAAATCGTTTCTGCGTCCTTTGACGATTGTACCCAGCTTCCGTCCATTAAACTTAGAACGCGCTTGCTATATTACAATACTTTATTCTTAAAACACTTTCTTAATTTCATGACTTTTAGATAAAAAAAAATAATTTAAATTGTTACGTATTAAATACCTCAACAGCGAAACATTAAACGCGACCGCCTCGCTTTTCCGCAAAACAAATGAAAATCTATGAATCCCAAGTGGCACCAACTTGCCTTGTAATGCCTAACAACGAGCTGTAGTATGTGGAAGAGCTGTTGCACAGAGTGGCCGTCCTCCACGATAATCTTCTTGGTCCAGTGCGTGAGCATGGTGTTGCCGTCCTCCATGCGCTGCGGCATGGCGGGCGTGAGGATCTCCAGCGCCGCGCGCACCACCGAGCGCGCCTCCACCGCGTGCGCCTTCAGCAGGCTGTGGAACACTGCCGGAACACGGCCGGCGGGCTCACTTCAGTAACTATACTACGAGGTACATATTATTACTGTTACTTAATACGTACCTTGAAGGACAATGCGCTTGTGAATGGCAAATTTGGCTATAATGTGACTGAGCAGCAAGTGGCCATGATATCTGTAAACAAATTATATAATATTTTTTATCTTATATTAATAATCTTGATATTAAAAATATGCAAAATAAGATATAAAGACATTTCTTTTACACACAACAACAGCTTTTTAGGAATATTATCAATATTTAATCATTTTTAGCATACAAACTTATTATAGAATAAATATATAGAAAGGTATAAAAGTCTTAATGCAGCAATTTCAATTGAACCAGCGTCTGTTGGAAACCGTCACTATATTTTTAATTTATCAATCTACAAACTTAAGAGTTCCAGAAAGAGGATCTTTTTTTGTTTATTTTCTCAAATTGAATGCTGTGCTCGAGACATAACAAATGAAAATAGTCTTCTTTGTTGTAACAATATATGATTGTCCAGCAATAAATATTAGAGACCTGGTGGCGGGGTCAACGTAGTTCTTCCCCAGCAGACAGGGCCACGCGAACGTCATGAGTCTCCGCAGCTTGTTGCCCTGCTTCTTGTTGTTGGCGTCGTGGATGTGCGCGGAGGCCTGCTCCAGCAGCAGGCACGCGAACTGCAGCAGCGATATGCGCACCGCGTCCGAACACGCGAACGGGTTCTCCGGATCTATTACCTGTTGTTATGCAAACGGGGAAAACACTTTTCTGTATTATAAGTTTAAGGATACGAAACTATATCGATGGGTTAATGAGGCAAAAAATACAATTTTATAGGACATTGATTCGAACGATCCTATAGTTTTCATTTTATAATAATTCAAAAGATTTTTTTATAATTATCAGTATATGCCATATTCAACATTCACAATTTTTAATCATTGCACTCAAATAATAGCAAATTGACAACCTTCTGAGTGCTTCACCGAAAAGTTTTTTTTATACATTCATAATACGAAAAATTATATCTATCAAATATTTTTAAATAATAATGAATAAAAGTGAATCTTACGTTATTTATAAACACAGATACAACATTATCGGGATTATCTTGATAAGGTGCAGGCGGACCTCCGACGATCTTTTGTCCCTTCTCAAAGCTGACTGCGAAGCAGGGTATCAATATCATTTGCAGAACTTTGGCTTTGAGCTCTTGCGACATCGCGTCACTTGCAAAATGCTCGACGAAACGGAAGAATGCTGAGCGCTTCCACTCCACTGTATAATTTTGCGCTACAGTATTCTCGAGAAAGTCGCGCAGAAACTATAAAAATCATATTTCTTAACATTTTGCTTACTGTAAATTAATTGCACTTTTTAATTTAATTTGTATGTACTTACTTGGAAATCAGGTATAAATCTATCGCATAAAGCGCGAAGCAGTTGGAACAGTAAATCAATATTGGAAGGGTGGTGGCAAAAGTAGCGCAATAGAATTTTCACTATTAATTTTGGTTCCTTCCAATGAGTACAGTCTACATTATCTACTTTTTTGTGTACTTCCTGAAAATAAGTGAAAAAATTTAATATTCGACAGTTAAATCTTTTCTTTTTTTATTGAGTCCCGAATTAACTCATCATACAAATACACATAAATATATTTTTATGTACTTACATGATACTGATCACTACACCAAATTCTTTTCAGTAATTCAATCAGGTCGTGTTGAGTGGACAGCCACTGGTCGTCAAACTTTATCAAGAGGGATATAACCCGTATGGCCTGGAACTGCATCTCGGCCTTGTCGGCCTGCGGCATGGCGGCCCCGGCGCCGCCGCTGTTCGCGGCCAGCAATTGCATTAGACGCGGTTTCTTCGCCGTGTGCAAAGCTTCTCGAAAAGCTGACCCAGCTTCTGAATGCTTAACCAAATACACTAGGAAACGACTCCACTGTTGATCTTTTATGTTGTTGTCACTCATTATTAAGTCTAACGTTTCCTTCGGGTACCTATAACCAATCACATTTATTATTTATATTCTTTAAAGTATCTATAAAGTATCATACTATTTAAAATGTCTATAAAGTAATTACCTTAGAAGAAATTTAACGAGAGGCTCCCTAAACGGAGATCCAGCTTCGATCATTAACGATTTTTCAGTATGGAATATTAGACGACATAAAACGTCAATGAACCGCGGCGAAGCAGCGGGTATTTGATGAAAAATACCTATTAAAATTATAATCTTCTGCTCGTTCTCCATATTCTTTGATACACTTTGTAAAAAATTACCTCCTGCAAACAGATAAATGTTTCAAGTATTTCGCATTTGTTTTAAAATATTAAAATAATCTTTTAAACTTCATCACATACCTCTATTAGTTTGAATGGAATAGTCTAGTAGTTTCTTTAAGAGCTGTAGTAATTGTTCGCAGAGTTTCTCGCTAAATGTAGATGGGAATAGCTGAGTCAAATACGAGAGTCGCTTCGCGCCATTCACGCTGAGGTTGCGATGGTCCCCGAGCGTGAGCAACAGCGGCCGCATCACTGGGTGCACCATTTCCATGTCAATTTGGAAACCCAATATAAACTTACGCATACATTCGAAGCCCACCTAAAACAAAAAATATATATATTGCTATGACGATCTAATTAATTAAATCTTATTAAGACGCGAAGGCACATTATATTAAAATACAATAAAATCACACCTTTATTACCAGTTTATATATTAGTATAATTTTTTTTATGGCAACATAAAACATTGCATAGCAATGAGGCCGTCGTGGCAGAGTGGGACAGCGTCTGAATGCAAACGTGATTGATTGTGAGTTCGATTCCCACACACGAGGAATAATATTTAAATTATTTTCATTTCTCCCCTCCGGTAGTATAAACCCAATTCGATTCGAAGATTCCGCCAATCATCATGTAATGTTGTGCGGAAAGTGACGAACGGAGTGTCTTGACACTAGGCTATCTCTGTCTACCCTGCTATACGGGGAAAAACCGTCAAGCTGCTTAAAACAAAAAAATGTGACAATGTACCTGTTGCAATTCCTGATCATTCTTCTCTAAAGATTTGTAAAGCACTTGGAATATCTTTTCCCTGCAGGGCTTCTCCTGTATGTAGTGGCAGGCGGCGAGGGCGCGGAGGGCGGAGGCGCGCAGAGGCACCAGGTTCACTCCCTTGTAGCACGGCAACTTGCCCAGCATCGCGTCCTCCGCTTCGCAGAGAGATAATAACTCACGGAAGAACACTTTATGCTCATTTATGTTTAAATCTGCAAACAAATATGTGTATTCAAATATCTTGATAATTTTGTAGAGTCAAACAAAAGTGAAAAATAGAATGATTCTATTTGACTTTTGAATAAAATAGAAACGATTTGTTATTACTTTAATATACATTAAAAAATAAAATAATTATGTGTGTTGGCCTGAAAAAATTATTGCAATGTACTTTTGCTAAAACCCACTTACCAATTGTAAACAACCTAGGATTTAAAGTGGTACAGAATGTAGTCCCATCCATGAGACCCATCTGTGCATTGGCAGGTTGATGACGTAGTAGGTGTTTTTTCGGTGGAATAATGTCAGCCAATACATCGCGATGAGGATCCATTACATCTGTTACGGACTTGTTTTGTAATTCTGCTATTAATTTCAATGATTTCATAGCCTAAAATATAAAAAAAAAATTATTATTTATTTAGAGCGTATTTTCAAGTTTTTATTTAGCACAGAAAATATTCAAGAAACGAAAATTACCTGTTGTCTAACTAGAAGATGCGGACTGGTCACTTGTAGTACGAGTTCCTGCAAAACGTCGTGTAGGGCGCGAGCCTTAGCTGCTGCGACATCTCCCTCGGGCTCCACGACCTGCCCGCCGGGACCCGTCACGCAAACACGCACCAAGCGCTCCAAGTTCATAGTGGCCATATCAATAGCTCCGGACGATACCTCGCCCGTTAAATCCATCATAACAAATAGGACAGCTTTCAAAAATGTAAACACATGTTTGTAGACCCATTCGGGTGCCATCTTTTCAAACATAAACTTGACAGCTATACACCCCCCGAGTTTGGCGTACCAAGCTCGTTCGTAGCACAATGCCGACATACGTTCCGCCAAGTACTCCATCAAAGGAAGACGGCACGCGCGTTCCTTGCTCCCCAAGACTGTTGCCGCAGTTTCTATCATCAAAACTAAAGCCAAATGCCCCGGCTTGCATAGTTCTTTCTCTTCGTGTCCCATCACTACTGCAATGGCGTCGACAAGAACTAATGCATCAAGACCTTCTTTCGGACCTCCTGAACCGGCGAAAGGCCCGGCCTCCTGAGCAATAGCTACCAAAGTATAGTGACGAACGAGTGATATCATTGTTTGTAAGACGTGATGCCTTAACTCCTTAATGGCAGCAGCCACGAACATTCCCGTAAGGGCAGTACAGTGTGTGTTTCTGACAATGCTATTGCTGCATTTATAGTATGGACCATTTTGAGGTGGAATTTTTCCTTCTAAGAAACTAGGATGGTTAAATAATTTCTGAAGAGTGGCTTTATCGTCGTCTAAATTAAGCGAAGCGGCTAGGTAGCATCGAAGAACTTCCCAACATTGACGTCGATAGAACGGATCGGTTGTGCTTGACTTTAGAGCTGCAAACGCGGTTTCTATTACTTTATCTACTTCAAAATCTATAGGCTTAGGTTGATCTTGGAAGTAAGCCTGGACTGCGGGCGGTGGAGCATCCGTCTCTCGGTACTCTAATCTTTGTGGTTCTATCATCATTTTTCTATTTCCCCCACCGAACTTACCTAGGACTCTGAATGCTATCCTCGCAACCTCATTATTTTGCAGTGTTCTCCACAGAGCTTGCATGAGATCGGCTCTTACGGGTTGAATATGCTCGTACAAGAAGTCTGGCTGCAAATTATCCACGCAGAGCTCCAAGGTCCGCAATCCTTGAGATATTAAGGTATGTGATCCGTTAAGCGCCGACACCAACGGGTCCATTAGCATTGGTAAATAAGGCAATAGACTGCTAAGTCTGACAGGTACAGTAAGGCACAACTCTACAAAGAGATCTTTCATGTGCTGCTTGTGAAGACCACTTTGAAGACGATTTAGGCCTTCTAAGAGATTGGGCAATAGAGGCAAAAATTCCTGGTATAATAAGTCGTGACTGCCGCCTCCGATTGAGCGAAATAATGCTCGCAATAATAAAAAATAATTGTATGGCTCTTTAGCAGTCATCGCGTAATCCATAGCTTTGTTGACTATACTGTGTAAATGTGGACGTAACATTTGTTCATTTTCAGTGGGAAATAAACTGACTGAACCAAAAACTAATTTAAAGAGTCTCAGATACAAATTGGATCTTTCTAAATTTGTTCCCATTTCCTCCATACGTTTTAGCAGATATTCAACGAGGACGGTCGCGAATATAGGCGATGTTGCTGGATTAGACAAAAAAGTATTTGCTATTATTTGTAGAGTTGGATTTTTGTTTATCCTTTCAACCATATGTGATATAGTTGCCGTAAAAATTTCTTGAAATGTTTGGGGGTTCATCATTGAAAACTAAAAAAAAACAATAGTTTCAGAAATATATAATATGTAAAGATAATAAAACAAGTAGTATTATTTCAATACACACCACACCACTAAAGTGTTCGAGTACTTCCTTCTCCTCTTTAGAGCGCACATGAGGCTGCGCGGGCGGCTGCACGGACGCCCGCGGCGCTGACAGCGTGTATATATCCAGAGACTGGAGTCCCCATCGCACTAATCTTATGAAGACAAGCGTCTCTCGGGCACTGAACTGCTTCTGACCAGTTATAGTTGTTGTAGACGTACCTTCACTATTTGTAGTAGTCTAAAAATATTTACATTAATATTAGTTTAAACAATTAATAGACTTGTATAATAACAACGACTAGAGAAGAAATTGTCCCAAAAAATAGTATGTACTTACTTTACAAGACGCACAACCCCATGTAATAGTCTTAACTCCACAAACTAAGGTTTTAACAAGTGTCCTATAATCGCCTACATTCAGATTGTTCATTTGCGATGTAGGAAAGCCAATTTTTGATTTTTCCTCAGGTTTACTAATACTGTCCAAGAAGTCTGGTGTGGGTTTCTCTTCTTCAACCTTAACTTCAACAGTTGAAGTGCTAGGTGCAGGTGTGGTGGGTGTACTAGGGGTTACAGAGTCGGTAGATGGGGTGCTAGCAGTAATAGCTCCTGCTACCACAGTTGTAGGCGTAGTTGGTGTTGCCTGTTTGCTATGTAACAAAATATAATTTGAAAAAATATATATATAATGACAATTTTTTTTTTTTATTATTTAAACATATTACTTACCATTTAGCAATTAGTGCAGGTAGTTGGAGTTTTGATATAGTCTTAAACTTGAGCACAAATACTTCTAATATACGCATGAGAAGGTGGCGTCCTTGAGGTGCACCAGCCTCACTGTCTGAACGCTGGCGGATACAATCCACCAAATTCAGCAATAATTTGCAGGACATTGTTTGAATACTGTAAGAAATATTATAAATAATTACTTTTCACCCAATAAGTAATAATTCAACTATTAACTTTATTTAACTAAGAACTACCATTAACTGACCTGGTTGGCAAAGACTCATCATGAACATTTTTAGAGAACAAATGAGCAGCAATGGCTAAATCCGTCAACGGGAGGTGTTGTCGCACATGGTGGACGAGGTCAGCTAAGGTGGAATAAGCAAGAGGACGAAGCGACTCATGCACCGTCCAACCACCACCAAGCAATACTTCTTCATCGAAAAGACGCTCCATGTAGGGAACAAATTCTAGAACATAAATACATATTAAATTAGTAATTAGTATTTTTAACAACTTCTTGCCTTGTCGTCATGAACAGGATATAAAAAAAATATTTTAAATATGTCCTTTTCAGTTTATTTTTTAAACTAATTACTTACTTAGCCTCAAATCTGTAGCTAGAATGTGTCGCGTGGCTATAACTAATTCCTTCCTTAGATGCGCCACTTCGGGTGGGCAGAGAGTCAGAAGTCCTATAATACCCTTTACCATTAAATTAGCATGATTGGCAATAGTATCTTGATAAATTCTAATAATGTATGCCAAAAAAGCTAATGTTTTTATTTGTGCTCCCATAAAGTCCACAAACACTTCCTTGTTGAAGGTTGTAGATTGCCTACAAAATAAAATGAAAAATATTAAAGATGATAGGTTACATTGATGGATGTATCCAGTTTTAATTGAAAGAAAGAAATGGGAAAGTAAAAATAATAAATATATAATGTAAATAAAAACATTATTATTATTAATAATATTGACACATCTAAATGCCTCATATATAAAGTATTGTAACTTATTTTACCAATGTTACATTAAGGAAGAAAAACAATTTGTTTACACATTGTATTTTGCTATTTACAATTTGCAGTTACAATTTGTATTTTAAATTAAATTAAATGCAACATAAAGAGACATACAAAAGTTTGCACATTTTTTATTGTAGTATGTCTGTCTTATTAAAAATAATACATGAAAAAAATTTAATACCTATGTGTTGTGGCTGGTTGTAATGTTATGGTTTCCATAATTAGCGGAATGAAGTTGCTAACTTCTTGATGTACATTTTGTTTGTACAGTTGATACATGAGCACAACTATAATTGGTAGTTCTTGGATAACTTTCAAAGATAACACAGATCTTGGAATGAGATTATACTGAAAAAAATTGTATTTAAATTACATTGTTATAAAATGTTGTCTTCATGTTGAACTTAAATATGCATAAAACTAATGACTTTTCAATTTAAATTCAATTCATAGTTTCTATATTAAACAATAAACAACCATCACTGGAGCACTATCAAAAAATGACATGTTTTTAATTATATGTATTTATAGTTTTGCATCAGATAAATAATCATATTGACTGTAATATAAATTTATCAGCTCCATAACTTCACACTTTCATTCAATTCATCCAAATTCATCCAAATCCATCGGATTTCAATCCAAATTAAATGCTTTCCCCACTTCCTACCCAAATTTAAGACACTTATGTGGCAACACTGTACCATTGAGTTATATATTGTATAACAGAATGAGTAAATAATTGAAAAACATCATTCTTTGATGGGAATCAAGCCCACAACCATCATGTTTACAGTCATATAATGGCTACATTTATTTTTAAATTACATTATATAAATCTTTACCGTGACAACACTTCCATCTAAAAGTTTTTTCTCTGTGTGTATAGGAGTAGTTGTGTATGTTTCTTGAAGAAGTTGATCAATATTAACTTCAGATAAGTCTTTTACTCGGATTGTAGGTTTTGGCTCAAATATTTTGGGCAAATGATTAGGTAGGTCAGAATATATAGCTTTTACCCATTGTAAGAACTTGTGAATCTATAAAGACAGAAATAATGTTAGTATTTGTATGTAATATTAACTATTAACAATTAACTTTTACACTTATAATTAGGAACTTACATCAACTTCAGTTGTATAAGCTGGTCTATATTGTTTGTGGAGTTCCATAAATATTTTTAGGCAAACCAGTACATTTTCTTCATTTTCGATTTCCATCAACTTCAGCATTAATATAAGAATACTTTTAACATATGGTCTCAATGTCTCACTTATAGGTAAGCGATGGATCATTTCAAGGATTAATTTCCTAACTTGCTGAATATTATATTCGGCTATAAAATGTGGTTCACCTTCTTGAAGTATTTTTAAAAATATTTTGAGTGAGTGGTCTAAAAACTGAGGATACTGTGGCGAACTCAATATGACCTAAAAAAGGTATTTAATAATAAACATGATAAAATATAAATTATAAATTTGTTTTATATCATGTTAAATTTCCTAATAATAATTTATTGCATGTATATATATAACATTTACCATGAACTTTAATTTCACAAAAAAAAATGAAAATATAGTTACCTCAAAATTTTCGCTCAGTTCCTGCGCAGCTTTTAATTTTATTTCATCTTTAGCTCCAGGATCCGCTAACATTGTAACATAGCTGCGATACGTGTTCATTTGTGTATGAGGGTCCCCAGGACCCCCGGCCATTGCAGCCATCATTTTGTGTTATAAATGTACTCAAATTCCAGAAAACCCGGTATAATAAATGTTAATAAAAATATAACACGAGATCACATTTTTTAACAATACCGGTCAAAGCTTTGTTAAAATGTGTTTAAATTGAAAAAACTATATATTATACATTAGTATAGTTAACATGTATTTTAAGTAATACATTTAATAGAGGGTACTACAAATACAGATTTGTTAGGAGCCGAGAACAGAGTCGGGAAAACACGATATTGCAAACACAGATGAGCAAAAATATATCTATATTCAAGAAGCAAAATTGACAGTCCCGAGTCATAAATGAGAGTTGCGACATAGGTCACAGACTAAATTTTTGTATGATTACTATTGGTAATAAATTTTCAATCTGAATAAAAATATAAAATTAACTACTTGATGGATAAAATCTAACTTACTTCAATTTCTGAGTAACCATTTTAAAGCTGTTTTTTTTTACTATTTCTATTATTACAAATTTAAATATATATATATAATAATTTAAAAGGTTAAAATGATTTCTGTAACATTTCCATAATTTAATTATTTTTTAATAACTAAAGATTTTACTTCATTGTGTTGTTTTTTTAAGTTGGTTGGTTAAAAATATTTATATGCATATATTTTAATTTTACAATCAATAAAAAAGTAACAAAGAGAAAGTTCGAAAAAATCTAAATTTTTTATTAAATTTTTTTTCCTTACTATTGATATTTTACTATATGAATAAATAAATCAATGATTATTTTCAGCTTACCTATACTTTTTAAATATTTTGTCTATGCCGAGGTGTGCTTTTTTATAGTGAATAGGTAGACCAAAAACCAAGCATTATAGGCAAAACATAATTTAAAAACTAAGACTTGTTTATTCCATGTCATCCGCATCGATGTATCATGTATGGGTTTTAATATTTTCATAAAATGGGTTGAATATCGTAATGAAATAGACAATAGTTGTGAAAAGAAGAAGAATATTACTGACGGAGACAAATTAAAATGTGATCATGGCTGCATTTATGTCAGTATTAGTAATAACATTTTGGCTGCGATGCACAATTGTGTATGGATATGAGTTTATGTCACAATATCCTAAAAATGAAAATGAAACATTCCATTTTACACATCTTGTCGTTGACAAAATTAGTGGACAAGTTTACGCCGGCTCATTAAATACTCTACATCAACTTAGTCCCGACTTGAAAGCTTTACATGTCGTACGGACCGGACCTAAGCTTGATAATCCAATGTGTCATGCCAGTGGTTGCCCGTCGGACGATATACAAACTGTATGGACTGATAACGTGAATAAAATTTTAGTAATTGAACAAGAATCTCGAATTGTGATAGCATGTGGATCAGTGGCTCAGGGTTCATGTTTTAAATATAAATTAGGTGATTTGTCTGCTGAACCAGAATTTATTCCTGAAAGTGTCGCTGCAAATGATGCTGACGCTTCAACTTATGCCTTCATTGGTCCAGAACGATATAACTCCTGGGACCGTTCTAATGTCCTTTACGTTGGTACTACTTTTACGAATAATGGGGAATATAGGCATGATGTTCCCGCAATATCCAGTCGTGATCTTATGACATTACAACTGGCTCAGTTTACATTTTCGAAGCAAAGCTTAATTCAAATTGATGTTAAATATAGAGACAATTTTCTGGTTCAATATGTATATGGATTTAATGCAAGTGATTATGCATACTTTCTTATTATACAAAAACATTCTCATTTAGCAGGAAATGAGGAACTTGGATATGTTTCTCGCTTAGCTCGTACATGTGTTAATGATGACAATTATAACAGTTATACTGAAGTAACATTGGAATGTAATGTTCGTGAAGAAATAAGCAGTGGTAAGAGTGAAATTGTCAATTATAATTTAGTACAAGATGCAAAAATTTCTAAAGCAGGTGTTAATTTAGCTACAGAGCTTGGTATTGAGACTGGTGATTTTATTCTTTTAGCATCCTTTAGTCCTTCTAAAGGAATAACTAATGAACCCACTACTAAGTCTGCTATTTGTGTGTTTTCATTGCAAGAAATAGATATTAAGTTTAATGAAAATGTTCACATGTGTTTCAATGGTAGTACTAAGGCACGTAATATGGGCTATATATCAGGAATGATTTCAGATGGTAAGTGTCCTAGTGTTGGTTCCACTGGTAATATACTTAATTTTTGTGAAGTAGGACTTAAAATCAGTGGACTTTATCCTATAAAGGCAAACTCAGTTATATATTGGAATGATACATTAATTACGTCGGTAGCTATGTCTGTAACAGGCTTACATACTGTAGCTTTCTTAGGCACCAATGATGGATCATTTATAAAAATATTGATTGATGCAGAAAAATCTGTAGAATACTCTACAGAAGTTCTCCTCCATGGACAGAAAATACTTCCAGATACAACTTTATCACCATATGGAAAATCTCTATATATTTTAGCAAAGAATAGTATTGTTCAAATTCCTACTGAAAAATGTGCTGAACATGGCAACTGTTCATCATGTTTAGAATCTAATGATCCACATTGTGGTTGGTGTTCTTTAGAGAAGAGATGTACTGTTCAAAATATGTGCCAAAAAGGTACTCAAAGTGCACCAAGATGGTTATCTCAATATACTGGTCAACAATGTATAGATTTTGAACAAATTTTGCCAGATCGTATTTCTATGGCTGAAGTCACAACTGTGCAGCTAATAATAAGAACCTTGCCAGAACTACCATTTGGTGCAAAATATAAATGTGTTTTTGGTAACACACCTCCTATTGATGCTGCAGTTACATCAAGTGGCCTTGCATGCCCCACACCAGATATTAAACACAGACCAAAAATACCCCAAAATCTAGATCATATATTTGTTCCTTTATCTGTCCACTCCTCTGAAACTAATAAAGATTTTGTTTCCCGTAACTTTGCTTTTTATGACTGTTCTAAGCATATAACTTGTCATTCATGTATAATGAGTGAATGGGCTTGCAATTGGTGTATTTATGACAACAAATGTACTCATGATGTATCAGTATGTCAAAGGACAGTTATTAGTGGTGAGAAAAATCCAACTAAGTTATTAAATCATGGAATTGGTCACTGTCCTAGGATAAGACAATATAAAGAATCAATTTTATTGCCAAATAATGTACCAAAAGAACTGGAATTGGAAGTAGAAAACTTGCCACACTTACAACCTGACCATACTGGATTTCAATGTATTGTGAGTATTGAATTGGCTAATATGATACTACCAGCACGAGTAGAATCTAATCATTTTATAGTATGTGACAAAACAATGTATTCATATGAAGAGAATGTAGGGGAATACAACATAAGTGTTAAAGTTTTTTGGAACCACAAACATTATATTGATACTATAAATATCACTTTATATAAATGTGAAATTCTGGGATCTCATAGAAACCATGCAGATTGCTCTCTTTGTATTACTCGCAATTCTGTTTATCAATGTACATGGTGTGGTAATTCATGCTCTTACAGTGAATCTTGCTTAGAAAACCCTGTTACAGAGTGCCCTAAACCAAGAATTGATATGATAAAGCCTTTAAGTGGACCTATAGAAGGAGGCACATTTGTAACAATTGAAGGAAGCAATTTAGGCCTAAGAGTGGAAGAAGTGACTGGCAAAGTTCGGATTGGTGATGTACTTTGTGACATTGTAGACTTTGAAGTGTCTGTAAGTATAACATGTAAAACTGGTCCATCTAATGGCTCGGTTGTTGCTCCTGTTATTGTAGAAAATGATGCCGGATATACAGAGTCTTCTGTATTATTCAGTTATAAGAATATAAAGTTACAAGGTGTATATCCTGCACTAGGACCTGTATCAGGGGGTACTCAATTAGCTATTGGAGGACAACATTTGAACATAGGATCTACAATTTCTGCATATTTAAATGAACTTGTATGTGCTGTAAACAAAACACAAACATCCAATAGCCGACTTATATGCATTACTCCCAAAGCAAATGCACCTATAATTATACATACTTTAACTGTGTCCATTGATAATGCAAATCGCACATTTTATGGTGACTTATTTAATTACACAGCAGACCCTACAATTATGGAAATAAAACCATTAAAAAGTTTTGTTTCTGGTGGAAGAATGATAACCATCCATGGCACTAATTTGCATACAATACAAAAACCACTTATGAAACTTTATTATGCCAATGAACAAATACCTGTAAATGCAACAGCTTGTACTGTGCTCAATTCTAATCAAATGGAATGTCCTAGTCCAGCAATAAATAAAAAATATTATGATATAATTCAAGCAACAAAATCTCAAACCAGTACACCACAAATAGCAATGAAAGTAGGATTTGTTATGGATAATGTGGAAACAATGCATGATTTAGAAAAATATTTCAACCCACCAAGAACCCATATGTTATTTGTTGAGGATCCTCATGTGTATCAATTTCCAAATCGAATCAAGTCCTATAAAGGAGATCCTTTGGTTATAGAGGGGGAGAATCTTATAAGAGCGAGCGACGAGTCAGATGTAGTAGTAACAATCGGTGCACAAACATGCAATGTTACTAGTTTGACAATGCAACAGTTGTTGTGCACTCCACCTGAAATTCAACCTCCCAACACAGATGAAAATGGTTTCCAGAGTATGGATATTAGTTTACCATTAGTTGTGGTTAAAATTGGCAAAAATTTAAGATTTCCAATTGGGTATTTACATTATGAACTTCTCAGAAATTATAATTTTCCTCCTGAAGCCATAGCTGGTATAGCTGCAGGGACGTTTTTCTTAGTGCTTATATTTATGATTGTTTTAGTGATGTACAGGAGACGCAGTACTAAAGCTGAGAGAGAATATAAAAGGATACAGATACAAATGGATACTTTAGAAAGTAACGTTAGATTGGAATGTAAATTAGCTTTTGCCGAACTTCAAACGGATATGTCTGATTTAGCAGCAGCAGATTTAGAACATTCTGGAATACCTACACTAGATCATGTGAATTACGTAATGAAGGTGTTTTTTCCAGGTGTATCAGATCATCCTATTCTCAACGTTCAGCGTCAGTTTATTAATACTCCACGGACGAATTACGATGCAGCAATGGTTCAGTTTGAACAACTGTTGAATAACAAATGTTTTCTTCTGTCGTTTATAGATACCTTGGAAGCACAGAAAACATTTAACATCAGAGACAAAGTAAACGTAGCGTCCCTGTTAATGGTAATTCTTATGGGCAAGATGGAGTACGCCACGGATATACTGAAATCGCTACTGTTACGTCTTATTGATAAATCTGTTTGTACAAAACATCCTCAGCTTATGTTAAGAAGGACAGAGAGTGTAGTAGAAAAAATGCTTACGAATTGGATGGCATTATGTATGTATTACTACCTTAAAGATTATGCGGGCTCATCACTTTTCCTATTATTTAAAGCTATTAAACATCAAATAGAAAAAGGAGTTGTGGATTCTATAACTCATGAAGCAAGATATTCGTTATCGGAGGAAAAACTATTAAAAGAACAAATAGATTATCAAATTGTTACATTACACATAGTACAAGATGATTTTGATGATAAAATCCAATGTAAAGTTTTAGATTGCGATAGTGTATCACAAGTGAAAGCTAAAATATTAGATGCTTTATTTAAAAATACTCCTTTTAGTATGCGACCTTCCGTCCACGAAGTTGATTTAGAATGGAGACATGGAAGAGGTGGCCATGTTACTCTGCAAGATGAAGATCTTACAACGAAAACATTAAATGGCTGGCGTAAGTTAAATACACTTGCACATTATGGAGTAAAAGAATCAGCTGTCATGTCATTAATATCACGACAAAACGACAGCTTTAATACACCCTATAAAATACCTTGCAAAAATTGTACGGGTATTTATTGTTCCAATTCCCATATAAGAGTATATAAAAGTGAGATCAGTGACCAGAATGCCCACTATTATCATTTAGTTAAGCCTATTGAGTACCAACAAATTGTGAATAAATCCTCTGAACATAGTCACAAAGCCATTCCAGAAATATTTCTTACTCGATTACTGTCGACTAAAGGAACTGTGCACAAGTTTGTCGACGATTTCTTTAGTACTATTTTAACTGTAAATGAAGTTTTACCACCAGCCGTTAAATGGTTATTTGATCTTTTCGACGATGCCGCAAGAGCACACGGTATAATGAACCCAGAAGTTGTGCATGCATGGAAATCAAATAGCTTGCCGTTAAGATTTTGGGTCAATCTTATTAAAAATCCAGATTTTATATTTGATATAAATAAAACAGCAACAGTAGATTCCTCATTGTCTGTGATTGCTCAAACATTTATGGATGCTTGTTCTTTAAACGAACATCGACTTTGTAAAGATTCCCCATCCAACAAATTACTATTTGCAAAAGATTTACCAACCTACAGAGATATGGTTATACAATTTTATCAAGCCGTGTCTCAATTACCTCAAGTATCCGACCAAGAGCTAAGTACCTCTATGCAACAGCTTTCAGTTGAGCAACTTAACGAGTTCGACACTTTGTCAGCTTTGAAAGAGTTGTACATTTATGTGAGTAAATATAGAGAACAAATTATTTTAGGGCTAGAGAACAAAATGCACTTAGCTCATAAACTAGATAATGTAGCGTGCACTTTGGAGGGCGACTCCGCAGCTGTATGCTGACTATATGCTAATCTAAAATACGATTTAATTGCATTTACATAATTTATTTATACACTACAAAATTTGTACAAAGAGCTTTAATTTATTCTGATTAAAATACTCAGAAAACCGATCTTGTAAAAAGACTGTAAGATATGACCGTTTTGAAACTAGCTTTATTTTTTTCAATTGATATTATAGTAGTTACGTAAGACATTATTATTTATTAGCACATTTACAATTAAAATGATCTTTTTAAAGGTTTTGCCATTTTTATATGTGTCTGTAATAATATAAAAGTTATTTTCTCCCAGTGGCCATATTTTGTTATAAAATATATCAACTTGTATGACGTTTATATGTATAATTTAGTAGGTTAAAATATTTGAAGTATTATGGCTCTCTAAAGATATATTTTAAGTCTTATTATTTTTAAAAATATTAGATACTGGCACTGATATTAAATCAATTGTAAATTTATTCATGTATGCTGCTAAAATACTTAATATTGATGTGTATTATTCTAAGATGTATGTGTAAAGAGAAATAATGTAAGAAAAATGTTGTGATATTTGTATTTGGAATATTTATAACATTTGCCTTATTATTAACAAATTCCAATTGTAAAGTAATAAATCTGCAGTTTTTCTAAATTGATCTCAATTATTATTGATTGAAATAAGACTCACATATTTTTACAAAGGAAAATATTTCTATCAATGGCTGCCTATATTTTATAGTATTAAGTATAAATTTTAATAAAAATATGCATGGAGTTTTTTTATATATGTAAATTTGAACAATATAAATGTGGTACTTCAATATTGGATCTCTTTTTGTTGCTCAAAAGTTTTGTAAAGCTAAAATAAATAAAATTAACATTTATGTACATAAAATATGTAAAAATCTTATAAACCATATAAACTCTAAGGGATGTCATTATAATATTCCATTTACAAAGTAATTTAAGATTAGTTTTATCTTGTTAGTGTTTAAGGCAGCGTAAATTCACCCGTCTCTTAAAAATTTTATATAATTGACTTAGAAATATACTTATTTATCAAATTTTTTGTAATGATTAATTTAATTATGAATGGGAAAAATCAAAACCTGTGTATTATTTCTATCACATTTATTAGGTGTCAACCTACACAAATACAAAAAAATATTAATATATTTTAAATTACTTGCAGTAATTTGTCTTTTCTACCATTTGAATTATAGCATATTGAACAATTGTAGTTTATTGTTGATATATAATTATTAATTTAATATTGAAATATATGCTCAATATGACAATTTTATCTTATTTAAAAGGTTTTAACATCAAGCAAACTGCTTATGAACTTATGAAACGAAACTTAATTTAGAGATTCAAAATTTTACTATTTTCTACAACAAAATCTATATATTTGTGTACTGTAAACATAATTATTAATAAATAGCTTAACATTTAATATGTGTGCGGTTTAATGTGGCAATGCATTTGGTAGTTTAAATTAATTAGTATTCAGCGTATAAAGGAAAAAAAGCGAACAAATTACATAAATAGAATTCAATGTATACATATCTTTTTCACATTTATTGTTCAAATGATAAGATATATATCAAATTGTGCTCAACACATTTGTACTATAATTACAAGATGCAAACAATATTAGATTGCCTTTTTTTATTTAGGCCTTATTATGTAAACAATATACTTCGATTAAAACAAAACCTTTCTGAAACGATTTTCCACAATAAAAACATTCAATGATACACCAACACTCTTAACTCGTTATTTACGAGCAACAAATTTGTGATAAAACAACTACAGTTAATAAATATAGACTTAATTTACATTATAATTAAATACAAATCAAATCAAAGTAATCATGTAGTTACGTTTAAGCAGATTTTATATACACAACGTCTAGTTGAAATGTACATAAAATTTTCACACATAGCCCTCTAGAATACAAAAATAATTCTTAAACAACATTTACCATCAAATGCATAAATTAAAGTAATACTATTATTATAATATATATAATTGGAACGTAACTATCACTCAAATTGAACAATTATATCAATCGTAAAGCTGAAAATCACACATTCAATTTATATAAGAAATCTAGTCTAACAAAATGTGAACACCATGTACTATTATATAAAATATCATCACTGTCGTAACGTTTATGTAGATGTGGCCAGCCACGTCTGTTAATATAATATTTTTGTCCATAATCTTTTGCAATGTGAGACTCAAAATATCTGGTAAGTTATATTATATTAAGACATATTAATTCAGCATCTCGATTCTCGATATTGACAATAGGTTTGTTAATAACTTTAAGTCTAAATAAATTTAAGTCATTCTATTTTGAATTATATTCCGAAAAATTACCGTCTTTCATACTTTAAATTCGTAAACAAGTTATGAGCTTTTACATTATTGGAAAACACACTGCGAATGCATTTTAAATAAAATATGGGAAAAATAATTATACTATTTGTCAAAAAGATTACATAAAATTTTTTTCAAACAAATGTTTCATAGGAATATGAAGTGAACGACTTATATAATATCTATATGATTTTTAGGCCATCTTCACCATGTTACAATATCAACAGAATAATAGTCTAGTTATCCTCAAATCAAAGCTTTTAGTATATTTAAATCGCTCTGCACCTTTTATTCAACATTTATACCAAAATTTGAGTTTTCCCTCACATTTGCATTTTTCGACAAATACATAACTATAAATAAACGAATAACAAACATCTTTCATTGTTATTTTAACACTCGCACAAGTATGGAATGAATTAATGCATTTCTATATCGAGTTCCAATTTAAACTTAGCTATGGTAGTTTCGTTTATACATTTACTGCAGGTTTGTCTAGAGGGTCTCTATATATAATAGTTGCTGATTTAATGAGATCTGGCTCGTCTTCAGAGAGGGTGTCGGCTTCCACTGGTGCAGGCTTAGGGTCGCCTTTGTGATGTGCCATGAGGAGACCCCCCACGAGTGCGGCGAGCGCTCTGTCCAGCCACGTCACTGGATTCGCGTACACGAGCCCTCCCTCATAGAACCCGAGGTGTCCACCGTGTGACAATTCTAGAAACATCGCCTTGTCGTGGCAACCTGCAAGTTATAAATAATATATTTTTAAAAACTACACTACACTTATATTATAAACACGAAAGGACTACTTGTCGATCTGGGATTTTAAGAAATTTGCATTTAGAAGTAAACAGTTTCTATGATCTACTAACTTATTGTTGTCAAAATTAGTTTTTATTAATATCTTAATAGTTTTTTAAAATAAAAATAATATTTTAGGCGTAGAGCTCATCTGAGCGCAGTGTGACAGACAGCGTCTGATTGAATACGCGATTAATTGTATGTCCGATCCCCACTCGGATGTATAATAATATTTAAGATATATTCTCATTCTTCCGCTTTGATACCTAATACAAAGTGCGGCGTTAAAATGTCTTGACGCTAGATTATCTCTGACTATCTTACCCTTCTGCGCAGGAAAAAGAGTAAGCTTAAAAAAATTTAAGTGCAACGCAATGTATTCACACCGATTTAGATTTTCTAGATTGACCTAAACTAGTCTAGTACTTTTCATTTTATTATGACATATAAGTCAACGAACTCTTTCCGTAAATTGTAAGTGTTGCATGCGTTGATTATATCGGAAATTATTACAAACACGCAAACGCATACAATAGAGTTACAAATATTTTTATAAACTACGCAAGTAATACAATGTATGTAAGTAAATTTTATTTAATCAATACTGAAATATACAAATATTATCATATAAAGACTTGAACGAAATGTCAAGGCGAGGATTTTTTTATTAGACTCATTGTGTAAACCACGATCAAATTTATATATTCATAGCTCATCTGCCAAAGAAGACGCACAAGCCAGGTATGGACTCCGATTTAAAAAATATATTCGCGACACTGCGTTTATACTGTTAGAAATTATAAATCTTAAACATTAACCGGTAGTCATATTACAAACTTTTTTAAAATACGACTTCGAACGGCCTTTCATAAATTTTTTTTAGAAAACGTATAATTTTTTTATCGCAGGGAGAATTGAACCCGCACCTCTTGGCAATCGTCCGCTAAGCTATGCGTTCTGCATCCGGATACGTCGAAATTCTTATACGCTTAATACAACTTATTTTTGTTGTTAGCATCTCTGTAAAGAGATTTTCTACAAATTTCTGCTACCTCCTCAATTTCCTAAGTGTGTGAATAATACTTTAAAAAAAAATGTTAAAATGTTTAATAAATAGCATTCTCTCTTGTAAAACGATTGTTCGTAGAATAATCTTTGGATAGCAAAAATTAGAAATTTAAAAAATTCCGAGTGCTTGGACGGTTTCCACGAAACGCAGGTCTAATCCCGCTGCGTGCATGTTTTTATAAGTTTTCTAAAAAAAAATGCCTTTTATGTTATGATATATCTTAAAAGATCTCTATCAAAAAGGTCTAAGGCTACGACTAAGTAATTAAATACATTGTATACAAAGTATACAATGTATTTAATTACTTACTATCGTAGTACTCGTATTGATGATTTCATGAAATCAACGATATCATAAAAAAGTCGCACTTCATGAAATGACCAACTGCATTTGACCACATCATTAAATCGTCAACGTTAAACGATTTCGTTATCGACGTTTTGCCATTTCTTAAAATAAGGTGTCATTATAATATTGTTATATAAATCCAGGACACGTGCGTTATTATATATAAATACGATGTTTTCAGCTTAACCATTGTCTAGAGATAGGTTAGTTAACAAAACCTAGCCTAAAGCCTGTTTAACCTAGCCTAAAGGTTAAAACCTAGTATAGGCACTGAGGTTTTCATTTATTCTGTGTCAAATGGTTTTAAGCGATCAATATAAGTGAAGTTAAACTCTTTATACTTAACTGTTGATAATATATTTTTGATGTATTGTTTTCGCTTAATATTTTTAATAAGAACATAATTTCTTTCTCTTTACGTAATAAAAATTGTATTAAAAAGTTTTAACTTAATTTTGTTACTAATGGGCGCCATATTGACATGCAAAAAAACGGGCCGGTAACTTTACGATTTGGTAAAATAAGATCGATTTCATGAAATAACCGCGCGTTAGTTGATCACACGTTAAACGATAGGATATAATTTCATGAAATGCGACCATTTCATGACATCGTCGATGATTTCATGAAATCTTGAATTATATACACTCGAGATGACCTATCTTAATAAGTGAACGTGTGTAAAGTACTCTCACTTCGTATGTATTAGAAAATTTGACAGCTCTCTTCTCTTCTCATTACTGAAGTCGACATATATACCTAATATACTAGACGCATTTTGTATACACCGTTTATATTAATGTTTATAAAAACTTCTTGAGAACTTCTTCGTATAAAAAAAATTTTTGTCTAAATATTCTTTGTTTGAATCTTAGCTAATTTGAAAATAAATACTATTTCTAACATTTCTTCCTTTGTCATTTGAACCCACAACTGTCTAGTACTGTACAATAACCCGCCATATATTAAGACTGTTTTATATTAAAAGAAAAAAAAGTTAACAAAAAGCATGATGTGTACTTACTGGCAAATTCTCTGATGATAGGCAATAATGGTTCAGGTACAATCGGATCGTCTCGTGCGTTTATAAATATCATTGGAGTTTTAATATTCTTCAAATAAAAAGCAGAGGAACTCCATTTGTATAGCTCTGTCACGGAGTTAAAACCGTGCACTTTTCTGAAAATAGAACAATTAATTCATATTTATTTACTCATAGAAATGATAATAATACTTGACTACAGTTTGGAGCCAAATTGCAAAATCATAGATTCGCAATGTAAAATCAAAAATTAAATCTGGAAATTTGAATATATAATATACATGTATTGTCTCACGTATGTTTTAAAGGGTTTGAAAGACAAAAAGCTTTTTTTTGTAATTGTCAAGAACATCTTAATAGTATACATATAAATGTTATAATACCTTTTAGAGTAATATAGCTATTGTACAGTTTCAACTGAAAAAAATTCAATGATTTTTGAATAATTTTGTTTCTTTTTTTGGGATTTGAACCCACAATCAACGCGTACTGTAGCACTGCCTCGCAAAATGTATTTTTTTTTAAATATAATAAATAACATTTTATTAAGTCAAAAGCATATATTTACGTTTGTCATGAATTTAATCAGATTTGCCCAAGGATATACTAATAAAAAAAATAAAAAGTGGATAAGATTGCACAACCCGCCTGTTCAATCGTCGCCTTTGAGAAGCATAAATAATATTTGAAATTACATTATTATGCAAATATTTTTGCAATTCTTTAGGTATATTACATTATGGACATTAACATATCAAAAGTGTACATTTGTGAGAAGCAAATAATATTAGTGTCAAATGGTAAATGAGAATATTGAAAGCTTATGTAGATTACAAATTGAGAAACAAATTAAAATTCAATAAGTAGAAGAAAAACGATAAATAAATGATTAATGATTGCTCATTCCTGCTCGTTTCTTTAACAAGTTTTTATACACATGTATCTATCTAATAATAAGTGTAAGACAATCGTGCGTCGCGATTTTGACCAGCTTTTTGCCTTTGACACATATTCGATGACAATACAATATTAATATAATATTTGTATAGCATAAACCTGATATCCTTGCTAGGAAGATCTAGCGGACGAGAAAATTAATGTAAAACATGTTTCTTTATTATGCAAATTTGTTATTTTGCAATATATTCCAATTTACCGAGAGTACGCCTCGTCCAGGTCCGGCAAAGTTCCAGCTGACACAATCATTTTCTCGTCCAGCGAGTATTTGCTTTTTATGTCAGAGCTAAGAAGCATGCGCTTGTGTCTCGTTATGATGTTGCGGTAGTTGTCCGTCATGATGTACAGGTAGAATCGCCGGAAGTTTTGCCACTGCAGCAAGTAGACCATAGTGCTAAAATGCAATACCATTTATATAAGGCAGTTTATAACGCTAATCTAATATCTAATAATAAAGCAAATCGCCAATTTGAACCATCCGCCATCGTGGCTCAGTTTCAATGTATCTGATTAAGCGTGGTAGTCGTGTATTCAATGTTACCTAGAAATATTTATAATTAGGCCATAGGTTTCCCATATCGGTGTCGACGAAGTTGTATTTGTATTTTGTTTTCGTATTGTATTGGATTATCATTGCCTATGTACTCGCACTTAAATTAATTATTATCAATATAGAGTAATAATTGAAATGAATATTAAACAATATGAAGTCGCGTTTCAGATCGAAACAGATGGTCATTCATTATATAACAGTTGACAGCCTACACTTAACTGCCAGTATTTAGTGAGCACATTGTTGCCGCTAATTTATAGACAAAGTAATAATTGATTTAATTTTTCTTTTTATCGTTTATAATGAACAAAAGCTCACCATATAAGTACCTACCTATCGATTAAATAACAAGCGAAAGATGTATATATGGTTGATGTACCGGTGATATCGCAAATTGGTAATTCTACGTAATAAGATAAGTGTTATATTGTGATTCATCGATAAGACATCCATATTACCGTAGTTCCGCTAACAGTATGCCTTGGCAGATGTATAACATATTTATTATTACTAGAAAGTTCTTTATTATATAAAGAATTTAATCAATTATTTTGTAGCAGCTCTAGTACGTGTTTACGTTTTTTAAACAAAACACGTTATCCAATTGCACTTCCGTCATATTTATTTAATGCATATAAAACGAAAATATGATCTAACATTCAATTTTTTTATTCATAATAAATTTGATAAAATGTTATTATAAACTACGATTATATTTCATGTATGCAATTTATGCAGCTGTTAACAATTTAAAAATGTTATAACTTTAAATTGAATATTCTTTAAAAGCGAACTATTACCTTATTACCTATTATTTGTAGTCTACTATCGATTATTTTCAATCGTGGGAATATCTACATCATATAAAAGCACGCGCTGGTGGCAACCGCCTTGAAAATTGCAATGACGCAGTCCACTGACTCATGTGATTTAAAATTTTAACCAGTATTTATGTCACGTACTTTTGCTATGGTTATATTATTGTAACGTTATACAAAATCGTCTCTTATCAATTATTTTAAAGAGTAAAAAGACGCGATAGGTAAAAGTCTACATAATTATTATCATCACAGTACTATGTGATAGGACATTTGCAATTTGTCATAGATATTAAATTGTCATTTGTTTAAAAAAAAGACTAACTTGACCATGATTATGACATTTCCTAAAAATACAAAAATTGTATAGACAATATATTTTTATAACAAATAATTTATACCAGTACCAATAAACATAAAATTATTTTTTATAAAAATATATTTTTTTCTACATTGCTAGTTTTGTAAGTGTAGGTAAATATAATATAAAAATTTTCATGTAGTTATTCTCTATTAATAATAATAATAATAACTGATAAATATATAGAACGTACATATAACGAATACAATAAACGACATTTAAAAGATTAAATTTTAAATCTATATTTTGTGAGTAGGTACGTTATATAAAGAATGTTTTTTTTTTTAAATGATCAATAAAAAATTTAAAGGCAACGTAAAAAGAATATCATAATAAAATATAAGCAACATAAAAAAATGTGTCCATTGATAGCCTATTACATATACTTACTCGATAGCATTGTACCCCTGGCATATTGATATTCCGCCTATTATATTGCTGGGTCTTTTCGTGTCTTCGCCTAAATATTTCGTGATTAGATTACCGCCGAGGCTAAAACCGACTAAAATTAGTTTCGTATTTGGGTACCGCTCGAGCAAATTCTCTATCATAAAATTGAAGTCATCTGTGTGACCTGTAAAAAAAAAACATTAAAGATAAACAAAATATACGCGCGAATAAACGTGGTTGGCAATCGAGAGCGTTGGCCTTGGCTGGGAGATAACTTTCAACATGTCCAACCTGCGTGACACGCTTGGCGGGCCCCTAATTTAATATTGACAAAATATTAGATAGTAATTATTATAAGTAGTATAAGTAAGAGAAGAAATTCTTTTTTAAAAAATCCTTTCTTACACTTGTTATAAAAAATTTAAGCTATAATATATAGCATTCCTAGATTTCTAAATATGCTGTTTTTTCTGCTAATCATTTTTGTTTTATAATGCTTATTTTGCAAAATTTCCTTGCCGATATGAGCAAATAAACACTATCTGCTGTTCATAGTGCTATACAATTAATCTTAGCCTCTAAAATAATCTTATTTATATAATGATATTTATACAGCAATAAGTATTATAATTGAAAACGTTTTTATTTCATGCGTTCTACCGAATGGCTTAGCGGTCAGAGCGGTTACACAGATTTTTAAAAGGCGCGGGTTCAAATCCCGCTGCGTTCAAATTTTTATACGTTTTCTAAATAATACTTTTTCAATTTCCTAAGTGTGCGATTAACACTAAACAATGTTAAAAAATGTCTATCACGTTGAACAGTTTTTTCGTTTGCTATTTTCTAATAGCTTAGCTATACTATCATGGTTCTTCATGCTGTTCCGTATCTTGAGTGATATATCATATACATAATGATGATATGTCAATGTTAAATGTGCAACACGCTGATCAATATTATTTAAGTCGACTTACGTTATTTCTTATAGTTCTTATGGTCCATTATCGCTCTACATTCGGTGTGGAACACCAATTAAAACTATCTTAAAATCAATTATAATCTAAAGCCTCACCATACTTAAAACGCAACAGAAAAAGTTTCATTTAAATCGGTCCATTAACTCCGAAGATATGCGCGTACAAACAGACAGATATAACATAACAGATAGACAAAAACCATAAATTCATATTCTATTACTGTTTTCATATCCCCCAAAATTGTTTTTTTTTTTGCAAATATATTTAATGCACAGATACAACTTTTTTACTGATTTAATTTATAGCATAGATCTCATATTGGGGTACGCGTACCACTGGAGGTACGCCATTGACTCATACGGCGTCTAAGCTGCCTCGTACCTGCAACCTAGTCGAATCGGAAACTCATTGCTCGACAGTCAGCAATATTTGTTTAATACAATGCGTATCAATAGCTAGACTCTGGTCTTGAACCTTAAATAGGGGTACGAGGAACAATAAGATTGAGTAACCCTGTAGTATATATAGATTTACTTAAACAAACTACACAAAACAAAAATGGCAACGAGTTGAAACAGTCGACGTTTTGAAGAATAATAATATTTTGCATCTTCTTATACCTGCCGTTACTGTCGGCCTAGACAGCTGCCTTCTGTTTTAAATAATGATATTTTATACGACTTACATGTTTAATCTTTGTTTTTTACTAGATGTGACTCATATTGACAGTACCTAACAATAATGTCCCGTGTCTGTATTATGACATCATACGCTTAATTTAAGATATCGACGTTTTAAACCTGACATCATTCAATATAGAAGTATGTTAATTGCATATCTACTAACCTATCTACGATATATATATATATACGATAGATATATATTGCGATAATAAAGGTACCAATTTTTATTCGATAACTTTATTTTAATTTAAAACATTTTCGTTAAACCGATCTGTCTAGAGTCTAGAAAAGTGAGTCCTTGTGCGATCCGCCTCCAATGGTCCATGACGTAATGTGTTTGAGATGAGTGTAAATGGCTCATTGACTTATGGGTCTCTTTCTCACATTTATTCATTCATATTAAAATAACAGTTTAAAGTAACAAAAAGATGTCTTAGAAAGAATCGCCACAATCAATACTATGTTCGCTGAACTATGGTTACAATCAAATTTAAAATTGAAGTCGAGAAGGTTAATATCCATTCATTGACCCAAATTCACAGTAAATAAATTAATAATATTTTGATTGCCGTCGACCTTGACATTGCTTTCGCGAGGACCGGGTGAAACGGCACAAAAACAAAAACCCCCTACCAACAAATACACAAAAAACCGAGCTTATAATTTTTACTATTAACATTGAATAACTATGTATCATTAGTATTTGCGACAATACAGACAAATTCAAAATACAGACATGTACTTCCTTATCTACCTACATTGATGTTTTTGTTTCGTTCCTAGAAGTACTTGATACATCAATTTATATGGTACCTACCGAGTAATTTGAAAGGTCTAGCGGTCAAGTATCTAGTTATTGGCCAGTAAATGATTGCATCGAATCTATATAATTATTTATGTTATGTGTTTTCATCTAGTTATTTACTTTACGAAAAGGAGGTCGCATACATTAACTTATACGGCTTTACGTAGAAGTAGGGTTTAAATTGTTAGTTTTTTTTAATTTAAATCAATATATTATTAGTTATGTAGAATTTTTGTTAAGAAATTATAGTTAAGAAGAATTTATAAGAACATTTAATATAATGAATACTAGTTATAAAATTATATATAGTTACACAATTGTAGAAAATTTTAATACTATAAACAATTTGTAATAAAAAGTGAATAATGTGCAAAGAAACAATACCCTAAGAAATGAAAAAATATGCTTTTGCCATTTGATTACAATTGTATTTAAAACAAAATTTCAAAACAGACATCGACATAATATATGGTATAATAACACTAATATAGCTTCCATACGAAAAACTATTTAAATTAAAAATCAAGTATTGTGACTAGACTTCAGAGAGCGCTCTTTCACCAGCCCACTCTTAAATAATCATAAAAATTTAACTTTTACTTTTAGGCGTAGATGCAGGGCAGTGTTGGCATAGCCGTCATCTTAAATAAGCCGCAAAAGAAAAGCAAAAGAAAAGAGTGAGAAAATGGGCATAGCAAGCACCAGTCGTAAGGAGTTAAAAACAAAAATTAAGGGCCCCCTAAGCCTACGCTTGGGTCGTAACTCAGGCATTGCTTCCGACCTCTTTTTTTTGTGCCCAGTTCTAAAGACTTTTCTTCTCTTTTGGGTTGCTCACTTTGAGTGATTGACGGCAACGCGTACGCGAAGTTAAAGATGAGAAATTTGGATATAGGTTCCTTGGTAAGTATACGAGAGAAATAACAGAGGATATCCTGAAACTGCCATTGAACCGGGCTTATGTTATTTTACGTTTGAAAATCTGACTGCAAACGAACGTAACTAGAACTGTGTGATGTTCGAAATAAATGAAATTAATTCATTGTGGCCTAAATTTAAGTACATTCCTCAATGATGTAATATCCGAAATTAATACTCAAACTATCGGATAATCCAAGTGAATTAATTACGCGAAAACGACACCGATATAATATTCTCCCTATATCCTTATATATATACATCCAGATCCAATATGTTACATCTCATATCTCATCCAGTCAGGACATAGAAATAATATTTATATATACCACATTTATATAGAATAAAAGATGTGTTTATATGTGTACTGTATTAATTTATTGTTTATTTGAATCTAATTCTGAATTAAATGCGCGGCGTTTAGGTCCGCCTTTCAATATGCAATGTTTTGAATTCGTACAGAATGCAGAGAATAGAGTTACATGACACTAGATATTCCGCTATGCAACAAAAAGTGTAGACTTTTATTTAATTAAGAATCAGTTCATACATTCAAAACAGCTTACATAAAATAAATTTATTACATACCATATGAAAATATTCTTGTCCCAGTGACAGGAACACTGTTAAGGGCACCTATGTGGTTTAGTACAGCACATCTATAGCCGTGACGTTGAGAGTAGTGTACATATGTGCGTATATAGACACTCTCTGAAGTGTTCCCGATACCAGGACATATAGCCACAGTTACATCATCTGTAAAATAAAATAATTTAAAAAAAATATAAGCAAACAGACGTAAAAATCATTTAATTTTTTTTTTCTATTTAGACTTTGCTAATTTATATATGCTATCTGATCACTCTTAGTATTTATACTGCTCTAATTTAAACTGCATTCCAAAAATGTTTTATCGTCATAATGCACATAAGAACTATGTAAAACATATTAAACAATGTTTAATTCAAAAACATTACCTTCATGTTCAGCTCCTAAAGGTTCATAAAGATCATAAGTAAGGGTTGATTTATCTGGCAGTGTCAGAGAAATTCGACCTCCAATAGGCCACGGGCATCGAACTCTGCCTATTAGGCTATGGAGGATGGTCTGTACATGTCCACTAAAGCCCCATAGTCTTGTAGGGATGTAACTAAAAAGGAAATATCATTAGATATAAATAAATATATAAATGCTTACAGTCAATATACAAAAAAGAGGTTTTTTGTTCTGTAAATGCAATTAAATTTTATTTGATAGTTATCTTCACAAGAACTTTCTTTTTTAATAATAATTAAGGAGCTTACAATATGTTTCATAGTTATTTATGTATATTACACTTATACTCTCAAGTGAAAATTAAAGTGATACATACATACATACAGAAAAAAATACATATTCATTTTTGATTCATTGGCAGACCATAGCCTATTCTATATTTAATTTCAATATTTCATTACATTATATTATTTTGCAAATGATACATCTAAGAAATGTAAATATTAAAGTTAGTTTTATCTCTCTGTTTACTAATACACAACACAACTTATCTTTTATTTTAATAAAGGAGAAGATTGTTCATTAGTTATACTTTATTAGAACTTGGAAATTAGAGAATGAAAGAGATGGTGAAAACAAAGGTAATGCTTTCACATTTTTTGAAGAAGTCTAAGAGAGCACTTGTCATACCCCTTCTACACACTACCATAAGATAGCACGACAGTTGACATGACATCATCGTGTAAGTGGCTTTAAAGAGTTACCACCAAGTCTTATAGTCAAAAAATACATAAAACATATTTTCTACTCACGGTTCATTCAGAAATGGTGCAATGAATAAAATGTTTTCAATGAAATTTCTATCTCTTCCATATATAACTGGCTTATGAGGTTGACTGTTAACGTTAAGTATTCGGAAAAGAACACATAGAATTACAGCAATAACAGCAAGAAGGACCGTGGACATTTTTAATTTATTATTTACTACTAACCGCAGTTTAGATTTATAAGATAATCTACATAATAGCGGGAAAATTTAGTAGAACAATTATTTAATTTATATGGCCAATTGCCATAAGCCCAGTATCACAAACAAACACACGGGGACAACTGAAAATTAAGTTAACTGTCATTCTAATGTCAAAAGTCAAAACCAATTTCAAATTTCTTGATATTTATGACAGACAAACTGGTCTTAAAGTTAAAGTCATCTTAGGGCAACATTCATTATCATCTATAGTTTTAAACGATTTTAATGGAAAAATGTTGCCAGCATTAGTAATATGAAATTTTAATATTATGTAAAATAATAAATTGTCTGAAAGAAGTTTTATATTTGTTAAGCTTACTGCGTCAATCCAATACATGAATATGACTTTTGGAAGTTTAGTGTCTCATCACGCTCATCTCAACACGTTACACAGGGGAATCAGAACCAACGGTTAATGAGAACTATTTAAGTTTACGTGTATTGTATTTGAAAATTTTTATTTTGGATTTATGAGGAAAGACACTACGTAGAACAGTGTACGTAAATCAATATACATAATCTTGATTTTTTTCTATACATTTCTAGAATTGCAAAAATGTTGTTTATTTAGGGTAATTGGGCCTTAAGTAACACATGGCAATGCCATATTTCATAATTTATTTACGACAGATACCTCCAAAACAGAAAATTTACGAAGAAATAAAAGTATAAAATTTAAATCATATTTACAATTTTGTGTAATAGCTCTAGTACAAGCAATTAGCAGTCAATGTTACTTTTAAAAAGTAAATACATTTATTTTTAAAATTTTTCAATGTTTTTGAGAATTTCTACGTTGACAAGATAAACTATGTATATAAATTAAATTGTTCTAGAAACTTAAATCTATATTAAACAGTGACATTTGTAAACAGTTATTGGAGTTTTATCTTAAGTGGCAGCAATTCCCCAGTGTTCCCCTACGGATCCAAATTTTAGCATGCAGATTTTCTGCAAATTTCGAGGTTTTTGTCACTTCTTACAATCAAACTTTAACTTGGTTAAAACTTAACTGTACATTTATTATATCTTCCAAATCATACCTATATCTTGTTAAAGTATTTTTTTTAATGAGTTCAGTTTTTAATTATGGCGCTTTAAACGGGCAAGTTGAGCACTTAGCACTGCGCCGATGTCCCGTTGTACGAGAATACGCGAAGGAGATTGATCGGTAAAATAGAGATAAAATTATTTATGTAAAATTAACAGTAAATAAAATAAATAATATATGTGTCTAGGTCATATTGTATAATTGACGATTTTATGAAATTGTTGACGATATCATGAAATGGTCGCAGTTCATGAAATGACCAACTGAATTGGACCATATCGTGAAATCGTCAACGTTTAACGATTTTGTCTTCTACGTTTGGTCGTATTGTAAAATAAGGTATTTTTATAACATATTTAATATAAATCCTTGGCCTCGGCCAGTGGTGGTCGAGGTGGAGCAAATTGAGGTTTTAGATGCGGACGGCCTACGTCGGCCAATACGGAATCCCATATAACCGCACCCGAGTCCCCAATCAAGCGGATTCGTAACGGATTTCCTCAGGTTAAAAAAAAGACTTAGACTTTGTATATTTACCTGATGCTTTAGAATTTACACAATTGAGAATGTCATGAACAGCTACCAGAGCAACACGTGTCGCTCTAAGACTGCGATCATTTCATGATATCGACGATGATTTCATGAAATCTTACGATATGACCACGACATATGCTTTTATATGTTCACCCTCCAGAAAAATTTAAAATAGTAATAGTAATGTAAATAGAAAAAATTAAATTCACTAATTACTTACTTTGGAACTTAGACTTCAAGATTTCAATTATAGTTATTAAACCGCCACCAAAACTAGGTCAAAAATTCGAACATATTTGGTGGACGGTAAAGTTTTTAGAATTCAACGTGAAACTAAATACTTACTTAGACCATACGGGCGGATGGTATTATGGAGGGACTGACAAACGAATCCGATACTACCTACAAAAACCCAGCGTAAACGATTTTCCCGATAAATAAAATTCCAAAAGAAATGACATAAATTGACTCCTACGCTGTCCTTTTTTGGTGTCGCTGTTAAATGTAGTTTACTTAAGACTACTCGTGTCGTACTCACCGGAATGCATGCGGGAATGCATTTGACACAGACTACTTGTGTGAGCTTCATATTACCCACTAAAACTCAGTGGAGACCCTCTCCACCCCCATGAGAAGCCGTATAATCGCTCGCGCCTTCTACTTAAACGCATCAGTGGCCCAATGGCCCATAACGCACCAGTATTTTGGACCACCGTCGCCTTCAGGGACCTCCGGGGATTCTATCCGCAGCCTCGATGACTTGCAGGAGGATCACCATGACCCTCCCGCAGTAGGATAGGCGGTTGGGTACGGGGAGTTGGAGATGTACGTACAACCTTCTCTTACCTCCTTCAACGGCGTTCAACGGCGGAGCGAGTCGCCCCTACGCAGTCCTGATATAAGTCTCAGCGGACAGTTTTCTTCGAGGTTTCCTTAAATCTGAAGTTGAATGAACTACCTTTCCAGGCGCAATGAAAACCAAAATATTCGCCACCAAATGCGATTTAACGACTGATTTCAAAAAAATCCAAATGATTCCAAAAGGTGCCTACTTCAAATCCAGCTATGTTTAAAAGTAAATAGAGATCTGTAAACATTATAATTTAGCACCATTGTAAAAGTAGTATTGACAATATACAATAGGTCTTTTTAACATATGTATATAGTTATTTACATTTAGTACTCAGTGCCATTTATATATGAATTGACTGTGACTGAGGAATGATAAAGTCAAATAAAAAATACATTTTTGTGGAAATAAGAACATAATTTTATTAGAGAAAATGTTCATATACTTAAAATAACTAATTACCAATAAATAACAATAATGTGAATAGTCTGTAATTTTAATCACACTATAAGCTTACTACAGTCACCATATGAAAATAACATTGATGAGTGATATGGTTTAGACAATAAACAAAAACACCCTTTCATTAGAATTTTTGTTTTTATGGCATACATTAATTAATATGAACTAAATAAATGATAGGTGATCAAAAATAAGGAAAGTTTATTATTGTGATTTTATTCAAATATAAAAATAGATAGCTAAGTATCCTTCAGTTGTGCTACGTTCAATTTTTAACAATATATCCTCGCTTAAATCAGTTAATCAGCAATAAAATTGAAATCACATTACACACACACATTCACAACTTTTGCCTCTTGTATTGTACCATACTTTCATACTTGGATATTGACTGTTTATTCTTCATATACTTAAATTATTCATTAACAGTACTTAACAATGTGATCGATGTATACATACACTATTAGATTATCTATAATAATTATTTGTGATTGAGAATGAGCAATATTTTTCCTACGCATAATATATTTTTAATAATTATATAAATACAATTCTTTGTCATAATCATAAGTAATCTCTTTTAAAAAAAGTTATGGATTATAGAGAGAAGGCTAACAAAAGATAACACAAACAGATATAAAAACAATGGAAAATAACCAAAAATCAACTTGTACTTTCATTTCTATTACAGTATGAGGACCTTAATATTTTGTTTTGTTATAATTGCTTAAATGGTACTGTTTAAATGTAGAACAATTAGGTTTCAATAAATTATAAACATTAAAATTTATGTAGATTTCGAAGGCTTATTGATAATATGCCTTACTTATTTTCTAATCATTATATTAATATGGCATAGAAAACTATCAGAATACAATATTATTTTCATTCTTCCTTGGTGTATTTGGGTTTGTATTACTTTTTTCTATTATCTTCAAACTTTTAATTATTATAAATATTAAAAAGAATCTGCGAATAACAATTAAAATGAAATGAATACATGATATATAATTTGCACTCATGTTTATAATTTAATCTTAAATTAATGAATATACTAACAGTGCAATATGAAATGAAATTTGTCAAAGTGATTTATGAAATATAAAAAATAGAAAATGTAAAATAATATTAAATATCACGAGATTTTAGTTAGTTAGCAAAATAATTGTCATTTGTAAAAGGAATTCCATATAAAAATATTTAAAGGTAGCCTATACATAAATATGTATAGTATAGCATAACATAAAGTATGCCACAAGAATAAACCAATGTAACATTACTGCTACAGTGAACATTATAGTAAAACAGTAATATTTAAGACTTACAAAAAATGCCTTTATTTGAATATCGAAGATGGTGTGATTTTTTAATACAAACAAAATGACGGAGCACAAATGTGACCTAAATAAAATTTGTTAGAATGTAAATTTCATTATATCCTTAAAATACCAATGCCAATTGAACATGTGAAAAAAAAAATGTGACTATTAGAAAATATGAAACCAATTATGCTTATTAAGGAATAGAAGGTGTAGTTAGGTTTACTCCAGAAGTTTTTATCAAATAATTTGATGCAGAAAAACGTATTTGTAACCTAAATATTTATTAAATTACCACATCTGATGATTGCATCAGCCTTTTCAAGTCAATAAATATCTGTACATAAACCTTAAATAGTATATTAGCAAGACTGCCAAACTAATTCTAATTCCTATACAAGACAAGTACTATTACTAGTACATCAAAACAAATGCTTAGCAAAAGCATAGTATAGCTTATAATTTAACGAAATATTGTGATGGCGTTCTTTAAATAATCGTAATGATGGCAGAAAAGATATGCATATTTGCAGTCCTTACTTTCGTAACTTATAAAAATAGAAAAACTAAGTTTGACATGCATTTAGATTACAAGTTGTATTACAGGGTTGATAATGTACCTAATTGAGAATGTAATAATTAAAAATATATAACAATAAAATATTTGAGATGAGAGAATTTATAAGTTTCCTATTAATATAGATTTCAGCCTTAAAAGATTAACTTTAGATTTGCACAAATACATACCAGCCTATTATATCAAATATAATAGTTAAATACAGAATAAAATTGTGCTTCATTTTATATATAGGCTCAATAACATTAACCATTTAATAATTTGTGATATAAGTTGCTTTAACAAGTTACTGTATTGCTAAATTGGAGGTACACAATTTCTAATGTTACAAGTGTATTCTGTATAAATATATATTCTATAATTAGACTTAATCATTTAATACTTTGACAGTTTCATTCAATCCCTATTCAAGGTATATACAAAAATTACTATTAAAAGAGTTCAACTGCCTTAGAGACAGTATAAAAGATAGTCAGATGGAAAATAAAAACGGGAAACACACATCCAGATAGCACCACCGTTCCTACAGCCACTTTCCACTATTTCACTGTTCACTAGATAACAAGTAATGGTTAGTTAGCAAGTATAAAAGCTTGTATGTGCATGGCAAGATAGCGAGTAGAGTGTCGGGGTCAGCGTATGAGGCAGGTGAGGCAGAGTTCAGCAGAGCCAATGCAGTCGTCGTGGCAGAAGGCACCACACTTCTTGCATAGGATCATGGCGCGTAAGTTACACACGCATGCGTCGTCGGCGCCCACGCTCCGGCATCGGGTTACATTCTGTAATGTAATATATTACACTCATTTATTTTTTTATTATTTCATATAAATATTTTACAAAACTTTATTGTATAGTGTGAAAGACATCGGCGAAGTGATACAGTGTCTGCACACGACGGTCATAGGTTCGAAACCTACTAGGATATTCCGCCATGTTTTGCTAAAATGGGCAGAAAGTGGAAAAGCTATTTCTTTAGGTACTGATTTGGTATATTATCGATGATCCGTGTTACAAAATTAACTATCATCTGAATAATCTTCCACAGTACGTATAATAGTTTTCATTTAATTAAAGCATTATATAAAGCATCCTCATATAATTAATTAAAGGTTAATGTTATAAAATATAAGTAACGAAAACGAATTATATGACAAATATTAAATAGTGGAATTTTCCATCAAAATTCATTATAAAAAGTATATTTTTTTAATCAAAACTATTTAACCGCATATATTTTGATAGTCTAAAATAAACTCGATTAATCCTAAAATAGGTTTATATAATTTAAAATTTTAAAAAGTCATTAAGCATTAATTATAATATATTATGGAAATTAAAATTTTTAGTTATCATGGTGTAAAATTTAAATATAGTCTATAAATATATTTTTATGTACTAAATTCTAGTATACACACCACATTAGTGTTTGGATTTGAAGGTGGAGCACTTGAAGCTCTAGGTGCCACATTAGGTGTCCTCTGTACTAGGATATATTGTCCCATATTGTTAGATCTATTCTCATTCATCTGAAATTACAATATAAAATAGAGCATTATTTATTCATTAAATAAAATTATAAATTTATGATATGGAGCCAAATACAATTTTATCCGGTTTCGAGGCATTGCGTTGCGACTTCGAGACATTGTGCGGAACTCAACGCCGCACTTTGTTAGGAACTCAATGCCAATTGGGAAAATGAAAATAGTTTTAAATATTATTGTTTCTCCAAATGACGCAATGGCTTCAATCCTACTCAACTGAATGCATGTATTAGTCAAACCTCAGTGTGTGGTAAGACAGCTGGTAACTGTCTAACGAGGACAGGCGGAGGTGGTCGCGGGGGCCTCGCGGGCCGCGTGAGGAGCGCCGGGGGCGGCCGCAGCTGTCCGCGGAGCGCGTCACGGTTGGGACTGTTTTGGATTACTGCTTGACAAATCTGGTAGCTCCGTTCCAGATTTACAGCACCCGGAGGTATTTTGTTAGAACTTCTGCTTCTGTAAATGTTATTATAACTTTCATGTATTATAAGATGTTTATTTATAAGAGAAAGTTTACACCTATTAGTTATTTTCAATATACCTGCTAGATTCTTTCCCAGATTTAGATTTTTTGCTAGATACTCGAACACTTTGAGTGACAGTGGTTGAATTGACAGAGGGGTTCGCAATAGTTGTGCTAGATACCATATTTGTTGCTGGTTCTATCTCCTGCTTCACTATGACATCTTTCATTGATTGACAACTTTCTGACGAATTTGAGGATTCCATATTAAAATTTGTATCTCTATCTGTCTTGTACATACAGTTTTCGTCGTTTACATTGACATCCTCCATACTAGTTTTTGAATCTTCACTCACATATTTTGTACCATCAGCTGTATTCAAATTTGAAAAGTTTTGTGCCGTTATAATGTTCTCATTGTGTACCCAATCACTGTCACTTTTCCATGATACTGCTGAATTTTTAGGTTTTGCTGGATCTTGCAAGTTATCATCTGGATATGACACAACCTGCAACCCATACATAAACAATGACTAACATTATATACTATGTAAAACATGAAATTGGCATGATACAGGGCATGGAGTGTTGTACTTACAGATGTATTTGTAACTTCCATCATTGGAATTGAAGTATTTTGAGGCATTGGCATTGTTACTACAGCTGTTACATCTGTAATTGTGTAAAAAAAATGTTTTAATTCAATTATTTCAATTAGGTTTTTTAGCATACTGGTGACATTGTTTAAGAGATTTCATATATATATATATATATTAAGTATTTACTTACTTGTTTCACTTATATATGAAGTTAATTCCATTATACTAGTTGGTGGTGTTGAAAACTTGACATCTTCATTTTCTATATATGAAACAAAAAGCTTTTAAATGTGTTTTTTTATATATATAATAAATTTATTTCGGTCAGCATTATATCTGTTATATACCCCCCTACTATAAATTAAATTATACTTACGAGATGTCAACATAGGTAGCCCACTTGTCTCTAATATAAAAGATTCAGCATCTTTAAAATGTTCATCATAATAACTAGGAACAATACTGTCAGTTTCCTTAATTTTTGGGTCACTTTTTTCTTCAATATTTATTGTGTCACTTTTTAAGTCATCATGATTGTCAGGTTGCTTTGTGGAATAACTGAACTCTTCTAGACATTCCATTTTATCATATGATTGATCTTTAGTTTCATGTGCCGGTGATCTTTCACACTGTGTATCTGTTCCGACATTGTATGGCTCTGTAGAAGTTTCCTGTAACATTGGGACAAATTCATCTTGATTTTCAAGAATTGGTGATTCTTTTCTGTCCTCTTTAATTTCTGAAGAAATTGAAATCTTTTGGGTTACAACATTTTCGAATTCATTAACAACACTGTCTGAAACTTCAGCAACAAGTGACACATTATTCAAATGATTTTCTATTTTTAAGCTAGACATTGAAGAGACACTATGTTCATCACATTCATAAACAGAGGCAGTTGCTTTGCTGTCTTCACTATTTGTATCACCATGATCTTGACCTGTGTATAGAGTAAGTTCTGTTGGGCATATTGATTCATTATTATAAGCAGATTCTCCATCAGAAACATTATTAATTTCTGTATTACTTTTCATGTTAATAAAATTTGTATTGTCCACTGCATAATCATCTTCATATTTTATTCTTTTCGAAAATCTGTACTCTTCAACTTCATTACTCAATCTCTTGATAGATTCTTGTATATTACTTTCCGAATCTGTGGTTTTGTCCTCGTCACAGTCTTTGGATGCGCTACATTCTTCAATTTTAACAACACTCATATCTAAGTCTTGTTTTGTATCACTGCCAGATTCAGCATCGGGTAATAATAGAGGGTCAACAGGAGTTGTAGACACTGATTCTTCTATTCTGGTTACTGAGGATGAGTCAGAGAAACTAAAGTCCATCTGACATTCCACATAACCTTGGTTTTTCACATGTTTAATTGGTAGCAAACCAGGAACAGGGGCAGAGGATTTACTACTGCCAGATATAGACTCATCTTCAGCTTCTTCTGCTTCCTTTGCTGAGGACCGAGTTACAGCTCCAACAGACCGTAATCTTTTACTAGAACTTGATGACTTACTTTTCTTGATTTTAGGTACAGTACTGCTACTCGTAATTGATGCTGTTGGACGTAATTTTATAGTTGTTTTTAATGATGGTCTCTCAGAATTCAAATTCATTGATGATTTTTCCTTTTGCGATTTTTCACCCCAAAATGGTTCAAAATGTTTTAATTTCCATGGATCTATTTTACTTTTCTCTTTCTCTGCTTCAGTTTTCATTTTTTGTTGATTTTCTGGTGTAAATTCACCACCTGAGAGTGATTCTTGCCATTCTAAACAAGCACGAGCAAAAAATTCATTATTTAGACTAGATGAACTTAAACGGCCTGAAGTACTTGGTCTGTCCACGCTTGGAAGCAATTGCCCCAATTTGTACTGGTATAGAGGTGGAAGTAAAGAAAAAGTATGTTTATTTAAAAGTGCTCTTATATTGGTATTAACTAATATTGAATCAGGAGTTTCTAAATCTATATAACCTTCTCTGGTTTGCTGTAGTTGTGCTGCAGTTGACAATTTTTTACCACTACGCTTTCTGGGTTTTATACAAAATCCTGGTATACTCGCTAAAACTTCACGCATTGTAGATGGCCTATTATTAGAAGTAGAACTTGTTTCTGAACAAGATGTAGCTGCTGTCCATTCCCGATTTTCAGGTGGCGGA
This sequence comes from Podotricha telesiphe, assembly GCA_038994665.1. Taxonomy (NCBI): domain Eukaryota; kingdom Metazoa; phylum Arthropoda; class Insecta; order Lepidoptera; family Nymphalidae; genus Podotricha; species Podotricha telesiphe. The sequence continues at coordinate 320,994 of JAOYRR010000035.1, forward strand.
GGAGGTGGCAATGGTTTTACTATTATTCTCGGCAGAGATCTAGAGTGATTTGAACTCTTTTTTCTACGTTTAGATTGTTTTCTTGAAGAGTGTTTATTCGATTTTTCATCGTCTTGTGGGATGCGAATAACCGTATACTGATCGTTGTTATTACATGTTAAGTATTTTCCTTCAGACGAATTGTCGGAATATTCCATATCGTTATTATGAGAATCCATTGGTGATACATCCAACTCCATTGTTCAGAACAACGTGTTTAGTTTCTAATAGTTTCGTATTTTATTACGAAGAAGTAATGCCGCAGACAATCACTTCTTCAACCCATAATGTGTTACTTCGCATATTACTAATGTGTATTTCATCTTATGTGACATATTAAAAATTAATAATATTTATTTATTCTTCACTTATTTCAAATAATTCAAGGTTAAATAACATAGTTTTCATTCCTTTTCACAACAGAAGAGCGAAAATCAAAATGTCACAACAACGCAGAAAATGGATTCCGCTAAGATATATTCCATTTCAAGTAATTAAAATATATTACTTATTTCGGTTTAGTCATAATTTTACAAATGCGCTAATATAAAATACAAATACATTGTATTATATATATTTTTAATATAATTACAAAATATATTTACAGAATTTAATATGCCATAAAAATTAACCAAAACCCTATTTTGTCCAAAACAAACAAAAGTAATTAAAATAAAAATAATACTAATACTAATGATAAAAGAAATCTTAATATTACATTTCGAGATTTATTAATTAATTATAGATTAATCATTAAAAAATTTAACTGTTTAATCTTAATTCTCAAGTGAATTTGTAAATTCGACAATCAACGGTTGACAGAACGTTTCTAAGCGATGCTTACGCTTGGTTTGTAGATTCGCCGCTAGAGAGCTATCAGAGCCGCCATTTTAGCCTTTCATGTGGTTAACTTTTAAGTGGCGTTCTTGTTACAGTATAAATGTTATAGAAGATTTTTGAACATTTGTTAATATATAACTTGCTAAAACAACTTATAATACTAAGATTTAAATATTCGTAGAGTGCTATATCTTCAATATGGGACGTGGAAGGTAAAAAAGTCACATTGCTTAATTTAATCTATTCTTGAATAATGTAAGTTACTAACAAAGTTAATTGTCTTAAATAGAGACCGTAGCCGTGATAGACGACGAAGTCGCAGTAGGAGTAGAAGCAGGAGTCGCAGTCGCAGTCCTCGTTATGGACTTGGGTCAGGAGGAGGAGGCGGAGGCGGAGGCGGAGGCGGCGGCGGCGGCGGCGGTGGTTATGGCGGAGGTGGACGCAGGAGTAATCCTGGAGCAAATCTCCGGAAACCAAAATGGGATTTAAATAGACTGAAGCCTTTTAAAAAAGATTTTTATGTTCCTCACTCTGATGTAGAAAGTAGATTAGATTCAGAAGTTGAAGCATGGAGAAGTGAAAATGAAATAACCTTAAAAGGCCGTAATATACCAAAGCCGACATTGAGTTTTGATGAGGCAAGTTTTCCAGACTATGTTATGGATGAAATTGACAAGATGGGATTTTCAAAACCAACTCCAATTCAAGCACAAGGTTGGCCAATTGCTCTAAGTGGTTATGACATGGTAGGTATTGCATCAACAGGTTCAGGAAAAACACTTTCCTACATCTTACCAGCTATTGTCCACATAAATAATCAACCTAAGTCAAGTAGAGGTGATGGACCTATAGCTTTAGTATTGGCTCCCACAAGAGAACTCGCTCAACAAATTCAAGAAGTCTGTGATAAATTTGCCAATACATCTAAAATTCACAATACTTGTTTATTTGGTGGTGCCCCGAAAGGACCTCAAGCTAGAGATTTAGATGCAGGAGTTGAGATTGTTATTGCAACTCCAGGGCGTTTGTTAGATTTCTTGGAAAGTGGCAGAACTAATCTTAAAAGATGCACGTATTTAGTACTAGATGAAGCAGATAGAATGTTAGACATGGGTTTCGAACCTCAAATAAGAAAAATCATAGAACAGATTAGACCAGACCGACAAACACTCATGTGGTCTGCTACCTGGCCCCGAGAAGTACAGAGCTTAGCAGCAGAATTTTTAAAAGATTATTTGCAAATTAATGTTGGATCTTTGCAATTAGCTGCTAATCACAATATTTTGCAAATTATTGATGTTTGTATGGAATATGAGAAAGAAACAAAACTGAGCACATTACTGAAAGAAATAATGGCTGAGAAAGAAAACAAAACAATTATATTCATAGAGACTAAACGTAGAGTTGATGATATAACAAGAAAAATGAAAAGAGATGGGTAAGAATCTTTAAAAAAATTTAAAATATAGAATTTCTCTCTATATCAAACTTTTAATATGAACCTTTTTGTTTATTATTTGCAGATGGCCTGCTGTGTGTATTCATGGAGATAAGTCACAAAATGAACGTGACTGGGTGTTGCAAGGTAAGTAAATAAAGGTGACCCTTAACTCAAAATATGCTTTGTTATATATTTTTGGTTATTTGATATACTATCGAAATAGATTTATATCAAAATATTAAATCATATCCTTTATCCCTTCAAATAGAATAGATATATAATCCTATAAAAAGTGGCGACAGATAATGTGATGAATACAAAGATGTCGAGAAGCGGTGTCGGACTGAAGTGGCACGCAAGTCGAGTGGCACACTCGTACGAAGCGTGTTACGTTTACGGCTCTCTGAAAGCATGTCTGCATGTGCAGGCGAGGCGAGCTGCGGCCGGCGGCGCGGGCGGCTCGGGGCGCCGACGTCGCCACGCCCTCGGGGCTAAGCCTAAGCTCAGCTCGGTTGCCACGCGGCTAGTCTGCGCCGCTTCTCGCGGTGCGGGGGCGCGGCGGCGGCGCGCCGGGGGGCCGGGCGAGGGGCTCGCTCCGCCTCGGTGCTCCCGTGCGCTCGCCGCTCGCTCACTTTGCGCCTCTCGCGCTCTCGGATGTACTCTATTAGTCCATTCATTATTTGAACGCCCTTACCACAGATACTGTTCGATGGGGTCGAAGTAGTAAGTTCGAACATTCCAACTTATGGGGTTTTGAATTTTGGCTAGCCGGCTGGTCCTCTTATATAATGTGCTTACTAAAACTGATTCGTATGAATATACATTTTTTATATTTTCATATATTTATGTAATAAAATGTGTACATATATAGTATTTTAAATATTTACAGAATATATTTTGTGACATTAAAATATAAAGGTAAATGATATGCATTGCCCATGGAGCAGAATATTATTACAAATTCAATTAAGACAACTGAATAAAACTGTTATAATAGCTTATTATATATATTAATGATTTTTTTGCAATATTGGTTATATGTAAATATGGATTTAAAAAGTTTAATTTAAAATGAATATTGAAATGGGTCAAATATTTTGTAAGTTAAATTATATACTATTGTTTATAAATATCATGAACAGTTCAAAGATAGTAAAATATTTATTTCTTCATTCTACTAACTAGTTGCATAATTAACATGAATTCACTGATGTTTAAAATATGTCTTTTTAGATTTTCGAAGTGGAAAGGCTCCTATTCTCGTGGCCACTGATGTTGCTGCAAGAGGACTAGGTAGGTGACGTAAAAACTTATAATTTCAAGAAACTTAATTATTGGACAGATTGAATTTATTAATGATTTTGTAAATTTTCTTTCAGATGTTGATGATGTAAAGTTTGTCATAAACTTCGATTATCCCAGTAATTCAGAAGATTATGTTCATCGAATTGGTAGGACTGGAAGGACAAACAAAACAGGAACTGCATACACCTTTTTCACACCATCAAATGCAGCCAAAGCTGCTGATCTAGTGTCGGTGTTAAAAGAGGCAAAACAAGTTGTTAATCCAAAGCTGCAAGAGTTAGCAGAGCGCGGTGGTGGCGGTGGTCGAAGTAAGCAATAAATATTATATTATAAATATTGCACATGTCATTTATAATTTGTAATATTTCAGTAAAACATTGAATGTACAAGATTAATGGCACGTAATTGAATATTTCATATAATTCTTTACAGTCTTCATTAATTAATATAGATATGAGTGTCACAGAGTATGTAAATTAGAATTTGTTGCAGGACATCGCGGTCGCGGTGGTAGATACCGCAGGGGACGCCGTTCGCGCTCGCGGTCAAGGTCGCGTGACCGGCGCCGGCGCTCCAGGACGCGCTCACGCTCGCGGGACCGCAGACGGCGCCGCCACAGCTCATCGCGCTCCTCCCGCAGCCGGTCGTCGAGGTCCTCGAGAAGCCACTCGCGGTCACGCTCCCGCTCCCGTAGCCGCTCTCGCTCAGGCAAGTGCAGCCCCCTGAAGGATACTACTTCTAACGCCGCGCCCCAGTCGGCGCCCCCGGCGCTACTGCCGACGCCCAAGCCGCTTCTACCCACGCCCATCGGTCCACAATTACCCCCGACTCATTTCGACAAACCCAATGGCAAAGTATCCTCGACACCTCCCGTCAGACATGATAACTCTCAACCCCTCGACAATAATTATTCACAGAAGACCACTAACAGTAATATAAATAATCAAATAAACAATGATACCAATTTACAGCAGCAACAGCACCAGCAGGCAAATTCTATTCCACCTTTGATGGCTATTAACCCTCAAATGAATATGTGCATTCCTCCACCTATAAATGAGTCAAAAAACTTCATAATGCCTCCCTACTTTCCTAGTGACCAGTATGGAATGATGATGCCCAATTTCAGTCCAGCCCCCATGCTTAATTCAGGCTGGGGAGCTCCTCCTCCACCCCCACCTCCTCCTCCTCCTGTCGATTCTAGCGGTGGGCTTCAAAACAATTACAATTATGGTCAAAGTGGCTCGGAGCAAGGTCGTCTAGAGTCAGATTCCAGAAAGCGTGGAGGTCGCTCTGGCGGGCTCGGCTCGAGCTCGGTTAGCGGCAGTGGTTACGGTCCCGACGGCAGCTTTGGATCCAGCGGAGGGGGACTTGGTTCAGGGGCCGAGGGCTCCAACTACGGAGGCCTGGGTTCCGGCGGAGGCCTCGGCTCCGACGAGAGCCTGGGCGGCTCACGGTCACGCGGTGGCCGCGATCGGCGCCGGCGTGGAAGAGGACGAGACCACGACGACTATAGCTCGGTTAGCCCGGGTGGTGGTCTCGGGTCTCATAGCTCAGGCGGCCTGGACGGCGGCCTGGGCCAGTCTCCCCGCGGTTTGGCCTCTGGCGGTCTCGGCGTACCCCATGGGAGCCTCGTGCCGCGCATGCTCCCGCCGAACATCGGCGAATTTGGCGCACAAAACGCTAACTTCACAGCTTTCGGCTCCTATGGGCCGAAAAATAAACGAAATCAACAAGATAACGAAACTGAAAATTATGATAATAGTATGAACGGTGTTGAGTACTATGGTCATAATAATATGGGACCGGGCCGACCTTTCGCCGGCGTGGACCAAGTAATGTCTAATGGTGCGCAGGCCAATGGTTCCGTGGGGTACAGAAATGACCGCCAGGCCAATCGCCAACGGCGGTGAAATAACACTTGAGGTTTGTTACATTCGAACCAATGAACAATCATCAACCCTAACAATTTCTGTTTAGAGATGCCATCCATAATACTTAAATGTTTAAAGGTAAACCGAACAACTTGTTTTTATTTTTCTTTAAAAATATATGCACTTATGGTTGGTGTGTCATAAACACTATGATATTTATTACTGTATCTTTACTTTAACTATCATTAAGAAATAACATCATATGTAGCAAACATAATTTTTTCTTGTTTTTGCAGAGAATGGCTACAATGGTGACTCCCGGCGCCGCAGAAGGCGATGAACTCAGAAATCTCAGACATAACAGAACAAGAAATTTCATCTAGAAATTTAATCAAGAAATTTCATCTTTCATTCCACATGTCTAGCAGCACTCGATTTGGTTTTCACACTGTACGAAATAATTTATAAGTACACAATATGGTATAATTATTAATAGACAGTTTTATAGTAATTGTTTACTTTAGTATTAAAATACAGTTTTGTATTTAAGTGTTTACAATATAAGATTACATGAATAAAAAATGAAAATATTTTGAGTAAGCTTCATGGGTATTTATTCATAATTTACCATAAATCTAATGAAAGAAATTAAATAATTAAGCAACTATCATTATTGCATGAAAATTATTTGAACCTAAATGGTTTTTTGTGCAGATCACAACAAAAAATAGTGACATTTTTCATTTCTTTTTTTATTAAAGTGCCTAAGAGTTTTAAAATTTTGGAATTGCCATAATTTGTGAAACACTTGTTTTTGCTACTATTTGACATATGTATTCAATTCATAAAAATAAAGTATCTCTAGATGAATGTGGTTTATTATTAACAAGCAACACTTAAAACAATCTACATACAAAGAAAATAACAAAAATAGTGGCATAGCCAGTATCCATGACAATTATATTATCTATATAACACACTAAGATAATATCAACTTTGAAAATGAGTTTCTGTGTGGACCTAGTTTCTGAAGATTCCTTTTATGAAAACATTACTCTGGGTGTCACAAAAGTATTAGGTAAAAGTAAATCCCTATATATAAATATCATTGATATGAATTTGCTTTATGTTTGGGCAAAATTTAAATCCTTCTGGAACTGGACCTAACACCATTTCACTTATTTTTAATCCAAGTCTGAAACGCAGATTACCAGAAGCCATAAGGGTGTTGTCTAAATCGTTTTCTGCCAAAATACATTTGAGGTCTTTCATTAATTTTTTGTGGAGGTCTTTCTAGTAGCCCAACTGGTATATATCGATACAAAAAATGAAAAACCATTCTAACTTAAAAAGCTTAAGTCTTGTGTTTTTCACTCCTTGTGTGTCTAGGAGCCCCAATGTTCTAGTCAAAATTTGTAAACTTTTTTTTTATTATATCAAATCTTTCATTACTACTAATGTCCCACAGTTTTTGCTCTTTTACTTCAGTGAATATCCATGGTTTTATTAATGCCCCTCTACCAATCATGACACCTTGCACTGTTGGTGCTTGTTGTTTTCTACTAACATAATCTTCGTAACATAAAATATCACCATTGCCAAAAACTGGAATTGGTTCTGCAGCTTTTGCACACAACTCTATATAGTCCCAGTCAGCTAATTTTGTATATCTAGCTTCTCTGGACCTACCATGCAATGTTATTAGTGACGCACCCCAACTGACTACTTTAGGGACTATGTTGTGGGCTATTTTTTTATCTTGATAGATTCCAGTCCTCATTTTTACTGTAAAAGGTATATTTAATATTGTTGAGGCACTCCTTACTGACGCTTCTAAAGCAGGCATTCTATGCATCATGCCACTACCTCCACCTTTTCTATAAATCAAATCAATTGGACATCCAAGATTTAAATCAATAAAATCTAACTCAGTGTTTTCTTTTAAAACCTGTGCAACTTTTGTTATTGCATAAGCATTATTTCCACATATTTGTGCTCCAAATAAGTCTTCCGATTCATGTCTTTTGACTAAGGCCCACTCTTGTTTCATACCTTTTAATAGTGACTCACATACTGCCATTTCACCACAAGTAATATCTGCACCATACTCTTTACAAATTCTTCTAAATGGTAAATTTCCAACAGTTGTGAGAGGACTGAGATATAATTTATCTTTCCAATCTATTTTTTTTCTCTCTTTAGGTAACAATTTGATTAAATCTTCGTCAGTAATTGCTCCACTTCTATGTTGATTTTTACCATCTTCAATTTCTGAACTTTTTTCTTCATTGTTTTTGTTCCTTGAATCTAAACATTTCACTAGTCTTTCAGCAAAAGAAAAATCATATGTTTTCTTTTGTAGTTGTATTTGCAGGGAATGTTGTAAAGTATTTTTAGTATCATCTTTCCAAGCACCAATTTTTACACTTTCTACAATATTACAACCATCTTCAGTAATGTGACTTGAGCCAAAGCGACAGGCTATACCTCTTGGGCATTGGCCTCGAATATTGAATAAATGGCACTCTTTACCTATATCATTTGATTTACATTTTAAATAATCAACTGGGTCATGAATATACTTACAATTTGTGTATTGGCATTGTTGCTTATCGTCTTTAGAGACTATATTTATAATACTAGGACATGGCTTATTTTGTTTATCATCTTGAAACGTCTTTGGTCTTGCTTTATTTTGGCCTCTCCTTTTTTCTTTCTTTTTCTTAGTAGATACATCACTATTTTCATCATTTTTAGATAATTTACAGTCATTAAGAGCAGACTCATCTTCTATTTTACGTTTATTCGTATCATCTTGATTTTCCGAAATAATAACTTTATCTTGCTTGTGTATTATGAACTCCTTTTTAATTTGACATACTCCAGCATTAAGATTTGGCATATTGCTAATAATACTCAGAGAATGATGTAAAGTTATAGTTATCTTTCCGCTATTGTTTAAATATAAGTTTATAGGTTAAAGCTTTACTTGCGATTTTAATATTATTTCTTTTAGTATTGTATAAAAATGTTTAATTAATAGAAAGGACGGACCCACAAATCCATAATACAAAATTTACTAGAATGTCGTAGGTAATAAGAAAAGTCCCATGCTTCTTTCGGTTACGTCGTGTTATATTATAAATGTCTATTTGATTTAACAAATTAAGGTTGTGTTAACATTCAAATGTTCATATTTGTCAAAGTTTCAAGTTCCATTTTACGCGTATTTCAAACCATTTTTTTTTTAATTAGTGCATAAATGTAGCTTTATTTAAATTAAATATTTCTTATTGAAAAATTATATAATTATAGAATCCGATCCAAGAATATCTAATGTGGAAGTTGAGCGTCGCCCTCCATGTGATCGTGTGGCCCTTTCTAACTGGGAACAAAGACATTCAACAACTTTACCAGAAGATTTGCGTAATTTTTATGCGTCTACCGATGGTTTTCAACTAACATGGCATTATAAATATTCAGGAAAGAATTTATTTATATATTTATATAAAATAAATACATAAGGTATTGAGTGCTGCCGTTCCTGTGTCCCCTTTCAGCGGCGGTTAAGATCTTGCAGCTCGCACTTTCAGGTCTTAATAGGTAGTCTGTAGTAGTTATAGTAAAAGTCTATAGCCTTATACCGGCTTGGACTCCCTACTCCATCATAATTCATAAGCATAACTACTAACTTCATGAGGGATATAGACATGATAGAGGGTTTCTACAGGATAAAAATGGTTATTAAGTAGTGTGTGAGTCCTACGCACATCGCATATGGTGGATCTATGTATATTTGCTACTTGCAATTGCAAAGATTATGATCTAATTATTATAATATTAAAAATATATATTAGAAAAGTAAAAATTACTCGGTATTTATGATTTTTATTACAGCTGATGAAATTTTACCAGTTGGATCTATAAGAGTAAATTCTCTAAATGATTTAATATTAAGTCCAGCGCTGAAGGATTTATTAGATTTTTCTTTAACACGACAAAATTTAGGACCTCGTCCAATACTAAATACTAAAAGCAAGGTCTTTGAGTTGGACAATTGTCGAAATATAGGAAAAGTAAGTTATTATTTTGGTGAACGCACCATCAGTATTTTTTGTAAGACTATACAAAAAAAATTGAATTTATACCTTGTTTATTAGTAGGATAACATTTCTTTCTTGATTACATTTTAATAATAAAAACTATTATCGTGTATTTATAATTTTAAGGTATGTTTAATATACACCGGAGGTTCATGGTCGATTTGGCTTGCAACAAGGGAAGGAGCTTGGGGATGGTTGGCAGACTCTTTCACGCACTACTTTAGAATGGCATTGGTGCACCTTGGACTACCAGGCTGGCAAGCTGCATTTGCAAATCTCCCTCTTATACCATGGGCAGAAGTAATTACATTAAAAATACGCCACTATTTTTAGGCACATATATACTTAATTAAAAATAGTTTTTTTTTTAATTTACAAAATTTTCTTGTAATTTTTAGCAATTATTCCTATTGTTGGCACCGCATCTTTTGGACAAAACTGAAACGGATAATACTGCGTTGTCCGTGACCAACGAGGCTGGCCTCAACCACATTGATCCTAATATATTCAAGACTTCAGTGCGTCAACATAAAAATTCCACAAGACCAACAAACTAGAGGGTTTCTGTAATATTATTATGGATAAAAAAAACGAACACTTTGGCTAATAAATTGCAGTGTTTTATTGAGTTACATGCAAATAAAAGGAGCAAAAATAAAAAAAAAGCAAAAGTTACATAATGTATATTGAATATCCTCCAATGTAAAACTTTATAGCTAATTAACAAAACAAAATGGACGGAATGTAAAAATCTTAATAAAATATATAAGCTAATTCTAAATTACGATTAATATTTTTACTATGTAATAAGCTATATAATAAAATTATATTGTGTTCTTAAATAAATCTAATATTCCGTTTCATTAATTTGATTCAATAACTGTATTTCAACAGCTTTCACTGTTTAAGTGACAAGTGACGAAAAAAACCTAATTTCATTAATTATCTTTTCTGACCATCATGTGATTTTTTCATAAAGTGATGTTATCATAATACAAAAACTTACATTTCTATGTGGCAAATTATTTTATACTATCTATCAAACGTTGCGTATTAAAATATACTTGAGGCTTACAATATAATATTATATTTGTGTCAGTTTTTATACTATATAAAATACATATTTAAAAAAATTATGATTGATGAAAGAAGCTTAAAATAATAATAATAGTAACTTAACAAACAAAAGTTTGGTGGGATATTTAATTTTGAATATAAAACAGAATTTAGTATAAAACATACAATATTGTATATAATATACAACAGAATAAAATTACATAGGTAGAAAGAAATGTATAGAGTACAATGTGATACAGACAAAGTTATAAGAATATACACTGTATGGTAACGTTTGTTGATGAACAATGAATATAAATAACTGGAATGATTTTCATATTAGTGTAGAGAATTTTGTCTACTCATGTAGTAATCAAACAAAAACTTATTAGAATTACAAAACTAATCCTACTTACAACCATGTGATGTCTACAATTTAAAATAAAATTGGGGCTGTTATATGTCTTAACATAATTGTTATTCTTAAAACTAGTACCTAAATGTAATATCAGTGATAATGAAGTGCATTATCAAATATAATAGAAGCTTATTTGAAATACACGGATTTTCATGAAAGACAACGTAAGAAAACATATTTTTGGGTGTATTATAATTTGAACATAGCAAAATTTGGACAAGCTCTCAAGCATTCTAGCCAATTAAGCCATTCTCATTGAACGCTCCAATCCCGCTATGTACAATTATTTATGTATTCTCCAATAATATTTTTTATTTAGCACGTGCATGTGATTTTAAAATTAAAATAATAAGAATACATTTCTTTGTTGATTACAACCCAATTTATGACTGTATAAAGTTGTAAATATATAAGACAATATATGTAGATAAAAATAAAACTCTTAATATGTAACATTGTAAATAAATGTAATATAAATAAGTTCTATTTTAATAAAAAAAAGCGAACTATGTAATGTATTATGTTTAAAAACATTAGTGTGCAGCCATTAGATGTTATATCTCAGCATTTAATCAAAATTAGGTATAAGAGTACAATGTTATCGCATTACATGAGAATAGTAAAATAATTGAAATTCAGATATAAATTAATAATATAATTTAAAACATATTGTGTTGTAAAAGTAAAACAATATATAGATATAATATTGTAATGTTAGTTAAATCGAATACTCTGTATCTTAAAAAAATACTTAAGCTTTAAAATATATATATTTAATATATACTTTAGTTATTTACCCAGTAAGTGTGATTTTCTATAATGTGATTAGCATTGAGTTTCATTGCTACAAAAATATTTTATAGTAACCTTAGTTTCGAAATGAGGCTTTCTTTAACTAGGTTTTAAAGATGGAAAGTTCAATCAATATTTAAAATATAATGTTTACTTATAAAAATATCTTAAATAAGAATACAATAAATGAAGCCATGTATGGTTTTTACCTTTTTTTTAAAACTTCACACTGCGGAAAAGCTTGAAGCTGACAACGAAAAATCACTTTCATCCATGCATGTCTACAATGACTACTAAATTTAGTAAATATGGTGGTATTATCAGGCACTAGTGTCTTAATATATTAAACATTATTTCAAATGTTTGTATTTTATTTACAATTGTGTGATTCATTTTATAAACTTGTTATTATTTGTTGAATATTAAAAGATGTGCATATAAAATTACATTATACCTTAAAATCAATGTAGCGTATGAAAATTCGTTGAAGTTTTATGCTTTTACAGCTTTACTGCTTCGCTTGAAACACTTGAAGAAGCTTGAGGCAACTTCAAAATTATTCTGGCACAAATTAATAATACTACAATCACTATTATTAAGTTGCAAGCTTGTTGTAGGGTTAGAAAAAATTCTATGTATACTTTAATATTTGTGTAAAATATAGTATAGATTAAAGTATATAATAAAAAGAAACGTCTGTGCCACTTAATAAAATTATTGACAATTTGCCTTTTCCCTTTATCTTTAAATTCGTTATTGCGCAATCCTTACATTGTAATGTGCCATATAGCTCTAGCTGTGTAAGCACTTGCCCTATAATTTTGAATTTTAAAAATGAGACTGTAGTTAAAATAAATCCATTTCCCATACATTCTTAATGTGATGTTTTGAGCAGTCATGGAGAGTGGTCACTCTGTGAAGTATGTGGAGTAGAGTTCACCTGTCCATTATCATTATGGTTAATTAAAGTTTTCCGTGTGCATTTCATACAGTATTACTTCTTACATTCAATACAGTAATTCTTCGACTCACGCAATATTTAGATATGGTGAAAAAAATGTAAAGGCGGCTTTAATGCAACATTTAAAAAAAAAAATTGTAATAGGCCTTGTAATTAGAGTGTGTCGAATCTTCTAGAATAATAAAAAAAAAAAAGAAACAAATATGTTTAACATAATATTTGTGAAATAATGATAGAAAGACCATTTATCACGTAACTTCGAAGTATTACTCCGGTACTTATATTTAGTTATTAGTATATCCAGGTAACTGGAACCCATTGGTGGTCGGTGGAGAGTGCGTGCAGCGCGTCCATGAGGCGCTCGTAGGTGGTGTCCACGTTGTTATTTATTATTGACAGGTCAATGTACTTTTCATACTGGCGTTGAATCCGTGCACTATCTTCTAACGTCTGCTTCATGTCTTCTTCCTGTTTGTAAGAATTCATTTTAAATTGAATTTTTCAAAGCTCAGTCAAAAGGTAAAAAATACTAAAATGGCGAACTTAATTTTCGCTGAAGATGTTTGCGACTTGAAGACATGCATGAACGAATACATGACACAAAATTCTAATTTTAAATCTCAAACTGAGTACTAAGTGTTATCTTTTCTTAATAAGAAAGTTTCTAAACAAAAAAAAAATAGATTTTAAGATTAATCACTGTTTATATGAGCTTAAAATCTCAATTTTTGTATAGAACTAGGCAAGTCCAAAAATGCGACATCACCCTACCCTCCATATTTGCATTTACGGTAATTGATTGTTTCCAATGGTCAATCACACTAGAGCTAATGTCATACGCACAAATGCTACTTTATATATTAGTTAACCGTAAGGCTACTCTAGGGTCGCAAATACGAGGCACTACTTCGGCCCCTCTTCCTGCACGGTGGATCCATGGAATGCAAAGGAGTATCTGCTTCTCTACATTACGCGTAATGACAAAATTTATTATCTCCATGCATGCCACAATCTCATGATGATATAAAAGATAACTTCTAAACTGATCTTAGTTTCCTTTCAAATAGGATATTCACTGAGAAATATCGAAATCCATAGTTACCTCGTACAAGGACGCCAGTGACTCGAGAGTGCGCGCGCGTCGCGAGCTGTAGCGGATGGAGCTCTGGCGGTCGAACTAACATGCAACATCACATACTTAAAACATGCTTCAACACTTAATAAAAAAACAACTAATTTAACTATACTAAATGTATAATTATTTTAAAATAAATATGTCATATCATATATATTTAAAAATAAAACATGCATTATACAATCCAAATCTACAAATTTACGAACTGATCGTAATTTGAACTAGCACATTCCGCGATTCATGTTTCAGTTAAATCTTTCATTTCTTATTTTTATTATACTGATCTATTATTAGAAACATATAATGTACTACTATATCTAAATATTTGTAACATTCTCATATTTGGCAAGTTCTAATATTGTAAAGAAATAAAATAGTACAGTATACTTTTAAAAATATACCATAAGCTTGATATATAACCGTTTAGGTACCGTAAGGTTCCTGTTGGAGGCGTGTGTGAGGTTCCGCAGCTGCTCGATGCCGGGCGCCGCGATCATCACCACGTAGGGCAAAAAGTCACTGCTATTGTGCAACAGCTTTAGGGATTGAGGTGCGCAGTCCAAAATACACATTTTCCCTGTAAAATACGGTAAGAAAATTGAGTATAATATAATTTTTGTAAGTTACTTTCATTACTTTGTCCAATCTTTTGAAGTCTATTGTAAGTTCATTACAGTGATAAATTTTAAAATAAATGAGTTGAACTAATGTACATCTATCTCTTAGTACAATGTACATCTATCTAACTTAGGTAATCTGTTCAGACGTTGAAATATACAACCTTATAAGGCCAGATTCGGAAGAAGGAAAGAAAGACGAATAGAAGTACCTTCTTTAATAACAGCCCTGATGGAATCCAAGTGCGTGCCGTACAAGTGGCCATTGTGGTCCCCGTACTCGAGGAAGCGGCCGGCGTGCGCGTCGCGCTCCATCTCCTCGCGCGACACGAACCAGTACGACGAGCCGTTCTCCTCCAGCGGCCGCGGAGGGCGTGACGTGTCTACACAGAGTATTCCCTTTTTTAACACTTTGTGAGATTAAAAGTATGTATGATAACAAGTAGAAAGTGTTAGCAATAAAAAAGGTGTATATAATGTGGGTTTTTCTTTTGTATATAGATCAATATTTCAAATAATAATAAGAATGTACATATATATAAAAAAAATTGCTTTCAATTTATTATAACACATTGATGTTTTTAAAAAACTAGTTATTAACATTTTTTTATTTATATTTAGTAAAGGTTATTATAAAGGTGTCCCAAAATTCACGCAAGAAATAATTTTGGTACAAAACACAGGTTTATAATTAAATATTGTATATGTAGCTGTATGGCATGTGGCACCGTCTTGTTTTAACCACATACCGTCCACATCCATATCTTGCAATTAGAGCACAAAAAACTGGATTATCATGGCGTGATAGCGAGCTCTATTAACCGAATTTTCGAAGAAGATTGGTCCGATGATACCTCTAACCCAAAATCTGCACCAAACAGTTAACGTTTTGGATGGATTTGTTTCTCATCAATCACTTGTACATTTTCTGAACACCAAATGTGATAATATTGTCGATTAATAAAGTGATCAAGAAGAAAATGAGCCTCATCACCTGAAAATGATTTTGTTCGAAAAATCTGTTGTTCCGTTCCATGTGGACTTTTGGAATTTTGGGACACCTTTATATACACTAACCGCATTTTATGTTGAATAAACGGAAGTTAGCTACAATAGACGTCGCAGAACCGATTTTCAGGTAGTAACTGGCAAAAGAAGAGGCGAGAGACGCGGGCGGAGGGCTCAAACTAATGATATCATTGCACTGTCGTGTGTCTTAGTCCCTCGTCAACTCACATTAAACTATACAATTCAATAATGAATCAACACTAGCGTAAAAAAGCCAAGCCATACTGACGTGGAACAACAGCTCCGAACCGGTCGGGGTGGTCCTGTATCATCCTGTTCTTGAGCGTGCGGCGGCCCACGCCGCGCGTGCCCACGAGCGCGAGCACGCGGCGCAGGAAGGGCGGCGTGCGCGCCACCTCCTCGTACAGCGCCAGCTCCGCGCCCTCCAGCTGCACGCTCGAGCGCGACTCGTATACGAACTTCTTTTTCTTTTTCGATATCTGTGTGCAGGGTGTGCGAAGGGTGAAATTTTATTTTTACTCCGTAAGATACTTCTTACGGAGAGAGGCCTAGCATTAAAGTCTTTTAGGAGTGTTACATTGTTTTTTAAAAATAAATACTGAACGAAGAAAGCAAAAAAATACAATAAAAAATATATAATAACGCAACACTGCATGAACCGAATGCTGAACCCATACTAGATAGGGAAATAAAAATAATATATGAAGAAATATTTTAGATACCATACATTTAAATGTAAACTTCTGGAGAGCCCCAAGTGGAGTCTCCCTAACCTGTCGCTTTTTGGTCAGGAACGTACCAGTTGCACTTCAACAGTGTCAATATCGATCATACAATCGTTTTATTAAAACAATAATATTGAATATATATATTTTTTTATTATTACTTCTGAGTATTATAATATTTGAATTTCAATTTTTATTTAGTAATAAGAATATCAATACCTTTCAAAAATGGCCAACATTTGCCAATTTATCTGATTAAATTATGATATTTACAATTAAGTTAAAAATATTGTAGTATTAATTTAAAAGTTAACTATTAAAATTGACTTACTCTTGCTCCACATATACTAATTTTATGCACAAAATCGGCTTCAGGAGGTACATAAGCTTTACGCCTCTCCTCCAGTTCAGGTGATGGAATAAGTCCTACAACTTCGGGCTGTTCAACATGGCTAGCTTGCCACCAATTAGGATCTTTTCTGTCTGAGACCTACAATTGATTTAAAGAAATTACTAACTATTTACAATTTTATAAAAATTACAAATGTAATGTTTTTAAAGTATAAGAGTATTTAAATTCTTAGAAACATATATTTTTTTTGACATATTTTGGGATATGTCCAAGTAATTTATCCAATTATGCCATCCATTCTTATTTAACTTCAATTGAATTATAGCTTTTGTTGGTAATAGTTTAGCTAGAGATTATGCTACTAACTGAAAGTTTAAAAACCCAGCCTCACGTATTTCCCCACATATCAAGAAATTAGTAGTAGACAGAGAAAATCTAGTCTCCAATCTCCATTTTCACACATACAGTCCGATGCCATCACACTATGCCACATTAGATTTATTAATTCAATATCTTTAAGTGTCTTCACACACTTAAGATAAAAAAAATATTAAAGAATATATAATTTTAGAGAATTTGTAACATTCTTTTTAAATTAGCTGGCAATCAATTTGCGAAATTTCCAAGAGTTGCTTGTTTTTATGACTTGATAACAAAATATAATAATATATTTACTTACTTGTAATATATCACCTCTTTTGAATTCTAATCCTATTTCCTTACATGGAAGTAATGTATCTTCTGAAGGATTATAATCAAACAGAGCTCTCATATAACACTGAAATTTTTTAAAGTGTAACATAATATATCCTTTTATACATAAGAAAGAACAAACTCGTTACATACTTAAAATAAAAAATAAATAAATAATAATTGCTTAACTTACACTAAGCCTATTATTAGTTAATTGAGCATTCTTTTCTTTCAGGTTTGGTCCAACTTTCAAAGTGACTCTATCATTAGGTTTAGAAACAGCTTCTTTTAGCTGATCTTCTGTATCAATTTGTATTCCATCAACCTCCAGTAAAACATCTCCAACAGTAAGCAGTGCCTGTTTGGCTGCAGCACTGCCTGCAAGGATCCTAGCTACGATCAGCTGACCATGTTCATCTGTTGTAACCTGCCATTATAAGGATAAATTTTGGTCAAATTTGTTTTCAAAAGTATAGATCTTATTAAGAATTTAGACATGAAATATATTATATAACTAGTAATTTGTAAAATATTATTCTAATTGGAAAATATATATACAAATGAAAATCACTTACATCACTACCATTAAAAATATTATTAAGTATTGTATATATATATATATATAACTTAAATTGCTATTGTAAATTAATATTTCTCATATCAAAATAATATTTATAATTTCTATGTATATGTTACCATCAAGCTTATTATTTATTATTAATTTGTTAAACAAAATGTATGAATGTTTATTGTACAGTTTAACTTACTGTTAATCCTAATGGTTGACCTGGGACTTTTCGAAGCCCTACAACTTTCACAGTCTCTACTGGCATGTCTCCGTTTTGGTCTGGGCTGAGATCTGAAGACTCTGTAGTATTTTTCTGTTCGTCTTTGGTTATTTTTTCATCTATACCTGAACCTCTATCCAACCAAATTTTGCCAATTTGGTCATGCGCATCGATTAAAGCCTTAAAAATTAAAATAAATTAATCTTGTATAAACAGTTAAGTAGAAAAATAACATTTAATTCTGTATATTAAAATTTCCATGTTAATGAAATTCAAGTTTAGTATTTAAAATACATAAATTCTAACATGTATGTAAAAAATCATTACCACTAAATATATTACACTTTCTTTGACAAATCTATTTCAAATCGGAAATCATACCTTAAAATGCACTCGGGACAGTAATATAGCTAATTCCGCTTGTTCTATAGTTCGTATATTGTTGCCTCGATACTCGCTCAACAATCTTATTATGTTTACATTATCCAAGGAGACTGGTTTTACGATTAAATCTTCCTCAGAATCTATTGACTGTAATACGAATGTATATGATTATAAATATTTTTAATTTGTTTCTTTTATGTTATTCACAATATATATTTAATCGAAAGAACAAAAAAAAATGATGCTTAGGCGTGGCACTTGTTATTTCAAAATGGTTGAATGAAAGTTTACGGGGTTTTAAAGAACACACGATTCTATTCGGCACACTAGGTAAATAAAGTTACTTTTTAAAATACGGTTTTATTAATTTATTATACGAAATAATAATATTTACGATTTACACACCCACCTACTAAATTTCATTGAACGCTCGTAGTACTGAAATGAGTACGTACTTCATTTGATAATACCTGTTTTGTCAAAGAATACATTTATGACAACAACGTATTTTGAGCTGTCACAGACTTGCTTTAGGGCTTAAAGTTACCTCAGCTCTGTTGGACTTAATTGAATTTATGACACAATGATCCTGATGTCTGTCAAGTGATTGGCATTGAACCACAGATTAAAAAGATTACTTAAAACAAAATTTGTATAAGATTAAGATTATTTTTCTGTAGCCATTGCGTTTATTTTCCTTATTTCAGTTCCATTCCTTTTATAATATATTTTTACAAAATAAAAGTTCGTAAATGTTTCGTCATATCTGCAAACATTCAAACCTATTTAAAATATTTAACCAGTAGATAATATAAGAAGCATACAAAAAACAAACATACAAATAAATGTCATAGTTATTTAAAAAAATATTATATTATTTAAAAGAAATAATAACATTATTACATATGTGTAAAATAAATTATGTGATTGAATTTTTGTGCAGGTGTTATTTTTGTGAAGAAGACAGAAGAATTTAATTTTCTTTGTGTACCATGCAATAAATTAGGGAAAAAAGTGGGTACTTAGTACTTACCCATATTTTCACAAATCAGACTTTCCACAATACTTTTGAAGAATATAACTTCATGATTTGATAGATCTTCTACGGGTTTGATTCTTCTTGTTTATCTAAATACGTGTACATTGTCATTTTTATGAATTACATAATTATTTTCTGCTAATATTTAACATAATCCAGCACATAAGAGTTTGTTCAGTTTGGTTTAATTTATGAGGTTTCCAGATCTGTTCAATTTCTTTGGACTGTGGGTAGCCCTTTGGCTGTTAGAATTATTATAGTAAATCGAGAAGTTCTTTTAACCATGTATTAAACGTTTACTTTGTTACGTAGAAGATTTAGGTTAATATGAAATAAAACCATCATGTTTTATAAAACATTATGGTTTTTATTTCATAGTTTTAAGAGATCAGAGAGATTTTATTTTTAAGATCAGATCTGATTATTTATATGTAACAATGTTTAAGTATATAAAAAAAATACTATAGTTACTATGTAGGTGGGTATAACTACAAATTCTCATAATATTTTTCAAAAGGTTTTTTAATCTTTACCAAAAACACTTTATTCATTTATAATCTGGCGTCGCTTTTTGGCGAATGTTTTTTCTTTTTATTATTTTCATTGTCTCTGAAGTCAAGAAAAAAAAACTGAATTGGTAGACGCTCCAGTTCACGATTATAATAAATACAATATATTGTTAATTATTAAGCACTATCTGAGGCCTTCACCTTCGCGAATCGTTGTAGGTTCCGATTCCCACTCGCTAGTATGATTATAATTTTATTTTTTATTTTTATTTCCTCGCTCTTTTGAACGGGACGCGACGCGGGTATACTGCAAACAAATTTAAGCACTACATTATTATTTCTTCTATTCAACCATGATGTCTCGGTACTCTTTTATTTTAATAGTATTGTTTTTAACTATAAATATACATTGTCATTGTCATTAATGGCAAGATGTATAAGTCTATGCTATTGGTGGCTAGGGTTCCAGAGTCGACAAATATCATAAAGATATGTCCACAATACCATATTAATAAGCAAGTAGCTGGTGTATTATCTTAACTACTTGATTTTATTTGTGCAAATAGTCACGATGAGAACAGCCAGAGATAATGTGTCTGACGGATTTCCCAAGACGATGACACGCCCGACATTTTTAGATTGTGCCATTTGTGCCATATGTCTCTGGTAGTTTCTTATCTTGATAACTTTGTCCGTAATTACTCAAAACAATTTAGACAAAGCTTTAGTTTCTCCAAATGGTTCCCCAATATGTAGCCAAGATAAAGAGGAAGCTATGTAGTCCACAACCGGAACATATACTGTGGTATTTTCCTTCCAATTTTCATAAATAGGCAATAATACCACTGGAGAAGTAATAAGAATCAGTATTAATTGGCCTACGCCAGTTCCCTGTGCCCAAGGTCCCACACTTACGGAACATACATAGTCTCATTGAAGACGAACGTAGAT
Source organism: Podotricha telesiphe (assembly GCA_038994665.1). Classification (NCBI taxonomy): domain Eukaryota; kingdom Metazoa; phylum Arthropoda; class Insecta; order Lepidoptera; family Nymphalidae; genus Podotricha; species Podotricha telesiphe. The sequence continues at coordinate 342,045 of JAOYRR010000035.1, forward strand.
AGTGTATTCAGTATGTCGTAAGCAGTTTATAATATTCTTAACATCAAAGTATAATTAATCGGAATCGTTTACGGTTTATCAGGATGATGTCCACGAGCAATATATTCACTCGAAAGTGGCTAAGCGATCCCTAATAATTTACGAAAACTTAGTTACGGCACGGTCACTTTTGGCCAAAATCGAAACTATGGCCAAAACTACATATTTTCAGGCCGAAACTGGTCGAAACCGAACGTCAACTCAAATCGCTGTTTGTACGGTTTTCAAGATAAAAATAAAAGAATATCACTTAGTATGTAACTTTGTAATTCTTAAGATTTAGGTACTTAGTGGGGTATTAGATTGCGGGACTTAATGCCGCGTTGTCCCTTTATAATACTATGAAAAATATTAATCTTCTGATTAAGGAAATTGGTATTAATATATACCAATTATACCAATTTCCTTACGATATTTACGGTATTATACGGGTAGGATAATATATATTTGAAATTTACTAAACACAGTATTACAGGTCGTAAAGTTACTAGAAGGTCTATGTAGCTTATGTAAACTATGGATTATGGACTTAATTAACACGTTCTTTCAGTGGTTATTTAACTTTAATATATTTAAAAAGTAAAAAAAATTGCATAAGGGAAAAATACTTTGGCCGCAAAGTAAACTATAGTTGGGTCTGTAATGGAACGTTTGCGTGCATAATGTTCTTTTCAAATAAGTAAATAAAACTCGGTACTTATGACACCATAATATGTCTTCGTCAAATAGAAAATATATTTTTTTATATTGATTGCAAATGATATTTCTGAAACTTAGATATAATTATATAATAAACGAAGCTTATTAATATTGTAAAAAGGCAATAATTGTCCACTCCAGTACCTATTGGAATTGAGTAACGATTATATTCATTGGCTTTGAGGTTAAGTTTGTTCACACGCCGATTTGCAAAACAACTTACCGTCATCAGGTGGCTTGTTGCTGACAAAGTCTCTAAATCCTCTCCAATTCACTGTGTAACGACCACTACGTCGCACCATCATTTGTATCACAGGGGTAGAGCGGAAGATTCAGGAAGAGAGCTTTGGCATCACCCACAGATGAGCGGACGTGCGCGGCGTTCGCGGCGGTGGCGGACAGCGGTGGCGTAGAGACGTCACTCGGCCGCGCCGTCAGCTGGGCGAGCGTATCGCGTCGCGACGCCGCCCGCCCTCGCGCCTGCGCACGATGACCGCCGTAGCACTTTAGACTTTAGAGTCGCGCCGCTTGCTCTACATTTTGTCGATATTTTCATCTCGCTGACGTGTCATACAAGTTTTAGTATTCTTTTGTGCAGTCTTAATATTATTAGTAGTAAGTGCATTTATCCATGGGTCTCAAATACTGCATTGATATATGCTATGTATGCGACAACAGAATGACCAAGAGCATTTGATTTTTTGTTTTAATACTAGGTCCAAATATATAACTATGAAACAATAAACAGGAAAACTGTACAAAATCTGTATGGACGACGTTTGCGCGTAGAACTGCATATAAATCTGTTCGTTATTTACTAAGTAAGATTTTGTTTTATAAGTTAACTGTTGTTTTAAAATATATAATAAAGGTACTTATTCAATCATTCATTGTTCAAATTGTTTATATTTTTTCAATCACTAGGGCCGTCGCTTTGGCTCATCTCACTGCACGGCGACGTTAGTAACTGTGTGCCACCGAATTTCCTTGTATTATATGCTCTATCGAAGCGAGCGAATGTGTCAATGACGATATTTCGATTAGCAATAATACATTATGATAATAACACACATATCACGTATATGTTTACTATTAATGTTTGCACTGTAAACTACATATATTTTATAAACATATATTTTTTTAATTTTTTGTGATGTAGATACTGATTAAGTATATAAGTAAAACAATAATAACTAGGTCAAACTTGACGTCTTGGGATGATTTAAATATTACATAGCGCTTATTACGATATTAGACAGTTTAGATGTGAAATTAGCTGCCAGAATGTCATACAAACACATATGTCATGTACGGCGCTGTAAACATTCTAGGAAATAAATAATAAAATAGTTTAAAATATCCGCAGCGCTATGCAGACGGCTATAAAAAGTCCGCAGTAAGACTTTCTGCTTGTCATAAAATATCTTCGTAGTATTATGATATTATGAGATCGGCAAATATGAAACACATAAAATATTATGGTACCTCTCGAAATCTGTTTCCTACTTACATTGCGATATATGTAACAATTATTTCTATATATATATATATATATATTGTTATATGTAAAGTGTAAATGTAAGTTATGTTAATTTATGATATGCATGAAGAATATTCATACAGTTTAACAATATAATTAAAAGCAGACATTTTTCATCTTGTAGCTTGAAGGAAGAGAGTTCATAATTTTACAGTAGGTACAATTAGATAACAAAATTTAAAATAATAAAACAGTATCGGTTACGTTTTTTATCTGTAATTGATCACAAATTATAAAAAGAAAGGAGAAAGGTGTACGAGATGATCGCCTTAAGGGAGAGTGCGTAATTTACACGATATTGAACTTTTTATGGATTTGAAAGTTCTCAGTTATAGACAGTTTATGTGACTACCTGTTGGCATACCTGAAACATTTAGTTAATACCTCTTAAATTACAATATAATGCATTTTTTAAAACTCTATTAAAGGATCATTTTGGACACTGTTCTTATCTACAAATTATATAACAAGGTAATATTTATGAAGAATTATTTAATGAAAACAATTATTTATCAGAGTTGACGTTATTATTCATGTAGTTTATTATTACCTCTAAAATAGTTATTTCTGGTAACTATTAAGATTATTTTTTTTGCTTTAAAACACCCACAACCAATCGCCTTTACAAGACGCTGTCCCACTGCGCCATAATAGCCTCAATTATTCATATGGATTAAATTAATAAGTATAAAACAATTAAAACTAGAAGCATGTTAATAATAATGTAGATAAAATCAGGCAATTTAAAAATATATATTGCGATTGTCTAAAAGTCACATGACAGAAGTGCTTATTATTGTAGCTTCATAGTACGAAGTCCGGACGTAGTAACTTTGTGTTATCATTGTTGCTAACTTCACTTACACGAGTCTCAGTTCTTTGACTTGATTTAATACCCATATATTTATGAACAATATAAGATAAAATATAGTAATTATATCATAATAAGGCAAACCCATGGCAAAATACAAGTTTTTAATTCTTTTCGGTATGTAATGAGTATTGCGTGTTCAAAACGTCATTGTAACATCTACGTGCGTCGTAAACGTGGATGTTATAGAGGTCAGTAACCGTAATATATACTATCAGATATCCGTAAGAAAAAACTATGCGTTTCCGTAACCGATTCCGATTTACATATAAAAGTTTCGGTTTGTTTCGGATATGGGAAAAAAGCCTTTGGAATGTCAAAATAAAAAGAACTTTATAAATAAGTGACTGAAATTTACTTACAGTTCTCAAAAATCTAATATCCGTTAACAAAAGTATCGGATAATCCGAAATAATTTTATATCTGTAGCTGACCGTTAATATTTTTCGTATATTATTCGTATCCAGATCCGAAAAAATTATATCCTTAATCATGTAAATAATAAAGCCTCTATTTTAAATTTTACATAACTTAGTAGTTACAATATATGTTTTTCAAAAACTTGTTTGGTTAACTAAATCTTTATGTCCAATTTTGACAAAGGCCTCTTCCAATTTTTTCCGGGCTTTCTCTGATTTCCTCCCTAATCATAATCTATAACAATTGTCATTTTTTTTTCGTATATTTACCAATATTTTTTTGGTAAGTGATAACAGAAGTATATACCTATAATTTGCATATTCGGATAAAGATATGAAGCAAAATAACGATATTGGTGCTCTCTTGACTGATGACCTATTATGTATCTCTTAAGATAGCATACACCAATGTCCGTAGAGTAATTTATGCTATATATGACCAATAATTATTTTTCTGTATTTTTGTAAGCAGATTTACTGAAGTTTAAGTTTGAAAGCTTGTTTTATCTGATGATTCGTAATTTCTTTTGCAGCTTTCATTATAAATCATTGATTTTATATATATTTTAAAACATAACCATAATTCTTCTTGTTCAGATTTGTGCTACATGAGAATATTATAAAAAATTTTTTTTACTTACTGGCTAAAAAAATTACAAGCAAACTACATATATAATAGTAGTAGAAGAGTTAACTTACGTTCTTTTTAACAAAATATAATACTTTTAATATAAATTAGATTGAAAATTTCATGAGAATAGAGATAGTCATCTAAATAATGTTTATATTTAAACAATAAAATAATAATAACGATTTAATTAATAGAATAAAAGATCTAGTACAGCTAGTAGTAGTTTCCCAATAGAAAATATTAGATTTGCCAATACTGTTGCATATACTTGTAGCTATCTATCTATTTGCATATATACGTCTGTTTAAGCGGTCTTAGTTAATAATTGGTCTTGCGCCTTATTTATATTTAGAGATAATATAAAACATATAATATTTTTAAATATAAAAGATATAAATAAATAAATAACAGACAACCGATTACTACATTGTTTCCGCGTATTGACAAAATGCGGAAAATGTGTAAAGATACGTTATATTGTTCTACTCTATATTGCTAACTTAGCAAAAAGCCCAATATCTTTAGGTTTTGATCGAGTGTTCTGATTTTAGAGCAACTTTACTTTCTAGTCCCTTTACCTGGACTGCACCTGAAAAACGGGCAATTTTATAGAAAAATCAGGATTTTTTAACTTTTCTATAAGATTGTACATTTTCAGTAATAATTGTCGTTTGTTATTGTTGTTGTGTGTATAAACTTCGATCTTGAATAACAGTGAATACTATGTCCATTGATTGGTTCTTGCACTTATACACCATTACAATTACCACCATCAACATACCTAACTTTAATTTTATTATTAACTAAATATATATATTTATAAAAATTATGCATTAAAATACAAATTAATTTCCATGTCTTACCTACTTCTGCAATAAAGCGCGTGGACTTTAATTATTATCGTAGAATTGATCAAAATACGCCGAATTTGTAAATGTTATTTTAAGAGATGCGAGATGCGAGATGCTTTTTAGTATATTCCGTATTATTGCGACTAAATAATTTATATACGCAAATGGTTTTTCACGAGAAGCTTAATTGATAAATAAAGACAGTTACAAATAAGGAAGAAAACATACAAATAGTGCCCATATTTAAATCTGTCTCAGAATCTATTTAGAATTTTCCCTGTATCTTGTACTTTTTGCTAAATCTAAAACCTGTGTGATTCCTATTAGTCAAATAAATAATTATTATTATTATAACGCTTTAAGAACCTCGTTAGAGATAATAAGTATTTTACAATTTAAGAGCAAGGCTCTTTTATTTAAATGAAAAAAGTAATTAATCTATTGTTAACATATTTTTTTCTTTAAAGTGTTATAAACACACTTAGGAAATTGAAAAATGTATATTTATTTAGAAAACGTATAAAAATTTCAAGGCAGCAGGATTTGAACCTACGCCTCTACAAAACCGTACAAGTTCCGTTCCGTTTCTAAATATATGTTGATCTATTGTCTTTATAAATAATATAATGAATGATTTCGGAATAGTTATTAAAATTTTCTAATTAACAACGAATTTTGAAAAACGGACGTGTTGTTTATTTACAATTTTCAATGATAATAGTCTATAATATTACTCTGTATTAAATAAACAAAATTAATGTAAAGTCCGATAACGTCCAGTTTGCGCATTAGGCGCGTGCTCGTCAGTGATAATGAGGGTCACAGGGTACTGTTATAAATGAGCTACTGAGCTCTACTTATCACAGTCTTCGTAAGTAAATGTTCCGACGGCGTTTCTTAACGTTTAAAATAAAGTAAAAATAAAATATAGTAAAATGCCGTGGGCTAGCTCAAACAGGTAACAATATTGTTTATTTGAACGTTGGAATTACATGGTAAAAAGTTTAAAAATGTTTTAAAGTGTATTCATTTGTAATTTTTAGAATTTATGCAAAACCCTCGAACACGAGTTCGGGTGGAAGTATTCCAGTTGCGATGACCGGTGCTAAGGCAGCGACGACAGCAGCAGAGGACACAGGTGGTCGCTTCGAATTGAGCGATCACGGATATGGAAAGAGCTCTGTTAAATTATTACATGTCCATCGGGATGGTGAATATCATTTGATACGCGAGTTTGAAGTATCGACGGAGCTTAAGCTTGCCTCCGAATCAGCTTACGTGATCGGAGATAACAAGGAAGTGGTAGCGACAGACTCTCAAAAGAACACAGTTTACTTACTGGCTAAGAAACATGGCATCAAGACTCCCGAGGAATTTGGTGCAGTTGTAGTGAATCATTTTCTTTATACCTACAAACAAATTTACGAAGCGAAGTGTCACATTATTGAATATCCGTGGGAAAGACTGCACGCCGGAATTCCTCACAATCACGCTTTTGTCTTTGCACCAACAGCGACAAGATGGTGTGAGGTATCACAAGCACGGCACGGTATGTGTTTTCAGTATTTTTATTCGTATCAGTATGTTTGTCTTGCAATTCAATTTTGTTGTTTTTATTTAAAATTTAGCGCACGCTGTATCCTTAATTTTTTACAAATAATTAATTTATCTATCAGAAAATTAATAATTTATCTATCAGAAAATTAAATATCGAGTTTAACGTAGAATATTATTACAGAGGCTGTTGTAGTAAAGTCTGGACTAAGTGGCCTCCGCGTTCTGAAGACCACTCAGTCCGCATTTGTTGATTTTGTACAAGATGAATACACTACGCTTTCGGACGCGCCTGAAAGAATATTTAGGTATGTAATATAAAAATAATATTTCTTGATAATTTGTGTTAATTAGAAAATTTACAATATAATAATATGTATGATAATAAATAATATAGTAATATAATATATAATCAATTACGAAAAATGAAATACTATAAATGATTACTTATATTTTACAGTACGACCGTGGAAGCGGAATGGACGTACGACAACATGAAAACAGCAGATTTTGACAATGGATGGTTGACCGTTAAAGACGCCATTTTAGAGAAATTCGCCGGCCCTCCCGACACTGGCGTATATTCACCGTCAGTACAGCACACGCTTTATCAAGCTGAGAAAACAGTCTTAGAAAAAGTTTCAGAGGTAAAAAACTATGTTTCATATTGACTTGTTAATTATAATAATATATAGCTAACTTGGAGGCAGAGAGAGACAGTCAGATAACATTCTTCATATATTACAGTTACAGGTCCCATGTGTCTATTATAATTTTTAAATTTAATCCTAAATTATTAAAAATCTTTACAGCTAACAGCTAAGTTTTGTTTTTTTACATAGTTATCGCTAATTACTTTATATATATAACATTTTTGGTGACAACAGAGAATATTAGGTATATTTGGTTACAATATTATCCGAGTTATATGTTTATGCATTTAATCATGCTCTGAGGTTATCTTGGTAATTGTAGTTCAGTATTGTGTGATGTTTGAAAGAACGTATAAATCAATGTTAAGTTATTTATTAGTGTAATGGGCGCGAGTGCTGATACACATTTTTCGCGTAGGCGTGTATTAATAGTATGAACTGAATTGTATACATAATCATACACATATGTAATTCAGGGAAATTTATTTATTTTTTTATAGACGTCTTTAAGTTGGAAACTCATATATATATTTTGTATTATTAGGATTTTTTTAATAAAATATACATTTTCGTGTTATTTATTAGAAATTGTTATCGTAACAAGTTCATAAGCAAAACAATATTTAAATAACGTATTTTTGATGTCTTCTAAATTTAGCAATGATTATTATTGTGATGCGATAGCGTCACACCCCTTGAGTTATCGAATCACGTGAGGCGCAGCTATACATCTCCGCGGCGGTCAAAGTTTATCTTAAACTTATTCTCAGCTCACGTCATATAAATTTTTGTGTATCATCCGGTTGTGATAACATAAACTAAACCTTTAAAATTAAATACTTAGAAAAAACAAAGACATATTTAGAAAACGTATCAAAATTTGAACGCAGCATGATTTGAACCCGCGCCTCTTGAAACCCGTTCAAGCGCTCTGACCGCTAAGCCATGCGTTCTATATCCAGCTACATCAAAATTCTTATACACTTATTATAACTACCCAAAGATTATCCTACGAACAATCGTTTGGCATGAGAGATGGCGTGGGTTCAAATCCCGCTGCGTTCAAATTTTTATACGTTTTCTAAATATATATTTTTCAATTTCCTAAGTGTGCGAATAACACTTGAAAAAATGTTAAAAAAATAAAACAAAAATTAAATACTTATATGATATACTTTATCATTCTTATGTATGAGCTGATTCAACTATTGTAGGATTGTATAGACAGTTTCTCGAAACATAATATTTTTTTAATATATATTTACAATTAAAATAAATTCGTCTTTCTTTGATTACAGATTACCTGGATCCGGATGTCGATGCCAAACAAACATTATCTTAACATTGACGTATCCAAGTTCCCCGCAAATGTGACGAAAGGAGATCCTCGCCATTATATCTATCAGCCTATCGATAAGCCCGCGGGTCTTATTTACGCACAACTTCGCAGGCGACCTAAAAGCCACTTGTGACCTGCGGCTGATATATAAATATTGATCTAAATTACACTAAGTTAGTAGCGGTGTCTAAAGTCTTTTGAGAATTGTATTGAGATTAAAATACTTGCATAATGTATTAAAGAAGTTAATTTTCTCAATATAACATAAGGAAACGTAGGTATTCTATCTTCTTATCTGCTTCCAATGAAAATATTTTCATGTACATATTTTTGTTATCGAGAAAATAAACAATATATCATAGTAAAGCTCATCAGTTGATGCTTGCAATATATTAGTTCTCAGTTTTATATAACATTTAACGATTTCAATTGTATATTTTGATTTGTGAAAAGCACTCTGAAATATAAAAATATCTAGTCAAGGTTATATATCGGATCCGAATGTGCTCTCTTACAAAGTAGAATAAGTGCTTTGATAAAATGATATGATATAAGCATATTCCTTTAGTACAATTATTTTACTACATTATTATGTAATAAATTACTAAAGTATTAAATTTATATTTTCATTTGAACCCTATTCTTTTCCGTATAAGATATAATGTGGAGTTCCCTGTTATTATTCGTTACAATACTTATCTAAAATAGGTATTGCAAATTAAATAAGGAATATTTATGAGATTATAAAATAATTTTATTTAAAAATACTCATTGTTACTTATAAATATTATAAAAGAAGGTTATATTTTACATAACAGTTAAAAAATTCTAAAAAACCTAAAAAAAACAAATGTCATTAAACACCAATGTTAACATGTTCGTCAAAAATGAATTATAAGATTATTAAAAAAAATAAAAAATATAATTTTTCTTTATTCAGTTTCCTTATAGACGTTTTGTTCCTATAATTTTGTCAGCCAACGCGTACAGTTCTTCCACTGTCTGCAAAAAAATATATAATTATACAAATGACCAATTCATATAACTTTTTCTTAAATTTGGGGATACATAGTATAACACAAATTAAGTACAAACTAGTAAAATTTGTTTTCTCATATATAAATTTCAAATAAAACAATTAACTGCAATGTCAAAAGTTGTTATGGTCGTAATGATTTCGTATTATAATTACTTATTAATTTAAATATTATAAGGAAGTCCATTAGTGAGCACTTGCTAAATATCATTATCTAGGCTAAGTAATTAAATAACTAGTTCAGTTGTCAGCTATCATATTTAACTAACGACCTGTTATTATGTCAGTTTTTAAATTAATTATTTATAGCATTTTTATATTGTTTATTGTTTATTTTATTATAATTTCAATACACTATAAAGTTATAATAAAAAATCGCTATATATGTATAAATTTAGGCTGAAGAACAGCTTCATTTGACAAATTGTAGTAAAAATCTAAACGTCTAAACTCTATTAATTCAATAAATAAAATTAAAAGTTAAAATTAGTCTCGTGTCTGGAATATAGTTACCAACTGAAACAGAAATTAGGGTGATAACAAATAGGTAATACACTATGAACCTTTCATTTGTTTGTCTGTTTCTAAATGCCAATCTTACACCCTATACTTCTAAGATGAGACTTTTTTTGATGGTAGGCCAGGCCATTTTTTTAGCTTCACGCTTTATACCCCGAGTACTTCTTTGGCGTCGTCCACTGTTATCATATAGGGGTATCCGGGAGTTCCTCATGCCTTTACGTGACCTTTCCTTACTATTATCAATACTGTGTTCTCGAAGGTCACTTCATATATCTTTTTTACCATTCTTTCATCACTCCATCCTCTCGACCTGCCCAAACCACGTTAACACGCTCTTCTTGTACTACAACACACTAGTAAAATAAAGCGTTTTATTCAAATAAAATGTCATAGACTTCTCAGACTAAATAAATAAATCAATAATGTACAAAGGCAAATATTTTATTTTTTAAACAGCTCCATTATATTAATACCGCAAGTAAAAAAATGTTAAGTGTTTTTAATCTTATAGTGTTTTTTTAAATATATATATATTTTAACGCTTCGTAATCGAAAGTAAAAATATAATTTTAAAAGTGGATCCGAACAGCTGACCTGACTCTCGACGTCCTGCGAAGAGTTTGTGTCTTTAGAGCATTCATCTTTCCAACAGCGCAGCCCACGTTGAGTTGTCGCATCAATGCACACAAATCACCGTTCTGCATAACTTCTAAACCTACTTCCCAGATATACCACTCCATTCACCCGTTCTAATATCTTTCCAAGGTTTTCATGCCATCTCCTACTCGTAGACAGGCTGACTGATCCAGATAAAAAGATTTTGCAGTCTGCAATAAGCGTCCGCTCACATTTTACCGTGGCAGCATCTCCCATGACCTCTTCCACACAACTTTAATCCACTCCAGCAGTTCTAGAGATTAGGGAGTACAGGCCGACAAAAGATAAACAGAAAAACAGACAGACAAATATTTAACAAAATATAGATTTATGATCTATTACTATTTATTCAAGTCCTTACTTAATAGTTGTTATATTATAGATTTGATTGTCTTGTTATCAGCTTTAAGGTATTTCCTGCATTATTAGCTTTACGGTTTTTCCTGTATTTTCCAGGGTGGTAAGCAGAGAGAACCTTGTGTCAACACACTCCGTTTTCCACTTTCCGCTTGCATTTGAAACATCGCGTGTTGAGTGGCGGAACGCAACTCCACGATTTGTCATGTCCCAGAGCGAAGAAATGAATAATAATTTAAATATAATCATTGGCAATGGCACAACCAAGGGTGTTTGCAGTCAGACACCGTCCCACTGCGGCACGATGACCTCTTGTATTGCATCACTGTGTAATTATTTATCTTTATATTAAAATGTTGTGGCCCTATTATGTTTTTCATATAAGCAAATAATATTTGCGTATATCTTTTATACTTCTGTAGTGTTTAAAGAATTAGGGTAAATACACTTCGAATGCAAACAAAAATAAAAAGACATTGGTAATATAATAAATTTAAGTTTACGATTTGTCTGTTCAATATGCTTGTCATCTATATATATATATATATATATATATTTCCTACACTGGCCATTGTACTCATAACTTTGATAATGTCAGTTATCTAGGTATAACAATAGACAAAAATAGATTGTATGTACGAATAATAAGTATATGATAAGCAAATTAATTAATGCTTATGTTTGTCGTGGTTGTCAATATGTGAAGTTTTTACATGTCATATTCGATTCAAAATATAACGGTTAACTTAGGGTTAAGGTTTTACGGTTTTTTTATATTAAAATTCGAATTTCGCGAGCACAGCGGATGCGAATGATTAAATAAAATAAATGCATTTAAAGTATTTTCAGCCAATAGTAGTTATGGAAATAAAATAACGTTGACATGTATGTAGAGGCCATTGTGGCGCAGTGGGACAACGTCTGACTGTAAACGCGATTCGACACGCTAATGCTCATTAATGGATGCAATGTATAATACTAGTACAAACAGATTGTTGTTATTTAGGATCAGGTCATTCATCTCATTAATATAGATTAAAGGAGATAATGATACTAGAACGCACCGGTTAAAATTAATTATTGCTCTAATTAAGTATACGAGGAAAGTAAATAGTCAGAGTTCTTTTTTGATTAATGACAAACAATAAGCGAAAGATTTAAATAAATTTATAAAAACAATATAGTACTTTCAATATGAATTTCTAAGTGATGTTTAAGAACATTTTCTTTTTTTTTAATGTAAATTGTGATAGGTTACATGAATATTATAAGACTTTGGCAGAAATTGTTTTATCTGATTCTTCCTATACGTAATGCACATAAAGTAGCGAAGGCATATGACACCCCACAAGGATTTTCTCATGTAATAGAAACCGAGAATATATGTGAAAAATAAACAATTTCTCAAAGCAAAGTTCATAACCAACTATGAATTCGCCATGAATTATGAGTAAACCAATAGCTAAATATATCTATGATATTATATTATTTTAATAGAATTTCAATTCCTATGTGCAAACAATGAATTCATCTAATCAGTGTTTGTAGATAATTGTTTTTCGAAACATTGTATACATACTGGACAGCAAAGGACCATATTTAATGGCGATATGTAGTAAAATAAAGCATTGTATTCAAATAAAATGTCATATACTTCTCAGTATAATTAAATGAATCAATAATGTACAAAGACAAATATTTTATTTTTTAAGGAGCTGCATTATATTAATACTTCAAGTTTAGAATAGTTTTTTATCTCAATATTAAAAATAGTTTTGGAAGGTTTTGGGCGATTAAACACTTCGTTATCGAAAGTATTAATATATATTTTAAAATAAGCTTATATGTTCATATTTAAATACCTTTTCAATTCATGAATTTCTGAATTAATTTCAGATTTCATGAATTAGATTAATATATCGTTGATGTCATTACGGATGACAATATTATTGTAATTTTATCGACTAACATATTCATACACACATACGTACATGAGAAATAAGAACAAACATATAAGCTAATCAATTTGTAGAGCATATAATTTTTTTTACGTAAAACAATTTTTTAATTTATAAAAAAAGACAGTACCACGACACCACGTCAGATTGAGAGCACCCACAAGATAACGGAAATAAGAAACATGGCTTATGCGTGAAATCTAATCGCAAACTACATAAGTACACGAGTGTAACCATTAGATGATCATAGAATTGTTTACAAGTAAGGAATAACCGTCCAAGGGTCATAAGTTACTGATATTATAACTAGTTCGCACCGGTTCGCCACGAGCCCATAATACATGTTTTCATCTGTATAAAACCGAACTGTTATCAGCGTAATAAATCGTCATACCTATATACTTGCACTTTGCAGTACTTCGATAGCTCTCAGGGTCACTTTAGTCATCAATTTTAATGAGATGACATCATATACATATACTTTTTAATAGTTTAAATTTTTTGGAAACTGTTAACTAACTCAGTTTTGATACGATCTATTCGGATCTAAAGTAAATATTTAAAGAAACTACGTACTTACTTATACGTTTACGGATTATAGTATAAATATTTAGATTTTTTTACTATTCATTGAATTGAGCAAAACGCATAAACGAAAAATATTGCTATAAATCATTATTTACCGTAAGATTCTTGAGCGTTTTCACATCATTCGTTTCATATTTCAGAACAGTGAACTGTTCGTCTGTGAAACGGAAGCCTTTTTCAATATCTGCATTTTTCAATTCTTCAATTTCTTCCGTACACTTATGAAGAAGTTGTTCTGGTGTCAGCTGCTCCTCGGTCTCTTCTGGTGTTGCTTCAGCTTCTGCTTCTTCATCTAATGTCTGATTTACGATAAAAATTACAAATACAATATTTTCCTGATTTGCTAAATATATATATATATATCTTAAATAAATAATATATCAATTATGGACTTAGACAGTCTTAGACAGACTTTGTTTGTGTTTTCTTAAAAGTAATTAAATTTATTTATTTACTGAGAGACGTTTAATATATTTATAAGTGGCACACCATATTATTTTATACGGTACAGTTACTATTCTATAATCTTCTTAGATAACATATTTTTACCTGATCGAAATTCTGAGAGGCTTTAAGTTTTCTGTAGTAGGCATCTGCTCGTTTTTTGGTTGCCCTCGCGACTTCTTTGTTGACCATCCTCCAGAATACGAAAACGGGATGATTAAAAAGCTCAGGTGGACATTCTTTTAACGGTGTTTTTCCCACTAAGATGAGACGTTTCAGTCTCTCCATTTCGTCAAGCTAACAAAAGAATATTGATTAGCAAAATTCATTTATAAATCGTAATAAACATAACTGATTATGGTCTCATTTAAAAAAAAAATGTTTACAAAACTTGGTATAATATATTGGTACAAGTAATTTACATACAATATATGTTTAATTGAAAATCTCCAGTTAAAATTACATAAAATAACTATAGTTTATAAAGGAAAACTACTAATTTGAATTAAGGGACGAATACACTTATATAAATACTTGTATAAAATAAACAAAGTGAGAAGAAAATTTCTAGACTTTAGTGATAATCTATTGCTTACTCGTGTAACTTACTAATGGAATTATTATATTACAATGTTGAAAGAAAGGCTTGATAATATTACATAGATATTCACATATTAATTAGTATCAAGATGGTACTTACGACTCTCGAAGAGATCCTTTTGTTGAGGTTCTCTTCATTTACGGCGCGGATTCTTTCTTCCAGCTCCGTCATGAAGTTCTTGTCGGTAAGCCGCACAAGATTTGAACCCATATGCTTTTCAAGGCGAGCCCGGACATGGGGATGCGTAAAGCTGAAATCAAAATTTCATAATTAATTTTAAATTTTACAACATTCAAGAAATTGCCGTCGTATTTCTGTTACGACTTTAATAATAGACTTTTCGATGTATTTTCATGAAGGCAATGCTTTTTAGTAAATATATATACTACTAAGAATAGATTATATTATTATATACTCATCTACTATGTCTCACTTACCATGGTTGCTGTAAATTCCTGTGATTCGTTTTGTATACTAAAAGAAAAACACCGTCGGAACGTTGAAGCCTCCAATGAAAAGTATTAGTAGTTTTGACATAATAGTTGAGACCTTTATCACGGTACGCCGCAGGGCTGGCACGATATGGCACGGCTGCCAACGATACCACATGTATTATATATTTCCATGTAACGTGGTGTTCATACTTGACAGCCTTTCATTGCAGAATCGTATGCTTTAGAAAATATAAATCAAACAAAATTGTAATCAAGAATGCCGAAATTGGATTGACATATGATTTGAATTGTTCTCCACTTTCCGCCCGAACCCGAGACATTGCGTGCTAATTGGCAGATCTCAACGCCGCACTACGCCTTGTCTAAAGAGTGAAGAAGTGTAAAAAAAAAAAATGATAAAATGATGATAGCTCTATTATTTTTCTATTTCACCCGTGTTGGAATCGAACCCACAACCATAACGTATACAGTCAAACGAAAATCTACAAAAATACAATATGCAACATACACTATGAAGACTCAAATAGATACTTTGCAATCGACTTTTAGGGCACTAGAAAGGTATTATTAGGCTTGAGATGTATGATCTTTATGATAAAGATTTGTTATTATAATATTACAACAAATATTAGTATTATTTGTATGTATGTACATCAGTAAAAATAATATGAAACGGTTCGTCAAGTCAGTCTCCTTCTTTAGGTTTCGTGACTGAAAGTTTTGTGAATAACACACATGAAGTAGGAGTTGCTGACTATTATTTGACATGATGCATAAATTTAGGGAATTATCGCTTTGTACTGTACTGATTCGAAATAATTTCCATACATTTGTATTGGTACGACGTAACTAAATTTTTTTACACAGTGGCTGTGGGTTTGTATCTTATTTTATGAAATTTGTTTATTAATTAAACCTTAAAAATAACAACAGATGTATGATGAAATTTAAAATTGGAAAACAAAGAAACGTATCTTATATATTAAGATAGATGTTATTACATTTAAAAAAACATTTTCAGTATATATATAAGAATTTTAACGTAGCAGGATTCAAACCCGCGTTTCGTCCCAAACGCTCTGACCACTAAGCCATACATTCTGTGACGGCTTCTAAGAAGCGCGGGTTCGAATTCCAGTACGTCCAAACTATTATACGTTTTTTTAAAAAATATTGTATATCCTCTATGAATAAAATGTTTTTGTTATAACTTTTTTTGTAGATCATTTTTATATATATTCTTTTACAAACAAGTTTAGAAAGAATTTATCCTTCAGTACCATTTTCCAATTTACGCATGTTAATAATAAATAATTAATTTAATTTTTTTAATATATTTTTATGACACCATTAATCTCTACTCGTTAAGAGTATTTATAACAAATGTACTGACTGTGCCAATTTTTATTTTTATTATTACAATATTTCTTAAATATTTTTTTTTATACGTTATCAATATACAAATTTGTTTACGTTATCGATGATATCAAAATGAAATATAAGTGGAATTTTGTACTTACTTATCTATCAACAATATTATCGTATTCATAATATTTGCGACTTTTTGTATAACTTGCGTAATTTTGCACGCTTTTCATAATATTTACTATGTGCTCTGAGTATGTCATTAGGTTTTAATGGCCAATAGCTTTCGTCATAGAATAGCGACATAAAACTAGACGAAACGCTATCCAGCCATTAGGCTACTATTGTTCACGTTTAAAAGGGATCATTAGTGACTGTGTGTACGAAGCCTTTATCACCAGAGGGCGGGTAGGTAAATTAGGGCACGGCACCATTCAACGCAACGCAACGCAACTTTCAACAACTTATAGAAAACTAGAAATAGATAAAAATATTTTATAGAACATTATAATCACGCAACTTATTTGTAACGCATATATCAAATATATTGTGTTATGAAGAAATTAAAAAAAAATATATCCATGTACAAAAAAATTGGACATAACCAAATTAATATATCAGAGTAGTTAAATTTCTTATCTAGTATATTTTATTTCATCAAAGCATTATCATATGTGGCTTAGATCATTCTCCTGTTTCCGAACGTTAATAAAAGTGACATAGCATGTTGAGTGACCGAATTCAACACTATTTGTTTTACGGGAAAATTAAATTTACATTAATTTTTTAAATAACCATGGACCCGAACCCACAACTATCGCGTCCACATTCACTGCGCTACTACGGCGCGAATTTATGTATGTATTTCATATGGCTAAAAATGGCGCCTGTTGATTTAAATAACAATGAATTATATGCATACATACATAAAAATATATTACTTTCAAATTTGTTTATTCTAGTATTATTAATAAAACTATAAAAAATAGGTAGTGGATCGATGAGAAACGCATAAGCGAATTAAATTAAAGTATAACAATTATAAGGGTTGAATGAGGGATTATTTATTTTTTTTTTGTACACTATATATTTTTTTAAACTAAGCTGTTTCGATGTAAGCAGATATTAAAAATAAATCAATAAATATAAAAAGTTTCCTAATTAGCTTTTTTCATAAATTTCGACATATTTTAATATTTCTTGACAGTGTTGACTTTTGCATATTGATCGTTAGTTACAATAAGATTAATTATGTTTTTTTTTATAGATAACTTCACGACGCTATTTTTAGTCTGTATTATGAAATGTGAATGTTTTCATTGCATTATTTCATCAGTGTATATTATACTAGGCTATGTAACAACAATATATTTACAAAATAATATGTTATCATTATATAGATAGTATAATTTGAACTTAAATATTTTTAATAAAATCACCTTATAGGTATAATCTAAATATAAATGTTGACTTTAGTGATATATTAATAACTAGCGACCCGCTCGCGGCTACGCCTGCGTAAACTAGTTGACTAAACTATTACGTTTTTTCGCCCGAACGCGTCCCTCACTTAAATTTAAATGGTAGCTTTTTTTTCATGAAATGAAATAAACACTACGAGTATATGTTAAGCAATATTTACCACAATACAATAGTAAAAATAGGTTTAGCCGTTTCTGGGATTAGCGTTCACAGACAAACAGATAAACCGACAAACGGAAAAGAAAAATTGAAACGTTTAAAACGTTTTGTGTACTATTATATTGATAAATGCCCCTAATAATATTTTCTTTCACATATCTCCCTTCTCTGTCAGCTATTATTGCTCGTATTTGTTAACTATAGTTAATAAATATATGTATATACTTAGTCTGGTCAAAAATACTGTTATAATAAGAAATAAACAAAATATTACTTTTGAAATTGAAATCTGTTGTGTTTTCTAATTTTCGCGCCGATATATCGTTAAATATTTTGTGATATTAAAAGATAACTGAATCGCTGTGATTGCCTTATATAAAGTAGGTATGGTGCCAAATACAAAATTTTAAAATTCTCCATACGTTTGATATAATAGTTAAATGTTTGTGTACCGGGCTATTTATAGTAACAATTAAGCCTCATATGTTTGGGACAGAAAAAGATCTGGCTGTCCATGTAGTGTTCGTACGAAAAAGGCGATCGAAGCAGTAAGAGAAAGAACTCAAAGAAATGCTTCAGGACATGAAGGTAGCACCAAGAACCATGTCCCGCATTTTAAAAGATGACTTGCAGCCTATCAGAGATGCACTGGCAATTTTTACTTAAGTGGTCCGCAAAGGGAGGGAGGTCACAGAAAAAAATTGTTTAAGGATGAGAACATTTATACAATTGAGCAATATTTCAACAAACAATATGACCGTATTTATGCTGAAAGCTCTAAAGAAGCTTTCCAATTAGTCAACAGAGTACAACGTGGGCATTATCCGACTTTAGTGATAGTTTGGTGGGGTGTTTAGTTATGAAGGAGTGACTTAGCCATATTTTTGTGAAAAAGGTATCAAAACATCAGCACAAGTGTATCAAGATACCATTCTTGAGAAGGTAGTTAAGCCCCTCAAGAACACCATGTTCAATAATAAAGAATGATCCTTTCAGCAAGACTCGGCGTCGGGTCATAAAGCTCGATCCACCCTCGATATTAGGTTAGAAACGAACGTTTCGGACTTCATCAGGACTGGAGACTGACCGTCGTCTAGTCCTGATTTTAATCTTCTGGATTATGTTTTATTGCCAGTTTCAGAGAGGCTTGGTTTAAACGCCATGATAATTTGGAGTCCCTTAAACAATCCATACGATTGGCAATGAAGAATGAATTGTCCCATAGAATTTTAAAAGTTATAATAATGTGACATATACAAAGTCTTTTCGAGTTTTTGTATGGCATTAGAAGAATTATGATTTTTTTCACATTACAAAATCAGTAATAAATACAGTACAATATATAACAAGATTTATCAAACTAGTTTCTCTTTGGTGACCTTGGTATGCGGGAAATAGCGTGAAGCTGAAAGAAAAGATTAATTATATTAGGTTTATATGGTAATTACTAATGAAGCTATTTATAATATTCTTCATTGAAAATGTTTATATTGAAAACGATATACATAAGGAAATGGTTCATGTTTACACATAGCCTAAATTACACATGACGATACGATAACGTCCACGTCATTGAATTGACGTGTTCCTTCAAAATGATGTCATATAAATAAGACCCGACATCGCGGGACTAAGAGAATGCTTATTCGACGAAACTTCCTTTGAATCATGAGTAATAAATACCGCACGCTTTATGGGCCGTTACGTTGAAGCAGAAGTGTTTTATTGAATTACAGCTGAGAAAGACTGGTTGAAGATACTGAGGCTATCCACTTTATGATATCGTATATATGTTTGTTATGATTCTTATGGCATAATTACGTATAGTAATACACTAAAAATATGTTTAAGTTTACCAATTTACATACATATATATATAATATGTATATAATTTTATGCTAGTCTATTTCTATCAATATTTGAAATACATTTAAACCAGGATGTGTTCAATATTTAATTAATATAGGCTAATAAACAAAAACAATGAGTGTGTATCGCTCACTTAAAATAGATATAAGGCGAATCAATCCTGTGGAATAAAAACATTTAGAGTATCAGTGGGCCGTTAAACTGTCGATAGTAAAACTGAAAAGCTGTGATATTTTTAAAATCTATAAAACACGCGTCTCAGACTTTAAAGTGCTTCTTAAACACTACGGTCTATTTACTGTGTTCGCATAATTTTTGGAATGTTTACACATAGCTTATTTATATATATATGAATAGACTACTATGAATGATTCAAACAATGGACGCCGTTGCGGAATGCCGCTCAACACGCAATCTCAAATTTGGGCGGAAAGTGGAGAACGGAGTGTCTTGACACTAGGTTCTCTCTCTTCCTACGGGATGCGGGAATTTGATGCAATAAACATATTAACTTGAAAGTTTTTAAAACAATGTAATAGTTGGAAAAAGTAATATCAATTAATAGTTAAATAAATTTAGAGCATGAATTTACGATACTTTAAGAAAATGTTTACACCTGAACTACATGTTGCTTTGATACAGATTGTATACAAACATTAGACTGCGACCGTTTCCTTTACGAAATGTAAATTATCAGAATCTAATATTAATACAAATTGTTTACACATTAGACTTTAGAGATATTTGTAGCTAAAATGTGTTCAACATAAGATTAACTTCTGTTTAACGCGTATCACTCATTCAAAATGTATTATATCCAAAAACGCTACACCATATGATATAATTTGCAAATTTTTAAATAAAAGGCACCTGAGTGATGACTTGACTCTTGTACATTCTGTATTAGAAGGTTCAAAAGACGATGTTTGTTCATAGTCTCCAGTAGACGTTCGCCTACCGCGTCCTGCTAGAAGTTCTATGGTCGTCCAAAAGGTACTCTCTGAGGCGTTCGACGGGGTCCGCTGCATGATAGCTATTGCCTTTGTCACTGCATGTTGCTACACTCGACTTCTAAAGTGCAATGACTGCTGCCGCCATTGCCGCCGTTAGTCGCTACCACCCTAGCCCCCTCGGCGCCCCGCGTATCACACGCAAACATTAATATCACGCCCTAAAACCCATCGTGGAAATTTTCCGTACGATCAATCAAGTATGTATACAAATTTTTTAATTCATTGTTTAGAAAAGAATAAAATACGATCTTTCAAATGTTAAAAATAATATGGTAACTATTTGAAACTTAACTAATATTTACACATTTAGTTTATACGGAAAGAATTATATACATATCATTATCAATATTTTAATAAATAAAACAAAAAAGCGCCAAAATAATCGAAGATTCGCTTGATGCGTCACACTTTTTTGAAAAGCTCGACCGAGAAGTGACCCAGATGGCGCGAATGTCGCCAGCCCCGACCGGGTCAGTTGAAACTATGGCCTTTGCATTACAAAAATAATGAAAAGTTTTTATTTATTATTCACCGACAGGTATTTATTGTACTCAATTAGTCAAAATATTGCCTACTTGCCAGAAACGTGGAAGCCAAACTTGATTCTACAAAATGTATGTGAAAATGTCTGTCTTTTTTTAGTGACATCATATTTTGCTAGATTATTGATTTTCTGCCGTAATAGTACATGGAAATAGTTAAAGGAAGATTTTTAAGATTCATTCAGATTTAATTTATGAAAAGCCAACGAGAAATAAATTTTAAACATATCTTTGTTTGGTAATCAACCTATGACTATCACGAACCGACTGTCGCTTTTTTGCATAATCTCTTTAAGTGAATAGGCGTCACCCAGCAAATCGCCTAATAAGCGACCGGCCTCGTGGGAACCAAAATGAGCAATTTTAAACTCCCTAATCCCAAGAACCGAACCAGCCACTGTAACATTGTGTTGTTAGACAAAACAAACAGTGAGTTTTCAGATAATCAAAATTAGTTTACTAAGGTACAAATGGCAAAAGACCAAGATGTAGTCCAAACACAGATATGTGTTGTAAAAAACAAACCAAACTAAACTAATGGCTTGCTACACCTGCAATACCAAATTCAAATAGTTATTTTTTTCATTAAGGAAAACTGGTCCTGGGCACGGACGGACATAGAGTAAGCTAAAACATTCACAGAACGTCTCTCGAATGTCTTTACTTCTCATACATATGAAGGGAATTAAGAACGCGAAAGAGATTTTTTAGACAGTGGTAATAAAATATACGAAATGCCAGCTAAATTCAGAACAGGTGACGTCATCAAAATGATACAAAAGTTAAACCATAAGAAATCGCCAGGATATGACCTTATAACCGATCGAATATTGCATTAATCTGGAAATAAACTTCTTACATTCGTATGTAACGCCATGACAAAACTTTAGTTCTTCACTCTTGAGTGGAAGATAGCAAAAGAAAATATTTTAAATCCAGGCAGACCTACCAGAGGAAGCGCAATAAAAGCGCAGACAATACGATAACCCTGCTACCAATTCCATCACAATTATACAGATCACTACTGCTTAAACGTATACTAACTAAAGCAAAGACAAAAAAGTGGTTCCTGGCCACCATTTTTAATTTCGAAATAAGTATACCACTATCGACTAAGTGTAGAGGCTAACAAAAAAAATACAGACTCGAGAGTCAAAATCGCAAACATTTGACCGACTGTGACACGATGGTCTATTATTTAAAATCAAAAATTCTCTTCCTGAATACTTATACAGAGCCCTCAAATCTTTATAGATAAGCGTCAGTTTATACTAGAGTATGGCGAAGAGATGTTAGATTTATCACCCACAAAGGCTGGAGTCCCTCAGGGTAGCGTACTGGGACCCATTCTTAACTTAATCTGTAGAACTACCCACACCGCAATTCTTAACCACTGGTACCTTTGCCGATGATAATCTTCGTATACCGATCCAAATATAGCATCAGGAATATTGCAAAGGGGGCTTAACGATATATCCCATTGGATCAAGAAATGGCGGACAAAAGCGAACGAAGCCAAGTCAGTACACGTCACCTTTACATTAAGAAGAGACATTTGTCCTTCAGTCACCGCATCGGGGTACCGCATCGCATTTAAACATAGAAGTAATACAGAGATTCCAAAATAAAATACTCTGTATGATAAGTAATGCTCCTTGGTTCGCACCCAACGAAATATTGCACCATCATCTAAAAATATTAACAGTAAAGCAGGAAATTAAACGACAGACCAAATCCTACAAAAAACGCATAAAACTGCACCCAAACACTCTAGCCCAGTTTCTGATGGACGAACATAAAGGAACACGGCGACTGAAGTGCAAAATACCACAAGACGAGAGTGTGCCCACTACAGCAAAACCGTACAAACTATTAAATGTTCCAAAGAAGGAGACAGATTGCAGTACATAAGCACAGAAAAAATATATATTAAGATAAGAAAAATATTAGTATATAAACTTAAACGAAACGCCGCAGGAAATTTTCATGAGATGAGTATTTTCTTCAAAACACACTTTTGACGCACTTTTTACATCATCACTATTTACCAAGTATCTAATAAGCGTAAAGCGTCAATGTTTTTAATAAAAGTACTTGATAACTTTATCCTAATGTTGCTAATGGGACATGTTCTAAATTGAGATATGATGTCACGTGTTGATTGCGGTACGAATATATTTTAAATTATAATGTTATAATAATTCGAGGTTAATATAACAAATTCCTCGTACCACCTTGCATGAGACTCAATTACCATAACTGAACAGGAAGAAAGAAGGAAGGAAGATTTTAGTACTTGAACTCATATTTACTTTTTACCATGAAAAAAAGACTACCTTTAGTACCTAAAATGCAATGCCAGATGCGTAAAAATACAAAGCAGCCATAAACAAGTTAGAAGAAGAAGAAGCAAGTTAGAAGTTGGAACTTACGCATATTGAATTATTTTAGCTTGCCACCATCGAGGTAGATTGGGTAACTGGAATCGTTTCATTTTTTTTCTTCCTGCCTCTCCTTCACCAGTTTCATCTTCGCCTTCTACCTTTATGAATAAAAAACAAAATTAATTTTTAAAAAATAATTAATTCAATAATTGAAAAGAAAAATAAATTTTATAAAATGTTTTGCTTAATCTCTTAATCCCAGCGATTAACAAGAACCAATTGCGGTGACTATATTTTAATAGCAATAAGATGGTAATTTTACAATGTTTACATTAAAATACTTGGCGATCACTCCTCCTGTCGTTTTTTATTCGTAGCAAATAGCAATTTCATACATGACTCCAAATTTAAAAATTTTAAAAGTTAGGAATCACGGCCAACTGTGTAATTGAACATTAAACAATTTAGCAAATATAATAAACTGTTGAACATTAAAAAAGCTTTTATTGATTTAATTATTAAACTAGTTAATACTTGCAAAATCTGATTAATACCAAAATCAGAAGTAACGACAAAGTTTACACTTAACGTCAGAAGCAATATAGCGCAGTAGGTTTTAATTATGTTTACTGTACACACGATGGCTGTGGGTTCGAACGTATACTTGATTGTTTCAGAAAAATACAATGAAAATAGTAATGTATGATATCATGGTTTTTTAGTATTGCTACGTAAACTCTTCTAAGTTATCATTTTTATTCATTGCGTAGCGGTATATTTGCAGAGAGCGGCCGCTTGTAAGAGCCTCTCTAGTTTCTCATGTTAGCACAACAAGTGTTCTAGATCTTCAATTTCCTTACGTCATCAGAAAGTGTTTATCACGCTAAAAACACTTTCCCTAAGCCATTAGGTAAACCTTAAAAGAGGTGTACCTTTATCTCTTAAGGTTTGCTTTGGCTGCTAGGGTTCCACATCAGATGATCCAGATATTATGTTAATAGGTAATTTCATATAAATGAAATGACCCATTAACATAATAGGTAATTTATTTTATATTAAGACCAATTTGTCCTAAGACGTTATGTATAATATCTATTATAGATTTGACGACCTGCTAGGGGATTCAGAATTTCAAAATAAATTGTAGGCTTTGTGTTGTGCAAGCTACCCTTTTAACAAATAAAATATTTATCAAAATATAATCAAAATACAAGTTTGTCTATCATAATTTTGAAAGAGTTTGTGAGGAGATAAACTATTTACAGGGTTTCGAAATATAAAGAATAATATAAATAAATTGTTATCAGTTAGGTTTATTATTCTGATTATTTATTGTATTTCTGAGTACTAATATTTTATATTACAAAGTCATAACCGTTTGAAAAGCATTGAAATTTAAAGAAATATTGTTAATTACGTATTACCTGTATTTTAACTCTCTTGTCTTTCTCCTCCCTCTGGCTATTATCACCATTATTGTTGTTCTCCATATTGTCTGTTTAATGTTATACGTGGGTAATATTCACTTAAAATTTTGATAATTTAGATGACTCTGCACCAATTTACATAATTTTAGTTTCACTATAATTTAGATTTCAATACATAATCACAGCAAATTTATAACCTAAAAACTTATAGATATATAACTATGATGGATGCATATTGACGTCAGTTGCACTATTGAATAATGGCCAGTGTAAAAAGGTTTAATATAGAATTCATCTTTTTTGTGTCTGCGCCTTCAAGCGTGTCTGGTAAATCTTGCTCATCACTGACAAATTAAATCAAAATATTGTTTGTCTGAGTTTGTACAATTCGCGAGTAGAAAATTTTGGTGAAAACCGTTAATGTCTAATATATATGTTTGTCTAGCTTGTTCCCAAAATTGCGTTGGATGGATTGAATTTCGCCACTTAGTAAGCAATTGACGGAAAGTGGCTGTTGTTTATTTATCCCATAAATATATGGGTCTGTAAAAGTTATTTTTATGATTAACTTGTATATACTTAAGATTTATATAATAGTAATAATAATTCAGCAAATCTGTATCTTAGCATTAGATTTTTAATAAATTAGCATTTACGGAGTGTCTTGACACTAGGTTCTCTTTGCTATCCTGCTTTGCGGAATAAACTGTAAAGCACAAAAAAGTATAATATTTACAAATAAAAAAGATATAGCTTAACTTGTCTAGGTTGAATAAAAATACTTATTGTTCTTCTTCTAACTTCAAACATTGGTAACAAAAATGAAACACTAGCTATGGATTAAATAAAATTTATTTATTTTTTATTATTACAGAGCAACAATGATGATACAGGATCAGAACGTTCATCTCGAAAAGAGTTCCAGCGTTTTCTTATTTCAGGTTCCACTGGTCCCCAATACAGATTTGGTTTCAAGGATTCTCTTATCCTCTGAAAAAAGATAAATTTGAATATTAAATATATAAATATATATATATTTTTCACTTATTAGCATATATTAAAACTGTGGAACATATTTTAATGGAACTGTGAAAGCCTTGGAGCTTAATGACGCCTTTTGTCTAACTAGATCCGAAAATATTGTACATTACATATTCTAACTACTGGAAACCGAAAATATTTATAAACAGCGCCATCATAAATTAACATTATTTAGATTTTTTAGTTTCATCTGAAAACAAAAGAAATATCTCAGGCTTTTATTTATACCATTATTTTAAAATGTATACCAAAATCTTAGGTTTTCGAGATAATCAAATTATAGTTTTGCTTTCGAACCTGTTTCAGTGATCCTTTTCCTTCGTAGATCACTTTCCCCGCGTAAATTGGAATGCACATGACCGAGACAAGAGCAACAAGCCATTCAGCCCAACCAGACGCTTCTCGCAATGAGTAAACTGTTATTATCTGTAATAAATAAAAGTAATAATAGTAAATTGATTATATAAGATGTTGATTTTTTAAAAATCTTTTATTGATTTGAACTCTTACTAGTTGCGCAAATATGTATTTTAGTTTAGTTCGAGGATTTTTAAAATAATATCTAGGTTTTTTACCGATAGTAAAACTGGTATTAAATATCTTCAAAGATATAACCAAATGGCTTGTAAAGGTTTACCGGTCATGAATTGTACATCTAAGGAGAGGTTTTTGGAACCATATGTATATACGGCTGATAGTAATTCTAGGCCACAAACTACAGGTACACAAGCGATTGCCACATGAGCATCTAAAAGACCAATTACGTGTAGACCTCCCTGAAATTTTACAAAAAAAAATATTTATTATGGATTTCAAAATAAAATTATATAAAATAAAAAAAAGAAACAATACAATTCAATTATTTTTACGTGATCTATAATGCGAAGAAGTATTCTGAATAAATCGTTTCGAATCGTTTTCAATTTAAAGCCATAGAAAGGAAATGGAACAGTCAGATTGATCGAATACACGTGAAGTGACAGTAGTCGATGATTTTATAGGCTTCAATAGGTGTTCCATATAAGTGAATAGATTGAATTACCAGCTGGTGATGATAGTTTGATTTGATAGGAAAATAAAATTTGAATTAGCATTCAACTATTTGACCTTACTCATTGATTCGTATATAAATTAATTAGCTTACTTGACCTAGTTTTACAGAACTATAGATAAAAAGCTCAGTATTTAATTAACGGATTGTTTTAAATTATTTCATAAGGTCCCTCATGAAGTTATGTATGGACATATTACAAGTGTTTAAAATCTTGTGTACTTCGCGAACAATTCGAAAGAGCGCTACCACAGGTGAACTATGCCAATTAGATCCCCAATTTGTCGCTCCATAGTTCGCAAGCTCGTTACTAAACGAGTGAGCATGGCGCCAACTTAACTAATGTCGTCTCGTCTACTAGCAAAAATATAAAAAGATAATTAAATATACAATAAAAACTATATTTTATGAATTCAATTCATTCATTCATATGTTTTTAGAGTTTAGAAATTTTAGGTAACTGTACAGTACAACATTTCCTAATCTTGTCACAGCAGGAGCAATATCAAATAGAGCGAATGATCTCCCTTATTTGAATCGACAAATAAACGATAATTCGTTGGGGAAGCAGATGAGAGCTAACGAACTAAAAGAGCGAGCTAGTTTATTTAGGATTGGTGACCTAAACTAGACTTGTATACATTCTATTTAAGCTACATCATGCTACGTTCAAATTTTTTTGAAATAACAAGTAAAACGATATATCAAGTTGTTAATACAAACTTTTATCATTTATTATTAAACCAGGTCGTTTACCCTGAGGAGTAAAGCAGTCATGTTTTCAACTTACAATTGCTAACAGTTTAATTGCGATGAAAAAGATTAAATCCTTCAGCGGTGTGTTTTACTGCGCTGTTAAAGTTTTAATGCTGGAAAACACGCGAACGTATTATTAAGGAAGTAAATATTGATAACGACGTATAACGGTCGTCTTTTGTACTAACGGAATATCTAATTGACACTCTTCAAAGTCTTAGATAGTAAGTTCAAATATCGGTCAAGCAAAAATTAAAGATATAAAAAAAAGCCGTATTCATATTTTTTTTGAGTCGCCTTTATTTTTAAATGTGTAGTTAATTGGAGTTAATATTTTACTGTACACAGATATATCTACTTCCATTTCAATAACTAATGCAACTAAGCTTATATATAGAGGACAGCATAGCTTTCTTGCTCTTTTTAATATTTTTGTACCCTCATTATTTTTGCTTTTTTTTAATGGTTTAATTAGTTTTTTAATTTGTATACTTAAATCTTAACCTTTCTTTATACTTTATTTTTTAGACATATATAACCTATATAAATTATATCCTGATATCACAAATCATTCTTATTTCTACCGTTTAATAGTAAACGATTATCGTCGTGCAGTAGTTCAGAAATTCCTTCCTGTTGGTACCCGTCATTAATTGTGCCAAATTTGCCGTTAATTCCTATTTTCTTTTCTGGATTGTGCCTAATATTCGCATATGGAAGGCATTCCGTGAGCAGGTGAATTGTTAATAATAAAATCCTTAACATGCATCCTACTTACCTCAGTGTTACATATTATAGAAAGGCTAAAAAGAATGAAGCAAGTCACACACGTTATAAGTTTTTTTCTAGAGACTTAGGTGTGAGAATTCATCAAGTACTCCAGCGATAATGGCTTCAATTGTAACAAACTGAAAATAATTTATAATGTAGATTTAAAAAAACGTTAAAATTTAAATGTTGATTAATTTTTGTTGTTTGTTGATTTACTTGTTTTGGTTTGATTGTTGTGTGTGTTATTGTATAATAGATGATGCAATTGCTTAGTTTCACTTAAAAGTTGTGCATATTAATACACTTGCACTTAGAATTGTTAAGATTTTATTATTATTCTAAGGCCGTATATGTATGAATTAGGATGTGTACAAATAAACATAACGCATTATGTATTGGTTCAAGTGTCAACATTACAAAGAATGTGATTGCCCAAAAATTGGGAGCGGGCATCATAGTTACGGCGGTGGGAAAAGTGACAAAAGCCAGACCGGGGCCTTTTGCGCGATCAGCTGCAAATCCTAGCACGGAGAACACTACAAATCCTGCCCATATACTTGTACCGCTGTTTACGAGAGGAATTATTATCGAGGGTCTGAAAGAATGAATTAATTATTTTTTTAAATAAAAAGTTTAATTATATATTTTTACACGAAACTAATAATAAATACAAACCGCAAGTTATTGTAATGAAATTTGTTAAAACTTGCCATACTGACGAGTCCACCCCACCCAGGGCCTAGAGAATAGAATATTTGTGTAGCTGCATCAGCCCAAACCTAAAATATGTATTTGTTAACTTTGAAATTTACATAAAAACTCTTACATACTTATTTTTATGAAAGTAATGCTTGTTGTAAAATTAATATGTTGGTCTCATTCTACACTTATCAGTGATCTTGAATACAAGTAAGTATCCCGTCTAGATTAGCTACTCGACACAAGAAAATAATATAATTAATTTATTATTTCCATTATTCTGTTGTTAATTAGTGTGGTCGATCTATATATATATATATATATATTCTTTATTACATAAAAAAAAACAAATAAGGTAAATGAAACTATTTTAACCAGATTAATCGCGTATAATTTTGGTATTCGAAAATACATTTTAGAAACCATTTTATATATTTTATAAACATTTTACAGTAGTCCGTTGTCACAGGTAGACTCCTCCTGTCTGTCTACCGACACCTACGCGATTAATCCAGTGTGTAATAATCGTGAAAATCAAAGAACTTATTATATAAGGTAAATAAATAAATAGAAAAAAAGGTGGCTATATGTCAATATAAAGATATTATTTAAATTACCTTTGGCTTAGCCAACTGATTCCAATCCGGAAGAACAAAATAAAGTATACCCTGCCAAGCTCCGGGCAACGTTATGCCTCTTACGAATAAAGCACAAAGTACTACATACGGAAAGAAAACTGTAAAGTACACGATCTGTGAACATAAATAGATTTACGAGAAGTCAAGTTTGAGAAAAATAAAATTATTGGCAATTTACCAGTAAAAAATATTTCCTGTATGTGTATTTACTTTACCAACGCTTTTGACTCCGTTACAAATGCAAAAATATACAAGAACCCAGCAAATCACCAAAACACTGGCCATACTATACCTCCTAAATTACTTAGACCAGACGACATGTTAAGTAGGCGTATGCTGTGAAAATAACGATTTCTTTTATATTTAAATTAAAGACCTTTTATAGGATTATAAGAATATTATTTCTTGTTTCAGAGTTTATACGTTATTAAACAAATAATACCATTGGAAGAGAAACTTACTGGAAAAATTCATCTTGTGGTGTAGTGACTGTTCCGTTGGATATTAAAGTATAATTTCCAGTAATCTAGAAATATAATGAGTGTCAAATTGTATATTTATTTGGCAGTAATATATATAATGATGTTCAAAATGTTACCTCTAAGCATTTCTCAGTATTCCACGGATTGCCACAGCTCTGCCAAGGTAAAGGTGAACTCAACGAGTGATATATATACAGTACCGGATATGCCATTATGGTTGCGAAATACATAACTGCTATAACATTTAAAATTATCACAGCGTACCCTGCACCTGGAAATATCTTTTTGGTATCAGACACGGTTTTTTATTATTTTTATTTTTTTCATTTTTATAATCATGCAACGTTTTAAAAACGCAAGTGGGGTACATGGTGGTGGTAATTTAAGTATTAATAATATTATTAATACAATTACTATAGCTTATTTTTATTACCTTTTAATAGAGGATTAATGTTGAATACTGATATGCATCCAGCACTTGCAAATTGTCCTAGTAAAGTTTCTAAATATACCAGTGGAATGCCACATGTTACAAGTGTTAGCAAATACGGGATGAGAAATGCACCTGTAGCGAAAAGAAATAATGGAAATACGATAAATTTTACCGAATAAATTTGGAAATAAATTCGATTACAGGAGAATAACTTACCACCTCCATTTCTGTAACAAAGGTATGGAAATCTCCAAATATTCCCAATTCCAACTGCATATCCGAGACTTGACAGTAAATATTCCAGCTGGCTGCCCCAGCGTTCATGCTTCTCTTTCGCCATTCATATGCTACTAACTCACTAATGTGTATTAGATCCCATCCCAATCGTCTAAATTGAGGATATACTCAATTACTTATTTATTACACATCTCTTTACAAAATCGCCACTGAACTTTAAAAACAAAATATATTTGAAACTATTTAATGACACTACAATTTAAAACTAACTGTGATATTCTAGTGAGAATAAATTATGTATAAATGCTAGTTGGACATTTATGTATTGATTTTAAATGTGAGCTGTCTTTATTTAAATATGATTACATCACATACAAGATATATGTCCTAGATA
Organism: Podotricha telesiphe; assembly: GCA_038994665.1. Lineage (NCBI taxonomy): Eukaryota > Metazoa > Arthropoda > Insecta > Lepidoptera > Nymphalidae > Podotricha > Podotricha telesiphe. Next base: position 374,002 of record JAOYRR010000035.1, read on the forward strand.
TTAGTAGAGTTTCTTAATAAAATGAAAAAAATATGATTTTTAAAATTTCTATATAGATAAAAATGGATCATAAATTTATAGAATTTAAGGACGCAAAGTATCAATTCCAAAGCCGAAGTGGCATGTCATAACTTCAGGTGGAAATTGTTTTGTCGGAGTTGGATCAGTGTCAGATTTTCCTTTAGGAGTTTTTGGTGCTGCCATTGTGTATTGAAGTACCTAAAATATAACAGTTATAACTTTTCAATTTTAAATTTCAATATTAATATCACTATTCTTTATATTTTTTAAATTTATTACTGCAATATAAAGCTTTTGGCAATATTTAACACTCTTTATTGGAAAAATAAAGATGAAATTTAACTGACGACTTTAGAACCATGTTGACATTAGAACACTGATGCAAATTAAATATAAATGTATTATTTTAATTGTTTAATAAAATACAATATATCAAACTATAATTACTGAAAGGTCACCATCTCCCCAGTGAATAGCATCATTTGTCCCGAGAGACTCATCCCAGTGAAAATGCTGCGAGGGTTGACTCCAGTCGGGTTGTCTAAGAGCACATTTTATAGTAGCCAAAGTTACACGCTGTTCTCCCGGCTGCTTAAGATATTGAGAACTTTTCTTATCAGATTTATTTTGCTTTCCCACTGTTGTCTGTAAATTATTGACGTAAAATTTTGTGCAGTTGCTCTTGGAAATTAAACTATTTTTGTTATCATTGTGTCAAATGATATAAGTTTATTTATAATTTTTTCAACAGCCGTATAAATCATTTACATAAAAAGTATTTATAACAAATAAAAATGCATTTAGCGAATTATAGGAAAAAAATAAGGCCAACTGTATATGAACATCTATATCTCGTCAAGGAAATAAGAATCATTTACCAAATAAGAATTACCTCATAAGTTATCTTCACGAATTTTACCCCATAGCAGAGTAATCAGAGAAGAGCTAGTGTCAAGACGAAATCGATATATTACGTAATGATATTAGGGTGTCATACGCGACTTGTAAATTATTAAAACACTAACTACTAACTGCACGACGAAGGTATTTTGTAGTCAATTACATTCATATTAATGAAATTATAAATATTAACTAATAAGTAGAGGAAAGGGGCTCAAAGCGAGCACCAGCCTAAAGCGAACCCCCCATACAATATCAATGTAAGCTAACGAGGTCTTGCGTCTTATAGACATCACCCCCGGCCTCACCATTGTCCCGGGTATCGTACATTACAACTCGGGTTCATGTGGAAAAAAAAGAATTTCGACGTTTTTGTACAAAAAGGTCTTGCCTATTATCAACACGCGTCTTGTGTATATGGTTTATTTCACTTTAACTAAAACATATTTGTATGTAAATACGAACAAACATTTTGGGTAAGGTCTGATGAAAACGTGGGAGTGACGTAAAAGGGTAAAAGGGCAAAGCGTGCATTCCCACTATGCCCTCTACATATACCCATCAAGAACTCCCAGAGTCTTTCACTATTAAACTAAATACTTTGATAAAGGAAACTCCAACGACACCTGATAAACGCGTTCCTTTGAATGATATAAGTGATGCTGCCATTTCTATTGAAATAGACAACATACCTAGCCTGAGTACAGGCCATTATACTGTAATGATTATTAGACCACTACTAGAAGGTTCAAATAAGATTGAAAATGTTATTGTGCAATTAAAATTGATTGTTACTACCCTTTTGATGTATTTACAAATATATTCCTTCTTATTTGTAAATAAAATTGCGTACCTGCAAGGGCCAAGTGAGCATTCGAAAGGGTTTTATATTTTGGATCTTAGATACATATTCTTACCACATTCTCGAAATATATGTATTGACCATGAAATTACAACAAATTTAGCATCAAAAAGAATTAATAGTATAATCATTTATGTAATAATATACATTTTTTTCTTACTTAGACTTTTAGTGCCAGCTTTGGGCCACCTTTCCCTATGTCTAATAATATATCGTACCACTGTATATATTAATCTTATAGTTATAACGGTGCGAAAAGTATCTCTTAGTCCTGTAAGATTTGGGCAAAATATTTTGATAGCTGGCTCTTGAAAATTCATTATTTTATTCCATTGGACATGGTTGCTTTCGAATACTTTGAAATGGCATATCTCACGTGAGTTCTTTGCTGTTAATTGATTGTAAATATCCGACTCGTGGAGTGAAGTTGAAGGTTCTAAATATAAGTGATAGGTTATACTCTATATTAATAAACTTTAATGTTTTTAATATTCACAGTAGGGCATTTTTAAGTTGTACATTGACATTTCTCGCCAATTTTTTCATTTCTTTCTTTCTTTTTTCATTTCTCACCAATTTAAAAACATTGCGTGCTTAGTGATGGAACTTAACGTCACTATTTGTATAACAAGACCGGGGAAAAACCTTATTTGTACAACTGCTAATGGAAGTCAGCACAAATGTTGCATCCAAACCGTCTGCCGGTCACACATATCTTTAATAATTAAAGTAGAAAAAAATAAAAATCAAATCTTTTAAGTTTTATTTATAAGTTTGATTGAAACCTATTAGCGGGCCACATCGTGGCATGCGGGCCTGGGGTTAGACAGCCTTATTCTAGATTTTTTCCTATTATAGTATTTGTATGGACCATCTTATATAAAATATATTTAATTTTTCACAGCTTCACGCTTCCTCCCGCATGGCAGGCTAGTTAGGTGTCAAGATACTCCGTTCTCCTTTTTCCGCTCGAAATCCAGACATGGCGTGTGGAGTAGTGGAACTCAACGCCTTGTCTTAGGTACCAGAGCGAAATTAAAATATTTTGATATTATCATTCCTCCGAGTGGAAATCGAACCCGCAACCAATCGCGTTTACAGTCAGACGACGTCCCACTGCGCCACGATGGCCTCAAATATAAAACAATGTGAAAACACTAGTAACACATATATCGTAGTAATAAACAGTTGTGTCATATTAATTAAGAGGGGATTTCCTTACCGATAGCTAATTTGCTTTCCACAAACGAAGGCGTAAATTTGCCAGACAGCCACACGTCGTCCTCTGGTATCGGAAGCATCTCTATTAGTGAATCATTATTACGGAACATTAGAAAATTTCGTCTAGTTGAGTCAAGCAAAGGTAATTCTAGTTCCACGTGAAAGGCTGTCGTTGCACCCTTCAAGCATTTAAAAAATATTTAATCTATATACATATAATTAAAATGTAACTGATCTCTCACCGTACATGGAAGATATATGAAAAAATATATTATTAGGCGCATTTGTCTATATAATAGAACCCAAAACAACGATTTTTAAATTTCTTTTCTGTTTGTCTGTTTAATCATTTATGAAGATGGCCTTTGGAGTTATTTAATTTATCCTGTAGATGTAATAACTTTAAATTTATTAACTAATAATAAAAATATTAGGCAGACTTTTAGTTATTTTAATTTTCATTACTATTATATTATTGTTACTTGGGTAATTGTACAAAATCTGTAAGTTCCTATCAATTTAAATATATTGAGAGACAATATAGCCTCAATGTCGACGCTCGTCTGGCGATACAGGGAAAATAAATATCAAAATGCCTTAGAATAAGATTTGTACTATAACTAACCATTGCCTTAAATCACAAATACAGCCACAATTACGTTTATGAGTGTAGTGCAGTCGTTAAGTGTTAAAAAACATATATGATTACGTCATAAACCATATGTAATTTCTTTAAATTATGTTTAAATATGTGTAGTAATAGATGAAATCAAAGAACATTAAAAAAAATTGAATAGAAAAAAATACCTTTTCCGATTTTGGTGGCATTGGAATGGACATAATTCTAAAAACTGTAAAATTAAAATAAGCACTTCTTAATTCATCAGGATGAGGGTCCAGCGGCTCTACTAGTCTATCTACAGGAAGAATTTCTCGTCTGTCCAACCATTGCAAGCGAGGCAAGCGCATAAAACTTGTTCGAGCATAGGCTGCACACATCTAGAATTTATTATTATTATTTTTTGGTTATTAATAAATTATTTCCCTAGTTATTTATTTAAAATGCCTATTTTGTGTGCTTATATCAACACACTGAATATATATAAATAGACAAAATAATAATTATTTCATAATCATATATAAATTATAGCGCCATCTATACGCTCTACGTTGCATTAGCTAGCAAACTGAGCATTGGCGGAGCAAATGTGAAAACAGTCCTGTAATAGAAGTAATTTGAATATTGCTAAGAACGCCATCTATATACGATATTTATAAATAAGTGATGGAAACAGTAGAGGCCGTACGGAACATGGATTTCCAACAAGTTGCAAGGCGACGAGATTTGGAAGCATTGATATAGCTGCTAATACATTTTCTAGGTCACAGATGTCATTATCAGACAGATCTAACACAGTAAGCTGTGTGGGCAACTTAGCTAATTTGTCGACATCATCTGTAAATTATATTAGTATACATATTTTAAAGTACTTTTATTAATGCAGTAGATTTAAATGTCAAATTTTGGTTTTCAATTTCAATTACAATATTATAAATTAACAGAATATTATGAGATGATTACTTAAAGAATTGTGCAGTTAACTCCATATTTTTTTGTTTTAAAAGCTAAATGTAAATTTAAATGTTAAAATAAGGTTTCATATAGGGTCGTTAAAATCCTGCTCTACAGTAACGCTTAGACATTTATTTTTTGCAGTTAAAATTTATAATTCAGAAAAAGTTGTTATTCATATTACTAACCATTAGATAAAAGGTTTCTAGCTAGTCCTAAATAAATCAAACTAGGCAAATGTTCGGCAAATGTATCTACGCTGGTAATACTATTGCCCTGTAGTTCTAGGATTTGTAATGTCTGTGGGAGGACGCTAGGATTCACCTCAGCGATAAAATTACCGCATAGATTCAACATTGTGAGATTAAGAAATTTTTTCAATCCATTGTCCAACTCTGTCATCTACACAAAAATGTATATCAGAATTGTTAGGCGATTCAATTTGATAATTTAATTTACATTTTTCTTTTGTCCATACTTTACTGTCCATCACTCTCAAAACTGTGACGCATTTTAAATCTTTTTTTAATCTATCTCTATTATTTTGCTGCACAGCCCGTTTTAATAATTGGGTTATGTTATCCGTCAATGAGTTACAGTTACGGAAGCAGATTTTCTTTTCTTCGTTTGAAAATTTCTCATTGTCCCACAAAAGCATAGGCAGCAAAATTTCCCACTGCTCTTGAAGACTAAAATTAGACTTTTCATCAAGAAAGCCACATAGGATACTATTATTTATTTTATTTTTAAGTGCCTGGGAAAATGACAATTTTGAAATACAACTTTTCAAACATTTGCCTTTATGATGACGTGCAGCTTCTTCTATAAGAGTCCAGTCTATCCCAGTTTCTATTCGTTCTTGGAAACCTAAAAAAATATCTTTGGTCGAGTAGTGGGTAATGAGCGCATTATGTGTAGCTCAAATCATATAATTATTCAGTACGTGTAGTAATGAAACTATTACGCAACGAAAAATATAAATGATGTGTTCAAAAATATATTACAAGATTGATTACCTTCTACTGCGTCAGATGGGATATAGTTAAGGCTTAAGTCACTTATATTGAGTCTTAAGATTTGGGTAAAGGGCTTTTTAGTTGCAATCTCTTTAGATTTTGGCGGCATTTTACGGCGGCATGTAAACTTCAAAAAATATTACGTAAAAAATGTCTGTGATTATTTTTTTACAAATACACAAAAAGAAATAATTATATTTATACATAAAATGAGGTTTTATATTTTCAAATGGGCCGATACGTGAATATAAAATAATAGTATTATAAAGTATTAGAATTTTTATTAAAGAATCGATTGCAAAAGCATGATTTCACATAAATTCACTTATTAATATTTTATTTTTATAGCTAGTAGATATTTTTCACGTTCCCACGTGGAAGTGTCGTTAAAGCAGTATTACTAAGTATTTTAACAGTTCATCGATAGACGTCGCTACAGTAGCTTTACGTATATCCGTGATGTTGGTATTCGCGATGTATGGGCGCCAATGTGTGCGTTGTATTTTAAAACTGTGTTACTAAATCCGTCATGTGTGCGACCAACAGAGACTGAATGTGCTTAATTCATTTATTCTATCAGCTGCCTATTGCCCGCATGTCGTTAATGCTGGACGATTTTAGTTTTAACAAATAGCGTGTATTATTTACTTGAGTTCACGATGTGAGTGACAATGACATTATTTATCTGTAAAAAGTGCGCGGGAATATCAATTGACTTTTAAAAGTTTTTTACCAAGAATGGACGCAGATATTTTTTGTACAGTGCAATAGATTTACACGAGACATAATGTTGAGTGAAAGTTGTCGGAACTAGTGGACTTGTTGACATTGTCTGACTGTGCACCTTAACGCCCTTGCATCATTGGCAATATACCATATATGCCAAGAATTCAATTATATTCTTCCGCAGGCATTTTGTATATATTATATATAGAATATACATTAAGGTAATTATTTCATAAAATTAACAAATATAAGAGTCATTTTTAAATAATGTTTAATAAGAAAACAGTTATTTGCGTTTGCGCATCACATATTTAATTGCCATATAAATGTGATTATCAAAAATATAAAACATACAGGATAAAATATTTTAAAATAAGGTATTTTTTCCTCTTTATTAAATAATTGTTAAAACAAGGAAAACACTCTTGGCACAATTATGTCACTCTCGGACAGTGTCAGGTTGTGCATGTCGTGGGTTTAATTCTTAATCGGGGAAGCTATTCGATTTAAAAAATATTTAACTTCTCTGGTCTGGCCATGTAAAATTAGATATTGAGTTTCACCATCCAGCTTGTTATGTTTAAACACATTGAAGCAATGAGGAGCAAATGGAGAACAAATTGTGTTAATATTAGGTTCCGTTTTGTGTTTAATTTTATGTCTATTAGGCATTAGTTGAACAAAATTTACTTTGCTAGAAATATTAAGAAGTAGGTATATAAAAATTAAAAAGAAATTAAAATCTTTAACCTAAATATATTTTTGTATTTATTTGTATATTTGTATTGTAAAAATGACTGACTACCTGACCTACATGACTGCATTATTTATGCAATAACCAGTTTTTACAGTAAAATTATAATAGAATAATTGGTTATTGTCTTCATTCATACATCACTTAATTACCTATATTAACCAGTTTCTTGCATTTGGTTAATCACCAGTCATCTTAATATTTATTTACTTATGTACGACTACGAGTTTCTGTACGTATAATAAACACTAATTGTGCTACAAGTATTATTATTAAAAAAAAATGAATATTATGAGTTGCAACATTTTTTAACAAGCAATTATTATACATTTTTACTTGGTAAGTTGTAAATATTTCTTCAATAAATGACACAGGTTCTCGCTGCATATGATATAATAGAAATAGGAAATTATATATAAATAATACATAATAGGTTAAGTCTAAATACAAACGTAATATGTAATATGGCAGGGTTATTGTCTCAAAATATTCACTATAAAACGTTAAAAGAGTGTAACTAAAATCTAGATATATTAAGTTTAATTTCTTTCCAACTGTGATATTGCGATAAAAACTGTTAGGCATTATATAAAAAACAAATGTTTCGTTTTATTATATATAATACCGAATAGTATATATATAACTTCTTCGTTCTTCGTTTTTCTCAGCGAAGTGTAGCGGAACTTAAAGGTGCGGTTTGTATTACTTTTTAGTGGAAATTGAACCAACGGCTTCTTATGACCTTCAATAGAGCATGAAATAATTTTCGTGTCACCTTATCGACAAAGATTTAATCTATGAAATATCTATAACAAATACGCAATAATATCTTCCTCCTTTACCGTGCTGAGCTTGCTGCATGTACCCAAAATTTGTACGTTCTAAAAGTTTGCGTTGTAATTATAAAAAAATTGCATACATTAGCTATATCACTACTTTGTTTGTTTGCAAAATATACACAATTACTTAGTTGATAGTGATAGACACGATATAAATACAAAAGGTAAAAGTAAGTTCCTATTTTTAGTTCTCAAGAGGTAAATAAATAATTTATGTCACCAGTTATACGTATAATAAAATTGTACGAATAATTTCAAACTTGCCACTTCAAAAATTTAAAATCAAGATTACGAATTGATATATTATTGAGAAAAATATATTATTCTGTAAAATAATATTATACTGATGTATGAAATTAAATTAAATGGTATTGATGCTCAGTAGAGAGGCTCAGTTATTACAGTAGTAAAATTATTATTAAATTATATTTAAAAAGAGCAGCTGCCGAGTTTCCCACAGGCTCTTCTCAACAGAATTGACAGATAGCAACGTAAAAACAGGACTGACAATAATTATCTATATCTATATATATAATAAAAGAGTAGAAAAGTCAATTCTGTACATGAACGATTTTAGAAAAAATTCAGTTGGGTCCGTTTATATATCGATAGCAGAAGCGAAAAAACCAATCAGTAGAATTTTTGTCTGTCTGTCTGTTACTTTGAGTGTAAATCACGCAAAAACTACTGGACAGAAATGAATCAATTTTAGTAGTAGTGGTAGTAGGTTATAGTCCGGAGGTACATATAGAATAGTTTTTTCCTGACATTTGATTTTGTATTTGTAGAAAAAAAAAAAATGAAACAGTCATTAAATAAAGGTTTAAAAACAAACGTTTAATAAGAAACGTATAGTATAAAAAACATTGCTCGCAGCTCGCACTGCCCTTTTGCTATAAGACTTTCCCATATCCTGTTCCAATGACAATACAATATTTTAGACGTGTTGTTTTCGTCAAAATAGATTTTTTAACGGCTTCATCACAATATATGGTATTTTCTCTATTATACAAATATTTTTTTAGAATGTTTTGTATGCAAAAACCTTTGGGAATAAATTATCTCAATATCAGTTGCACCAAAATCCGATGCGTAGTTTAAAAGCAGGAAGTTCAGGAAAAGACAGATTGAGGTGGAGGGGGAATTTATTTTATACTATGTAGTAATGATGATGATAATAACTAATCATCCTACTAAGATAATTTATTAATGTCGCTTAGGTACAAAAAAAGTGGCTCGGTCTAATTATATCTATTACAAATAAAGCATTTTTTTTTACATATACAATTACAGTACTAACACCGGTAAATATATATTATTAACAGTAAATAACACAACGCTCCTTTGATATACACTTACCTAAATGGCATAACAATAAAAAAAACACGGTAATAGCGCAAGACCTGAATTATTTAAGTCAAATTTCACATTACAGTACATTGTGTAATGTAATGTACAAAATTGTCTCCGTTGTGCAGGAACGCTTAGATCTTTCAAATTACGTAACGGGTTTTAATGTGTTTTTTATTAACTGATAGCGTGATTAATGATAAAAAATAATATACATAGTACAAATATATTTTAGTAGAGTAAAACCGAGAATTTCAAACGTACAATATATTTTTGTTCGCATATAATTCTAACGCTGGCTAAATCTTAAGAGATGTATCTTAAAAATGTGCAAAAAAAAGCTTACGTTGATATTTACCATTTTTATCTTTTACTGATTCCAAAAAATATTAGTTATATACGATACAATTACAAAATAATAAACAGTGTATATTTTTGTCTCATTAAATATGTTGGATATGCTTAAGTTTTTCATACGTTTTCTGAAATATGTTTTACTTATCCTAAATGTATAAAAATGTGTAAATATTTTTCAAGTGTATTATAAAATATTTTTCAACAATATTATGAATTTGTTATGTTAGTGGTTTTAGTGAGAACGCGGGCGGACGAAAAACCGAAATAGCTATTAGTCGCGTAGTGTACGCAGGCGAAGCCGCGAGCGGGTCGCTAGTATTTTATATAAATTAACGATTCGAAAGTGCTTGTAAAAAATAGCCTATTTGAATAAATATTTTGATTGATTGATTGATTCGATTTTATGTATGGACGGCAATGCAATTTTAACTGGTTAATAATTTTTCTAAACAAAATGTTCATGTCGTTGTCATATCGTAGAATCGACGATTTCATGAAATCATCAACAATATCATGAAATGGTCGCATTTCATGAAATGACCAATTATCGATTGACCAGATCATGATGTGGATCGACCAGGTCAATGATAACTTATCGTTTAACAATGTACGCAACTAAACGTGCGACTACTCCACGAAACCGTCGATCTTATTTGAACAAATCGTACACTCCTCTAATCGCTAGCGCCTGCGCCTGCGCTTCTTTGCATACCACTTTGTTAGTAACGAAGTAAAAACTTTAAAGTTTTTGTTTTTTTAAACAAATATTAATAGTCAACGAGGAATAATTTATTCGTTAATTTCACGTAAAAAATGTGTATTTAATTAAAAAAAATATTTTATATTTCAAGTCGATGTGTTTAAGCGAAAATAATAAATCTTTAAAGTTTGTCCATTAGAATTGTAAATTACTTGAGACGTAATATTTTGTGACAATATGCTATTTATCCCACATTCAATATTTAGTTAACGTTACGAGCCAATACATATATTATGGAATTGTTCCTTACAAAAAGATGTTAAGATCATCGAAGATGTTAGTAAAATAATGTGCGATAATCAACTTGAAAATTATTGCAAAGAAACACTATTTAACTTATATAATCATATTTATGATCAATATTCTTTTTTTTCTCTATCACATTCATCTACTATATTAAAAAAGCCCATATATTTATATTATTGAAAACAAATGACTTATCAAAATTATATAAATGTTGGCACAGATATTAAACATGGCGTTTACAATGGAAGAAGGAGGATTCGGGGTTGGAGACTATGTGGCGTTTGGGGTGCTTTGTGCATCATCATGCGCCGGCGGCGTCTGGTACAGCGCGGTGGGCTCTCGAAGTAAAGCCGTTTTGGACATCAAAGATTACTTGCTCGGAGGCAAGGCGATGTCTACATTCCCAGTTGCCATGTCGCTGATTGCCAGGTAATGGTTTTTCTATGAGAACATTAAATTAACAATTTAGTTATACTAAAATAAACAAATGACGAACAAGTAGAAAATGCTTTTATTTGTTATTGTTCATTATACAATTGAAAATGACATTCATAGGTTCTTAGTATTCATTAGTTAAAGAGCTAAAAAAGATTAAAAAAATGGAGCCTATACTTATATAGTATCTCCATATAATATTTCATCACAATTGGTTCGTTGGTTTGAACGTGATGACGTCACAGACAAACGGGCAGACAGAGTTACTTTACCGTTTATACTTACTATGGATACTTTTAAGCAGTTTACAATTCTATTTTAATTATTTTTTAACATTCTTGTGTATATAACTTACTTTATATTGTGAATCTAATTTGTTTTATCCATTCAAATCCATTTGTCCTTCTATATTTAAAATATATCTAATGTCTTATTATATAAATATATTTAAAAAATTGTGTCTGTGGAACACATTTTAAATAAATTAAATAATGTTAAAATGTGGGATTATGCTTTGTTATACGTATTGTTAAAATAACTAGTTGTTAAATAAGATCGTTAATTAATAAAACGTTTATTGGTAGCTATAACTATAATAAAGCAATTATAAGTATATATTTTAATAAATTTTCTATTATCGCATATACTTTTATCATTCTACAATAAAAAATGGTCTTATATTTTACATAATTATAAAGGAAACAATTACTTGATAAGCAAATAAACTTAACTACAAATTAATTAAGTCGTTAATTATAGGCGATAACAGTAGATACTTAGGTATTAAATATAAAAGTATAATTTTTAAATTTAACATTTTTTTAAATTGAAAAACATATTTAGAAAACGTATAAACATTTGAACGCAGCAGGATTCGAACCTGCAATTCGAAACCGTCCAAGCGCTCTAACTGCTTATTACAACTTATTTTTATTGTTAGCATCTCAGTAGAGAAATTTTTCGAAATTTCTGCTACCTAAAGATTGTTCTGCGAACAATCGTTTGGCAAGAGAGAATCCTATTTTTTAAATATTTTTAAAGTGTTAATCACACACTTAGGAAATTAAAGAATATATTAAGAAGACGTATAAATATTTGAACGCAACGGGATTCGAACGCGCGCCTCTTGAAAATCGTTCAAGAAACGCGCCCAAGTTTTTATACGTTTTCTAAAATTGTTTTTTTATTGATATATTTATTTTTAAAGAAAGTTTATTTTATTAAACCATTTTTACACATGGAGACGACTTACAACTATGTTGTAGTGCATTTATAAATATATTGAAAATATTTAATAATAAAATATAATAAGCAATACCTCTGTAATGCTACGCATAGATTTAAAAAACTGGTTTTGATCGCTATAAGTATTTGTGCATTTAGCATTATCGGACGTTCTAGTGGATAGTTTGCATAACCAATATCATGACTTATTCTTAATATAATAACGTACCATTGATAAGGAGGCCATGGATCTAACTATATACACAACTGTTGTGGGTTCAATTCCCACTCGGCAGAATGATTGTATTTTAATTACTTTATTTCTCCGCTCTGTTGACAAGATAAAATGGGGCGTTGAGTTGCGCCACTCAAAACGAAATGTCTTGGATTCGGGCAAGTGGAGTTCTGGACACTAGATTCTCTCTGAGTAGGCAGAGCTAGCCTGCTATATGGAAAAGAGTGTAAGGAAAAAACAATAACGTTGAGGCCATACTGGTGCCGCGCCGTGGGTAGCGTCAGATTGTAAACAAGATGGACCTGATGAGATTCGATCCGATCCTAAATTGGGGGAGTGATTAAATATACCTAATTGTAATTTTTTGTTGCCGCAATATCTCAAAAAAGAAATTTATCAGAAAAAAATTGAAACTAATAATAAAATGAATATCCAGTGCTAATTACAAATAAAGAGAGTTAGGACTTAGTAGTTCGGAATTTTTAAAATTTAAAAAAAAAAATAGAGAAGTTGTGTTAATTATTGTGATAATTAATAGCAAATCGCGAGAACATGAACCGTTCCTTGAGGTACCAAGGAGTAACAGTATGGTAAAGGAGAGTGCAAATGGCATCTGTGTTTTATCGTCAGCCATTTTAGTTGAGCACGATATTGGGACACATGGTCGTACTCTCTCAGTCCAAAAATAAATCTTATTATAATATTTTGTAAGCGCTCGAGCTTATTAACTAGTTGCTGAGACAAATATAAATAACTGGAATCCGCATAATCTATGATAGGAAGGAGAAGAGTATGGGCTAGGGATATTTTGGATTTAAGGGTAAGAGATTCTTTCATCTTCTCAATTCGCCTATGGCTGAGAAAAACTTAAGACTAAGCGTGAGCGTGAAACGTGAGGTGACCAGGAAAATGTGCCATCCATCCTGATTCCCAAATTCTTAACACTCGCACTAAACTCCAAACTAACATTATCAAGTGAAACTGACGGTAGAGGTGAATTTATTTTTGACAGTTGCTTAAGGTTACCAAAAAACATACCTGAAACTTACTAGGATTTACAGAGAGTCCAATAGGAGTTAATTTTAGTGACCGCACTAGAGATGTTATTTGCAGCTGCAGTTGTATAAATTTTTAAGTCATCTGCGTAAAGGTGGTAAGATGACGATATGTGTTGAGTGAGAGTGTTAATGAAAACAGAAAAAAGTAAAGGGGAAAGCACACTACCCTGTGGGACCCCAGCGTTGATTTGGCTTAGGGAAGATTTCCTGCCGTCCAGTTTAGTACTTTGTTTGTAACCGTGAATATACGAAGAAAACTATTTAGTAGCTTTAGAGGAAATATTGATAGACTTTAAAATTGCTAGAAGAATATCAAAGTCTGTGTATTGTGAAGGCTTGAAAAAATCTAACAGAACCAGCAAAGTGACTGAGAGCTTATTAAGAGCTGTGACCGTGCTGTGACCAAGACGGAAACCAGATTGGAAAAGAGACAGTTTATTATTATTATGCAAAAACCGGCACATTTGCTCATGCACAATACGTTCTAGGACTTTAGATAGGAAAGGAAATATAGAAATTGGTTGATAGTTAGAGAAGGATGTTGGATTGGACACTTTAGGAATAAGCTTGTCATTGACAGTTTCCGCACTAAATATGCAATCCCAGTCAATAAGGCCAAGATCATTCATAAATTTTTCGTTATCTATCATTTGCATGAGATCGTGATATGAAAAAGCCTCCGCTTTTTTTTGTAGATTAGTAGATTTGTCCAAAAGTAGCAACACGGTTAGTTGACGAGACAATCATGAGGTTTAATAAGGATGGCGTACAGCCAGGGAATAGGTGGGTTGCATCGGTACGAAGAATGTCCAGGTTTGAGCTATTAATCATAGCTTTTAACCTATTTGCGCGAGAGTCCTTTCTAATTAGGCATGTCTTAAAATCACCTATTATAATAGTGTGGTCAGCTCCTGGAACATATATTTCTAATACATTCTCAAAATAATCAAAGTAGTTTACATGTAAAGTAGGAATATAAAAGTAGAGTAGAATTTTAATAGTGCCAAACAAAACTTCTATTAAAATATGCTCCGATGAGTTTGAGTAGCCTGAAGGTGATTTGTCTAGTATAGTGAAATACCATTATATGTGAAAATATTTTTTATAAAACATCCAAGCGACATTATTCTAACTAACCTAACCTAACTTTCCATATTAACTCAGCTTTTAAGATAAATATAAAAATCAAACCTTGTAACGCTCCATTTAGTTTTATAAATATTATCTTTTATATATATTATCTTTATTATATTATAGAAATAATTTAAAATATTGTTAAATTTATTCACGCAGTTATGTTTCCGGTGTCACGATATTGGGTACACCGGCGGAGATATACAACTACGGTACTCAATACTGGCTGGTGATATTTGGTGTAATACTCAGCTGTATGGTGGTAGCTACTGTGTACTTGCCTGTATTCTGCACTCTAAGGCTCTCATCCTCTTATGAAGTAAGTATGGATTTTATATTATTTTTTAAATTTTATTTACGTTTTTTCTACTAGAAAAACTTGACTTTTCTCTTGAAGATAATATATTTTTTACTACCTACGATTTTTTATTACTAACCAAGTACAAATTACGAATTTAAATGAATTTCAACGTATAATAAATTATCTTATTAAGAGTATAAAGACATATTATTATAGTTATATTTACCGTTTCCCAAAAAAACAGCTTTTATGTTGGGAAATGTCGAATTTAATTTGATATTTTACATGCTTTTATTCAATACACTTTTAATTACATGACTGATTCAAACGGACTCGTATATAAACAATCAACTGGCTGAGACAAAAATAATATTGTGCATTTTCCTTAATACAATCGGTTATATTATATATGCAATCTCGATTATATATTAATTAATTTGTATTAAATAAAGACTAGTAACTAAATCATAATGTCTAAATCACATTTCATTGAACAATGAAACGGTAAAAAAGGATTACTTCTGAAGGGGCGCAGTTTTACATACAAAAAAGTCAACTCATTTAACATAGCCAAATCACATAAACATTAGCTGTAAGCGTTCGGCACTATTATTAAATTGAATCGTTTGTAATGTAAAAACTTACAACGACCATTTAAATACTATATCAAAAATATTGTTCTCAAGTAATTGGTTTAGGTCTTATTGATAATAAATGTCTATAAATTGCAACTGAAACTGATCTCAGAAAATGTTTGAAAGATGTCGAAAAGTACGATATATAATATATCTGTTTTATCTTATTTGATACACCTTAGATCTTATCTTTATTTGTTGATTTATCACTGGGGACTGACAAGTACTGGCGTATTGTGGACTTTGTATGCTAGAAATGAGGCTGGTGTACACTCAAGCATTCGCTACTAATAGCGAGTAAGTAATAAAAGTAAAAGTAATAAGTATTACGCTGACATATTAATTTATAGCTCTAAAGCTATAAATTAATATGTCAGCGTAATACTTATATTCGCTTTCTTATCTTGTTATACAGATTGGAATATTAGTAAATAAATGTATATTTTTGTATTTATTCAATTGAATTATAAATAAACAAAATAAATATATGTATATAGGATTCATTCAAGTACATACTTAATTAATATATGTTTATTTATTATTGACAGATTTTGCGGTCGCATTTTCCATTAATTCATTGTTCTGAATATTATGGATGTAATTATTTTTTATAATGTCAATTTTCAATTATTGTTATTTGTATTTTTTTAAAAAACAGGTGACCTAAATACTTTATATATTACAAATTAAATGAATGCTTTAATCAACTATTGTGTATTTGTTTCAGTATTTAGAGCTTCGATTTAATCGCCATGTCCGTGCGGTGGCATCGATTCTCTTTCTTTTAGACGAGGTAAGCATGATTACATAATTGTGAACACTGATAAACGGAAACATGTTCAATGTAGTATTAATACTTAATACTGGTCAGTTATAATACACTGTACCTATATGCGACATAACTTCACAGTTAACTTAACTTAACTGATAAATACAATATAATTTTATTTTATATTATAATCGAGAACTATAAGCATATTTATATGATTAAATACTTTTTATTCCATTTTGCTTGCTTTGGAAATGAAATAAATGTTAATGTTAGAAATGTTTAGATCTTTGTAATTAAATGAATAACAATGTCTATCTCAATTTACATAAGGAATAAATTTGAATACTATTATGATTACTTTTTTAAAGTACACTTTTTATAATGTTTTCTATATATAATAAATTTGAAAAACACTCATAGAAATTGGATTAAAAAAAGTTAAATATGTTATCTTTTAAATAAATTGCTTTAGGTGTATATATATATGCTATTTAGGTTTTATAAATCATCTCTTTTCTTCATCTAACTCATTATTTCCGTTGTCATTGCAGTCCGATAGATACTGCTCCGTACTAAAGTAACTAATACTAATGTAGATTTTTCTTGAGCAAGCAGATTGCTGTTATTATGAAGAAAGAGGCTATCTATATTGTACATTTTTTATACATATTTTGTTTTCGTTTTTATCAAAGTGTATCCAACTTTATAAATAAACATGGTCTCGTCTTGAATGTCGTATAAAGTATAATCGACTATTGTTTGTACCTGACAATACCGTGTAAAAATAGTAGTTTCTGTATAGTAATATATGTCAGCAACCACAACGGTGTACTAAAAAACAAACTTTTATAGAACAAGTAAAGTTAGAGAAATACATTTTTATATGTTTTTTTATATTTACACACTAGCGACCGCTTGCGGATTTGCCTGCGTAAAACTACACGACTAAACTATTTCGCTTTTTCGACCACCCGCGTTCGCACATAAACCACTAACTTTGCTTAAATTTATAATTTAAATGGTTGTAACTTTTTTATATATTTGCCGATTCAAAATAAAATAAACACTTATTGTTAAGGGAAACTTACCAAAATACAAAAGTCAAACTGCATTAAAATCGATTCAGCACGATTACTACGACTATCGCACAGACAAACGGAAAAGAAAATTAAAAATCATTGTTTTAGGTTCTATTATATTGATAAATGCCCCCAAAAATATATTTTTTATATATCTTCCATGTACAGACAGCGATCAGTTACATTTTTATTATATTTATAGAAGTTATCAGTATTTTAAACACTAATTTAGTTTTAAGTTACTTAATATCAGTATTTTTGTGTGTTCAATTAAATTCACAATTTAAATCGTGGTTAAGATGATTTAGTTCATAAAGCAAACGAATGCACTTCATAAAGTGACTTTAAACTCAAAGACGTTATCAAACAATGCTATTACAGTTATTACATTTATATTTATACAACTCATATAATTTCTATTATATTATATATCCATATACGCAAAAGCATATAGTTCTTTGTTATCACAGGTGGTCTGTTCGTCTAATATCTGATTAATATCTACATAGATGCCATCATGACGAGCAAGGACAGCCACTCTGACTGTAAACGCGATTGGTTGTGATATTTCAATTACTTTATTTTCACCGCTCTAAAAGCCATAAACTGAGAGTCTTGACACTAGGTTCTCTATGACTATCAAAAAATAGCTAGCTATAAAGTAGTATTATAAAAATGTAGGAACAAAAAGTAAGCCAAATTAAATCAACGTTATTGTTTACTCGTTATTATAAATGCGGTAGTATAAACGTATTTATAGATATGGATCTAATTGCCGTCCAAGGATGGTCCCCACGGTGGACTTTGCTCGGTTTAAAGTCCACGTGCGTGGACAATGGTCAATTGACCATTTTACTAATAAACGTGGACTAATTTACACATGTCTTCATGAAGAGCTAACTTTAAATATATATCATAAAAATACCATTATGTCTTATATATTATACGTATACTATATAATATTTATTTAAGATCATCTTGTCAACGTTACAAGATGATATTTTGAATTTTCATAATTTAAGTATACACAGTTTATATAAACTAATGTTTTTATGTTTTTTTCCTCATTTTTATAACTAACTCTATTTTACACTAAATTTTTCGTATATTATTTATGTTATAAATTCTATTTAACTAGGTTTACACAAGTCGAGTGTCTTTAAGGTAACTACTTGAAGGTGAAATGCAACGCCGCGCTTTGTTATACAAGCGCGGGGAAATAAACATTCCTCCAATTGGGGATTGAACCCACAATCATCACGTTTGCAGTCAGAAGCCCAACTGCGCCATGATGCCTATATTATGTCAATAACAAATAAAAAAATTTTATTCATCAGGTATTGTTCCTGCCGATGGTAGTTTATGTTCCTGCATTAGCATTTAATCAATGTAAGTTAATTTATACGATATTTAGTTTTAACGTATTTATGTGACGAGTAATTTGATTACGATATTCAAATTGAAAGAAATAATTTTAATATATAAATATATCAATTAATATACAAATATATTGTTTTATGTAGTAGAAAAAACAATTAAAATATTCTTAACATTTTATAAAGTGATCATCACATACTTAGGAAATTGAGAAACATATTTTTAGAAAGCGTATAAAAATTTGGACGCAGCGTGATTCGTACCCGCGTCTCTTGGAAACCGTCCAAGCGCTCAGACCGCTATGCCATCTGTTTGTCCGTTTCGTTCATAGTTACTGGATGGTTGAGTACGAAACTTTTTTTGTACTATAGCAATTAGACTGGGCAGGACATAAAGGTATCATTGATTACGAAGAATGTAACCTGACGTAAAACCATCATGGAACCCATCTAAACTATAATAAATAACGAAATGTCGCCTTAACAAATTTTTTAAGTTAAGCGTGATGCGTATTTTTCGTTCATATAAAAAATTAAAGATCAAACAAACAATTAAAGATCAAACAACTGATGAAGAACTATAATATATCAGTTACTTGTTACTGTTCAGTGTGATGAAACGAAAGAAGTCGCGGGCAGCGACTAGTACTATAATAAAACTAACTAACTAACTATTTCTTCTTCTTCTTAATGTTGTTTTCTTTTTTCTTTTCTTTTAAGCTTAAACAGAACTTAGGTTATATTTGATTTTGACGAGTAGAATTGATTTTGCGACTTAACAACTTACTTTAGTGGACATTTAGTAGTACACTTACGTACATATTAGAAATTTTTATTTCTTAAGATACTTTGTTTGTTATTTTTCGACTATATTCTATAAATAATTAAAATTGATTGATAAAAATATTTTTGTGGCATTTATCATTTATATGTATGTATTTTTCATTTTCAGTGACTGGTTTTAATGTTTTTATCGTGGGTGGTGCTATGGTCGCAATATGTGGCATTTACACCGTATTAGTGAGTAGAATTTTTATTTTGGGTTTTTTTTTACTTACCTTTCTTTATATTTTCCTGTTATTCTTTTATTTATTTTTTTTAAACTATGTTCTTAAATATATAATTTAAAAAGGTATACATTTAAAGAATGATAAAATCTAAGATATATCTATTTTAATAACACATTATAATATTTCACTAGGGTGGTTTGAGAGCGGTAGTATGGACGGACTCTGTTCAAACCGGTATAATGTTTATTGGAGTGATGTTGGTAGCTGCAGCGGGCACTATGGCAGTGGGTGGCGTGGATGCTGTGCTCGGTATTGCCAAAGAATCAGGAAGGCTGGACTTATCTAAGTTAGTTTTCTTTTTCTATTTTAACTACACTCATCTTCTACATATAGCAGGGTAGGCAGAAAGAACTTAATGCTGTTAAATACTCCGGTGTCTCCGATGACTTTCAATCAACTTTTAACGCCACGTTTGCCGAAAGAGAATCGGATTTCTTTTCTTAATAAATTATGAACTAAATTGATCATGGCGTGTTATGTCGAACGTCCATCTACTGCGTCGACGGACGGATGGCGGAAAATAACACCAATTCTATTTGCAATTTGAAAAACTTTAAATTCTTCATTTATTATAATGCCAAAATATTATTATAAAAATATTGGCGTCTCATAGAGTGTAGTTAGGAGGTTTTTGCCTAGCTGTTATTTATAGATACATTTTTTTCTATAGTGAAAAAAGGTCAATATATTTTCGCGGTTTTTTTGCAACTTGTTTTTTAGTTTTTACTAAACTGTAGTTATTTTATATATTCATGTTAAAAGTTAAGATAAAACCGGTTTAGATTGGAAATAAATGGTTTTATCGATAATCTTAATATGCCATATTTAGTAGAAGAATAGTGTGGTAATGGTTCATTAACGAAGTGAAAGACTCCTCACTTTTATACTTTCCGTTGAGTAGCAAACTCAATATCACGATATGTCTTGTCGGACCAGGAATTCAAAAATATTTTAAATGCACCACGACGTATATATTATAAAATAAAAATATTACTTTTCAGCTGGGATTTTTCACCATACGAGCGTCAAACGGGATGGGGTGCGGTTATAGGAGGGTTTCTTTACTGGACTTGCTTTAACTCTGTCAATCAGACTATGGTACAGCGTTATATTGCTCTACCGAGCAAAGGGCAAGCTATAATGTAAGATGACGATGCGTTATACTATTACCTAAGTGTTATGTAAAACGAGAAGTGTTCGTGTAATTTCCATAATAAATCGCCTCTATGTTATTATCATTGTGAGTTTTGACGAAGTGATTTAATTACGCAGGTTATTTTATATATGGCATTCGATTTGCAATTGACATATAAAATTAGGTTAAGTACTTCGCCTTAATACAGAAGCGAGTTTAAAATTTAAAATAAGACGCTTATACCTTTTATGTTTCTTGATATATTATACTACCTAAAACAGGTTTACATAAAAAAATATCGCGTATTTATTCGCGCGATGCTAACGATGGATAATGCCTGAATAAATAAAAAAATTAAGATCTCGTCCTCGTCAATTTAGTATTATTTTTGCTTAGGCTCCTATGTCTGTTGAGAATAAGGATGAATGCCATAAATATATTATTACTTTAATTATATGAATAATAAGTGTAGCAAGAAATGTATATACATATCTGTGTTCACCGGAATTAAAGTGTCTAACCATTTTTTTAGAGAACACCTACTTGAACTGTCTTGTAGATAATAATAATGCCGGTGACGTCATCACGGCCGAGCCGGGTCGCCAGTAAGTCTCCATTGTAATGTTTGCAGTGCTCTGTCCATATTCTGCTTGGGCGCCGTGCTGGCGATATCGCTGTGCGTGTGGTGCGGGCTGGCGGCGTTCGGCGCGTGGGTGCGCGGCGGCTGCCAGCCCGGCGGCGCGCCGCTGCTGGACGACCGCCTGCTGCCCGCCTTCGTGACGCACGTGGCCAGGGCGCAGCGCCTGCCCGGCCTCGCGGGCGTCTTCTTGGCGGGGGTGTTCGGAGCTGGGTTGAGGCATTCCTTACTGTCTTATTGATATGCATGTTGCATGTCGCATGTCGCATGTCGCATGTCGCATGTCGCTGTGGTGTAGTCTCATTTTCTTTTCGTCCTTTCGGGTTATCAAATATGAGTTAATTCTATTGTATGCATATGCTAGGCTATATAGTACAAGTACAATAGTTGTACTGTTATTTTTGTTTAAACAAATAAAAATTAAACATATTTTCAATATAACATCGGTTGCATTTCGTAAAGTTACAGTAAGTAAATTAGGATTGCATCTCTGAATATATGTCCTGTATTGTCCGTCTGTGTTAATTGCAGTGTAAAATGCATATTATTGATGTGATATTGTATTCGTTTCTTATATTAATCTCTCTCCATACACATTACATATTGCATATTTCAACCTTCTTTAATTTTTGTACAGTACCGCTTATGTGTAAAATTGTAGTAATTCTTGATGTTATTAAAACCTACTCACATCCATATTTACCAATAAATTTTTTAAGTAAATCAACAAATCCACAATATGTATTTTTAGATCTTTATACTAGATTTCCTAGATAATAAAAAATATGGGCTGCAGTGGCACAGTGGAACACAGCCTGTATGTAAACTAAATATTTTAATGATTTTAATTTCCCCGGCCCTGGTAACTCAAAGCGCGGTGTTAAGTTCCGCCACTTAACACACGATGTCTTGAAAATTGAGAATATTTTGACACTAGGTGACAAAACGTTCAACTGCGTTTTTTTTTACATAGGCACGTTTTATCGTCAAATTTAGAATCTTTTATTAAATCCCTTATAAATGATCAAGACTATTCGCTAGTTAATATATTTTTTATTAATTTTCACATTGCTGCATCATTTATATCGAACGATGTTAAATTTAAAACAAACAACCCTTTTTGTTCACAAACTCGTAACGCAATGAAAATACATTTTAAGCATGAAATTTGTTCTCATAACCATAGAGTATAGTAACATAATATATACCGTTTATATTTGTAACATATTACCTAATTATACCATAACAGTATCGCTTATTCACAAGTTATCTCCCGCAACTTTTTGTTCGTGATCTTTATGATTTTTGCCATTTGCAATAGAAATAGCATATTCTACATTTAGAAAACGCGGGATTCGAACCCGCGCCTCTTGGAAACCGTCCAAGCGCAGTGACCCCTATATATGATAAGTGGAAAGTGTACACTTTAAAATGTTCAAAATATTTCTATTATATTTTATGTAGTTTCGACCGTAAAACGTAAAATTTCGCTATAGAAATGTTCCCGTTGAAATTTTAGTAACACCCCTACACTTGGCCGTTATAATAATAATAAAACGAGTATACATTAATATTTGTAAGATATTACCTAATTTCCCATAATTACTCCAGCTCCCTCTCGGCGGTACTGAACGCGTGCGCTCTAGTCGCGGTGGAGGACATCATGCACGGCTGGCTGCGGCTGAAGCTGAAGCCGCTGACCGAAGGCATCCTCGCGCGGGCTGTGACCGCTGCGTTGGCTCTGCTGTCCGTCCTCACTTTGTTCGTGGTGGGAAAGCTTGGAGGCGTTCTGGGTGAGACTGAGAGAGATATTCAATTTCATTTACAGTCAGGCCATCGTGGCGCAGTGGGATAGCGTCTGACTTTGCACGCGTCGGTGTTGGGTTCGAATTCCACTCGGGGGAACGATTATATATTATTTTTAAACATTGTTTTAAAGTGTTTTCAGCATATTTAGGAAATTTAAGAACATATATTTTGAAAACGTTTCGAAGGCAAAGCGCGGCTTTTGGTTCCGCCATTTAACACAGAATGTCTCGATTTCTGGCGGAAAGTGGAGAACGGAGTGTCTTGACACTAGGTTCTTTCTGACTTTTTGTATATATATGGTGAACATTCAATTATGTACATGTAACACGCCACTTTGCATTGTAATTTTCAAAATAATATAATTCACTAGTTATCTCCAGTAACTTTTTGTACGTGAACTTTATGATTATCGCCATACTATTTCTATTCTACATTTTTAGAAAACGTATAAAAATTTGAACGGAGCATGATTCGAACCCACGCCTCTTGAAAACCGTCCAAGCGCTCTGACCACTATATATAATAATATTTTAAAACATCAAAAATGTTTCATCAAATTTTATTTTATGTAGTTTCAACCGTAAAACGTAAAATCCCGTTATGAAAATGTTCCCGTTGAAATTTTGGTAACACCCGTATACTTTCCACTTATCATGTATATACCAGGTTATATTTTTGTGTACATTAGTTCGTAGATATATTATTTAATAACAAAAAATATACCAATAATGTATGTTCCATACATTTCTAGATTTCAGTGTACGTACCCTAGGTTAGGTTATTCATATTGTATGATTGCAATAAATTCTTTGGCAGGCTTCCATTGACGCATTATTTTTAAAATATACTCAAGTGCAAACTTCTGAAAAATAGAATTACATTGTAACATTGTCTTTCATGCTTTTTCATAAATCAAGATACGCAGCCGATTTCGTTACGATTTTTGTATTAAATATTTTTTGTTAGTATTTTTATATTAATTATTACATGATATATCTATAATAATTATTAGACAATAGGGATATTGGACGGATTAGAAAATAAACAACCAATAGTACGATAGCAATCATATTCTATAAACACATATAGTGTAGGCGGTAAATAGGTATTCTATTTAGAGTATACAAAGAATTTAAGATTAACCTAAGGCGTATGTGGGTATACGCCTTAGGATATACTAAATTTATATCGAAAACTAATACGTACATATTTTTAACAGTTTTTAAAGTGTTAATCGCTCTAAACAACAAATATTAGTTGTATAAAGCGTATAAGAATTTCGACGTAGCTGGATGTAGATTGCATGGCTAAGCGGTCAGAGCGCTTGAACGGTTTAGAGAGGCGCGGATTCAAATCCCGCTTCAAATTTTGATACGTTTTCTAAATATGTCTTTTTCAAATATTAGATACTCATATCATTCTGGATAGTTCTAAGAGGTGAAATGATCATATTAAATAATATTAAGTGTATAACACTCAAGAGAAATTCACTTAATTTTAATTTTAAACAGCAAACAGCTAAAAAAATTTAGAAGAAGAAGAAGAAAGTAAAAGTTGTGTAAGAACGAAATTTGTCTTCATCCAGGCGTAGCAACAGCTTTGTCAGCGATCGCGGCCAGCGCCACCTGCGGCATTTTTACATTAGGCATGGTGTGTTGGTGGGTAGGCCCTCGCGGGGCCGCTGCGGGGGCGGCGGCCGGGGCTTTGATGGCCGGCACGCTGTCGCTGGGCACGCAGGCTGCTGCGGCCCGAGGACTGAGAGCTCCCCCTGTTAATGTATCATCCGCTTGCTTCCTAAACACTACTTTCGTTATGGAAGACAGCCTGGTATGTCTGCTTTCTTGATTTAAGTCTGTTGCAATGGTTATCTACATTTCTTTTTTAAACAATCCACTTTGTCATAGAGATATATTAGATAGACTGGAAGCTCGATACGAAAAACAAATATATTTCACAATAAATATACATTCAGAGTTCAAGTACAAATTAGTTTGTATTATACGAAAAAAATATGTAATTTAGAATTGTGCTAACATTATTTATCGAAATTGATGCAGCATTATAGAGAAACAATAGAGAATACCACGTATGTAAAGCATAATATTAATACTATTAATTTACTATTAATTTAATTACGTTTTCTCAGGACCCAGAAACCGTATTCCCTCTTTTTCGTCTGTCATACCACTGGATTGCTCCAGTGGGCCTCCTTGCCACGCTCGTGGTAGGGGCCGTGGTCGGTTGGTTCTTCGACAAGAAGGATAGTTCCAAAATGGATGCAGAATTGTTCACTCCTGTCATTTGGAAGCTGTTGCCAGTCGAAGCTCACGACAATTGCGGAATTACAAGGCGAACTCTGAACAATAAGGACCTGGACGCACCAGCGCCATCTGCGCCGCTTATATTGGAACAAATATCAGATAAGGTCCTTTTTTTTATCTAGTTAAACCTAGGTTGGTAGAAATTTGGTTTTAAGTATGTTATCAAAATCGAACTTTTTCAGTAAACACATATATACACTTATTCCGACGAGGATTATTAATTATGAAATTAAATAATGAATCAAAAAACTACCAAGAAAGAACGGACGTTATGTGGTTTTTAATACATTTCTAAAGTGAAGTCATCACAAGTAGAAATTATTGTGATACAATTTAGGTTAAATCTGGACTGTACGGAATGTTTTTGAGCTAAGCTTTTTTAGAGTCTGCATTTTGCAAGTGTTTGACCAGTTTAGTTAAATCAAGGGACAATTCGATAATCGACATATAATTTGTCATATAATGACCAAAATATAATTTGTCTTTGTATATTATGCACAATGAATAAACATTGCACAATAACATTGCACGATATCATGATATATAGAATAAAGTACTGTTTTGTTCTTTAAGTGTCTTAACTATAATTTATGAAAACCAACTTTGTACTTCTAGTAAAGGATATTCTAATAATATATTTTGTATTTTCAGGTTAATTTAAACGGAGAAACCAGTAGATGATGTGACAGACACATAGTAGTACAAATAAGAATTCGAATACTTAATATAAAATAAAAAACTTATTTTTATATGTTATATAAATGTTTCAAAACATGAGCATATAAGTTTGAATAAGTACTTAAGCAGAAATTTGTGTAGTGTAGCTTAAATACAGTACAAATTTTTGAAATAAGGAAAATTCTTAGTTAATTTGTAATCTTTAGTAAAGTATGTACTTATAAATGGCGATAGAATTTATAAAAGTATATTTATTTTAGTTATTCGTTTGTAAAAGTTCCACTTAACTATGTATATATATAAATATAGATTATAATAAGGTTATAGAAGTATTACAGTTTAACATTTTTAGGAAACGTATAAAAATTTCAAACGCAGCGGAATTCGAACCCGTGTCTCTTGGAAACCATACAAGCGCTCCGATAGCTACGCCACGCGTTTAAACCCCGATGCGTTCAAATTTGTGTATGTTTTCTAAGAATGTTTCTAATATCCTAAATATTTAAAAATGTTAAAATATTACAGCATAATTTTCATATAAATTTCGATTTATTTTTGTTTTCAACATAATGTTTTCGTATGAATAATACTCTTAGTAGTCTTATTTCAAACAAAAATTCTATACAAAAGTTGTTTACGTAATTGTATAGTAACTAGTGCAAATATAATAAAATTGACTTTTACGAATATAAATTCTGATATTCATATTTAATAAGTTCCTTGTTGAACAATGACGTTGGAAATTAAATAAGATAAATGCAGGTATATGTATTTTAACAAGAGGACCCTTTGACGCGTAAAATAAAAGGCAACATATGCCTTAGCAATTTGTAGATATATTAAACACATAAAAAACTATACAAATAAATAAAACTGCAATATTTCTTACAATTTTTATGTGTGTGTGTGTGTGTGTGTGTTTGTTCCGACTTATCTCTGGAACGGCTGGATCAATTTAGACGGGACTTTCACTGGCAGATAGCTGATGTAATAAGGAGAAACATAGGCAATAATAATTTTATTATAGGATTCCACGCGGACGTAGCCACAGGCGCAGCTAGTTTTAATATTATATATTTGTAACGTGTTAAATTTTATACTTAGGTGCTGTGTATTTCGTAGGTGTTCTGTCATCGTTCAATAGGTATTGTTTTAAATCAATATAAAAAAATTATCAACTATAAAATCGTGTACACACTAAATTGCTGTAAGCTTTTTATAATAATATCTTGCTAAGGTACAAAATATGAGCCTTGCCATTAAATAAGAACTAAAAAATTTTAAAAGTGAAAACTACCTATTACTAAGATTATGTAAAGATTCTCATAGATTTCCTATAATATATTTTTATATATAGATCTCTTTTTTGAGTGTTTTTTTCTACGTATATTGAACATTTGGTAAAATAAGTGTAAGTTTACTGCAATAAAACAAAATACAAGGACTTAAAAGGATGGTGCATATGTAGAACAAAGAGAACAATCATTAAGACAATGTAATGAAGGTATAAATAAGAATAAAATATGAACATAAATATGAATTAAGCCAATAAAATTGAAAACTAGAGCTGAGAAATGAAAATAATTTAAATTTAATCATTTTAGCGAATGGGAATCGTACCCACAACCATCGCCTATAGTATGATACACTCACACTGCGTAACACAACTATAAGTGTTATTACAGTCTCAGTATTTTAGACGACATATGTATGAAAATATTGTGAAATTCAATATTTACATATATAATAGATACGTGGAGTTGAGTTGCAATGGTTGTGGGTTCAAGTCGTAGAAAGTACTACTTAATACTAAAAATTGGTGAGCGAAATGATTTTTGAATAGGTTTTCTACGTAAACGTTTTTAATAATGTTTCTAGACTCACTCTACTAAAGTAATTTTAGAAAAACATAATTTTTAAGTATTTTTTTTGTTAATAATAACTATTTAACGAACTGTATATGAAGTTGTAAATGTTACAGTAATGTATGTAAAATGAAAATCATATACCGTTTTATTTTCATTTTAAATACATACTTATATTGTACAAATTAATCTATAATTTACAGAATAAAAATATCAATATTTATGTATGATTATTATTATCCTTACAAAATATATGAGTGAGTATGTGGAAAGCTACCTCTTATTATATAATATACATAAAAAATAACATTAAAAAAATTACAATTTAAAATAAAAAAAAAGTAAATGTACGAACCGTCTATAATTATTCCTTCCATAAGTGTGACTAGACCACACGAAACGATTGGCCTTTGTCACTAACGAAAAAATGAAACAATAATTGCAATATTTGTTGTATATATACAGAACAAAGAATTATAAGCGGATAACACGAAAACTATATTTAAGAAAAACTTATATTTAAAAACCGAACGAAAACAAAAAACGAAAAAAAATTAAACGCAGCGGGTTTGATCCCGCACTTCTTGAAAACCGTTCAAATGTTCTGACCGCTAAGCCATGCGTTCTAAATCCGTTTACGTCGAAATTCTCATACGCTTATCACAACTTATGTTTGTTGACGGTCTCGCTGCGTTAAAAATTTTATACGTTTTCTAAATACAAGTCTTTCTATTTCCTTAATGTGTGAATAACCATTGAAATTAAAAAGAAATATATATATTTTAGACTTTATGTAAATACCTTAAAAATATAAGGAAATCCTGTCTCCATTTAGATTGACGCAAGATCGTTCAAGGGTATTATTCAGTAAGCGTGCGACATTTTCGTCGTATTTAACTTTGAAAGTTATAAAATTGCGGAGGCGAGGTGAATAACGTAAATACAGGTGGTGCAGTTGCCAACTCCGCGCGTGCCGCTGATTTACATCGGCTATTAAAAGTCTCGCATTATGTTTTTCATGTATTCAAAGCTCCATTTGTGTCTAAGGAATTGCGCTTAAGGAATTTGGAATAATAAAATACGATATATGCAAATATATTGATGACTAGCGACCGGCTTGCGGCTTCGCCTGCGTAAACTACATGACTAAACTGATTAGACTTTTCGCCCGCCCGCGTTTTCACTTAAATGATATAGCTGTAACTTTTTTGTTTATAAACCGATTGAATATAATAATAACTAAATATTAAGGGACGCTACTAAAATACAATAGTCAATGCATTTAATTAAATTGAGATAAGCATGCACAAACAAACAGACAAACAGAAAATAAAATAAAAATAATTGTTTTGGGTTCTTTTACATTGATTTATGGCTCTAATAATATTTTTTTTCGTATACCTTCCATGTACAGACCATGATGACCGCTTACATTTTTATATGTATAGATTTCTAGTATGCATAAATAATATTTGAATCGTAAATTATTACAAATTTTCTTAAAATTATATTATGTAATACAAACCAAAAACACGGTTCGATAACATAATTTCAGCGCAATAAAATTGCAAATTTCTAGCGTAAGACATCGTAAAACCAATTGCGACGTCGAAAAGCCGCTTGAAACAAGTAGGATCGTAAAGTCGATTGGTCTAAGAATTGTTTAATTATGTTGAATAAAATAAAAGTAAGCCTTTTCTTATTCAGTTTGGCAAAATTAAACGTATTTAATGTCTCTTTTTAATTTTTCCAAAGCTTAGTTTGGAAATATGAAATTTAAACTAATTTAACAATAGACAAGATCAAGAGACATTAAATACGTTTGATTTAATTTACTTATATAATGATACAATTTTGCTATAAATTAGCTAGCTACGTAAATATATTAAGTATGTTCATAGGAATCAAAGTCTCATAAATAAATATAAGGGACACGTGGATCAGTTATAAATTTACCAAAAAAAAAAAAAAAAATTGTAGTCATAACACGTTCTTAGTTTAAAACCTTCAAAAAGCACTAACGTTTTAATAGTACTTAATATGTATATTAAGAAACGCAACGACGGTGTTACAGTGGCCTATACAAATAAAGACGCCACCCGCGGCGACAGTTATTCGAGTCATTTTATTGTCCTCGTAAAAAGCACGCGGCCCTCCGCCGTAGACGCCCAATTAATTAATGAGTTAACTTGAAAATGAATTATCCCATCGAGACATAAAGGTGTTTGAAATAACGACACTTAAATATTTCTTATTGAGGTGAAACTTTGTGTTATACGTGCTACGTTTGTTCATCAACTTCCCTCATTTCTTAATGGGACCAGTCGTTTCGGCCGTTTAGGCTCGTGGGTGCAATCAAATAATTTTATATCAATTTATAGTACTATAAAAGTGGCGCGTCTCG
Organism: Podotricha telesiphe; assembly: GCA_038994665.1. Classification (NCBI taxonomy): domain Eukaryota; kingdom Metazoa; phylum Arthropoda; class Insecta; order Lepidoptera; family Nymphalidae; genus Podotricha; species Podotricha telesiphe. The sequence continues at coordinate 404,795 of JAOYRR010000035.1, forward strand.
TAAAATTTGTCAAATTGTGATTTTGGGCGACATGGAACAATAATTTAAGATTTTCGTAAAGATTAGAGAACTAATAAAAATGTGTGTCAAATATTCAAAAGTCTATGTTTAATTTAAGTTTACTTTGAGTCTAGGATATTGTAACTTGGTTACTTCATGCAATTCATATAGATAATCCTAGTAAGCTGATTTTGCGAAATATTATCATCGTATCAGCCCTCCCTCCAAGACGGTCATTGGTCAGAGCTCGTTTACGCCCCTTGGAAAAATCGCGACGGCAGGCTTAACGTCTTACTTATCTACATCATTTAAAGAAGCTGGTAATCTTGCTTAGGAATCAAGATTCACATAAAAAGGCACAATAGTTTATTATTATATACATTGAGAAACCTAGAAAATCTTGAGAATGTTGTTTCGTTAATTGTCATTCATATGCATAATCGCAAACACGCAAAAGTTAATAAATGTGAGTTAAAACAAATATTTACTATATAATTAAGAAGCAACTGAGCACATGAAATTTCATTAAATACGTTCCGTTATATTCAAAATAGACTAGAATAGATTATATGTAATTCTTTCAATCACAACTCAAAACTGTAATTAATATGTATACTTAAAATTATTTTGTCTTTAAAAGTCAAAAATTGATATTGAGTTAGTATTTGCATTATAGCTATACACTCATAAGCCAGCCTAATTGACTCGTAATGTGATGCGGCCGAAGCAAACGAGGTGTTTTAATAGATTTCCCGTCTTGCGCTACGAAGCAGAGTGTCGCCCTGAAATGGATACGTCTAGTCAATGTATGAAATAAATACAAGGACTTTATCAGGACAGTGTGTATTAAATGTGTTGAAAATATAAAGATGAATTGTAAAATACTTTTAGTAATTTAAAATGTTGTTAAGCCAGTGAATATGATAGAGAAGTGTATAAAAATACTGAGCGTGGCAAGATGATGTAAAATTTTTGTCATAAGTTAGTGAATAACACTTAAAAATATTAAAATATAAAAGATATCATTCATTTTGTGTATAAAGAAAAATATATATTTTCCCAATTTATTTAAAAATCTACGTATATATAGATTAATACCGGCCTAGCCAGGGTCTGCCTTCATAATCAAACTCCTCCACTTTGCGCGATCTTCAACATCCTCAGAGATTAGTACGTAGGTTTATTACTATACACGTATATTATAAAAAGTCAATCAATCCTTGCAGCTAAATAAAAAAAAAAAAAACTATTTCTCCAAACTGATATCACATATCACATTTTTATACCAGTTCCTTGATCAAAGCGTCATGTCGCCTCATTTAATCGCTGCATTACATGCAAAGTGCATCTCTTACATGTAAAACAGTCCCGGCGGGTATTTAAATTTTCGCCTTTCCCGTAATTCGAGTGCAGACAAAGGAAACACCGTTAATGTGCTAACCCGTGTATATGAACCGATACGTGTATACATTCTTTGCATGTTAATGTTCTAACAAAGCACTGCTATTATAAGTTTGAACCAAAAATTTTTCAATTTACATTATTGAAATTTTTAAAGGAAAATTGTGAGCATATGTAGAATTCTAAATTATAAATATGATTTTTTTATTTAAAATTATGAAAAGTTTTTAAATGCAAACTATGGCACATTTAATTATTAATAGTACTTTGAAAGAAAAATCGCTGTTTATTCCATATTCTTTCTTTTGTAACATGTTATTAAGTGTACATATTTCCGTTTCTTTCGACATAATTTATTTTAATTGTTATTTTATTTCTTTAATATGAATTACAGATATGCAGCTAAATCAGAACAAATGAAAGAGTTTTCTCATTTTCATTTATTTCAAAAATGACATTTCACCACGCTAATCCTTTCGCAACAAAGTAGAATGGCGAAAGCTGAAAAAGAGAAAAATATCGACGAAGAGAGAAACGAATTTTCAACATGTCAAAGTAAATCTCTGGCCGACAATACGAATGGCAATAAAATCCACCGCCAGGGCTTAACTGACGATTGCTTAACTCCGGTCCCTACTAAAAGACGTAATTTTTTATTCGGTGCAGGGAGATAGGAGACTATAATATGGTTCGATGCACATTTAGATTAATGCTAGTAGCAAAAAACATGCAGCCAAATTATTTGGTGTCCTTATAAAAAGTCACATATATATTCAAAATCTTTTTTTCCACTTAACAATTTTTTCCGCATAGCAGGGTGGGTAATCAGAGATAAGTTTATGTCAAGACACTCCGTTCTCCACTTTCCGCCCGATTTCGGGACATCCCGGGGCCGCGCTTTATCTTATTCACAAGAGCGGAGAACAAAAATAATTAAGTTATGACCATTTCACCTAGTGCGAATCGAACCGACATCCAATCGAAATAACAGTCAGACGCTATCCCACTACCCCTATGGCCTCTAAATATAACAGCTATGGACTTTACAGTGAGCGAATTGAAGAGCAAAATATTTTTTTTATACCCATAGATTTTCGTACAAATTTTCGTAAATTCTTGCGTACAAATTTGAAACTGGTATAATATTCGTTGCAATATTAGAAAAAAAAATTATAACTTTGCCGCAAATGCATCACTTTATAGAATATATCAAAATGTTCAATATTAATATTTTTCTTTAAGATATTAAATATTGACTTATGCTCTTTAAGATGTTATATTAATAGCAGAATATAACTGAAAACTTTCTAAAATAATACATTATTTATAATTTGAAAAACTTATACTAGGGACGTTGGAATTGTAGCGAGCAAAGCTTTACCTCCCGCATTTTTTCGAGAGGGTGTCGTAAAACGGTGTAATTTGCGATAAGCAGCGGTTTGTCGACACTCGTCGCCGGACCTGATATAGATCTGCCAATAGAGCTAAAATATGTTTTTGTAGCGGGAAAAACGAGTCTTTACAAGAAAATGTACGGATTATGTGGGGTGAATAAATAATGATTTGATATGGGTGCTCATTCTAACAAATTAGTAAAGTTATTTGTTCTTTACAAGGGCTTTTTAATATTGAATGCAAAACAAGCATATACTACACGTCACGTGGTAATTTTACCGTTCATTAAGTTTATAACCCAACATATTTCATGGTAAATGCTAATAGTAAATGTAATTAAAAGAAGCCTTAGAAATGCATATGTAGTCGACGGGCGCTTCCGGCAGACGCCTCGCGGGCATTAATTGAAGTCCGTCGCAGCCACTTAATTTTCAATAGTCCGGAGACCAGCGCCTCGGCCTCAGTGCACTCTCTCGCCAGGTGGACGCTTTGTACGGTCTGTTTGCTAAAGACCTCGTATTTATTTTAGATTCCATTGTGCTCTGCTCCGACGCTTTGTCGGAAAATAGCCCTCTCGAATACCACCACCGCTTTGTTAATTTTATTAATACGTGAAACATTTATAAAACACGACCGCACGAGCAATTTAATGAGTTTTATTGTTATACGGAGTGTGTTCTCCAAATGAAGCCCACCCCGGCTTAGGAGTCTAAATTCATAAAGGGAGCGCTCAGATTTCCACGCTGAAAATGCAGTTTATTTTATAATTGCCTTCACTTGGGCAATTTACACAGTGTAAGCGGCACGCAGCTTAGAACACCTGCGTCGTACCACTTCTCATATAAAGTTAAAATACCAGTTGAGAATTAGATATGCATGGTATGAACATGTAAGTATGTACGTACGTGAATTTGTGCAATAAAAAAATTTATTTAGATTTGAGGTTTTTGAAACATCCTTGGCAATAAATAGACATTTGTATTCGCTATCGGACCGCATGTAAATAACTGAAAATTTAATTGTAGACAACAACAAAAGAAGAATTTAATAATACGACAATGGTTGGGCGGAGACGCAGGGCGGCGCCCTCCGCCGGTAAGCTTATTATCGCACCCGGCCGGGGTCGCGCCACCAAGAACATATTTGTTTTGTACGCGAATGTCAACCGGCCGTCGCCGCGGCCTGAACAGAGTCAATAGCAGAAGTTTGTGCGCCCGCTTAAACATTAAAGAGCTCGCAATGTTTAGCGACAGCGCAAATTAAAATAGGCTTTATGCGAAATCTAATTTGCCAAGTAGGGAACCGAGTGTTTCGTTTGAGAACGGGGTACCTGGCCTAAAGGTGGTTGTTTGTATTAGTAATGGAATTAATTCAGCTCTTCTGAGTTGAGTCTTCTGTGAACAAAACGATATAAATTGCTTTAAATTATTAAACGAAATTTCAACGACAAATTTCTGTTCTCATTTTTATTACCGAATAAATGTGCCTACATATTTTAGTAATTGTATGTGCGTCATGCGTCAACAACCTTTATAATATATTTAGCATAACTTCTAGGGAAGGGTTAAGGTGAAACATACGAGTTTTCAAAATTTACTTTAAAATGGATGCCTTTCAAAATAAACGTGGGCCATTCGTAAAGTTTGCAACTAGCCGGCATTAAACGAAACTATATTAAAGATTCAGAGAGGGTTCGTTAAGTTACACCTTACCGCAGGTGGAGTGCCGCGAAGCTTTTGCGAAGGTACTTGAATAAGTCAACAGATCGTTGAATCAATTCCTTGGAAACGACTAGACATTGTTGTTTAATGACAAAAAAATGTTATACATACAAGAGACAAGACTTTACTCTTGTAATAAATACAATATTTAGAGATTAAACGTCATAGTACTATTGGATTTCTACTCAGAAGTATTGTTTGTTGTCAGTTTTTTTAATCTGGTTCAATAAAGTGCGGCGTTAAATTTCGCCAACCAACACACAACGGATGATATTCTCTTTTCTAATCCCCGTGATGGATGGATAGACCCTTCTTAAAACATCACCTGAATAAAAAAAAAGATTAATTAAATAAACAAAACAAAGAGTACTTTATAATACGTCAACATTATTTCAATATCCTATAATGCTCGTTATACATTATTTCTAATACTATAAGCTAGAACATGTATTTCGAAATTCACTTCTAGCATATTAATTGTAGTATCCATGTAGTTGATTTAATGTTTTCGGTTGTTGCATTCGTCGTGTAAAACAAGAAGTTAATTTTAAGACGTTTTACGTGTTTTGTTTGGATTCGTTTGGAGTTACATACGGAGATAATATTTTTTAAATTGACTATAATACTTAAACAATATAATTCCGATAAAATAATAAAACAGTTCTTTAATACAACTTTTTTATATACATTTTGCTTAGAACTAAACTAAGATATATAATAAAACACGCACAGCCCCAAATATTTTTCTGTATAGCATCTCAACTAGCTCGAATTTATTTTGCCGTTGTATCTCCAAGTACAACGGCTAATCGGTTTATCTGACCACAGACCGCGGCTGGCTCAAAGGGCCTTCGCAAAAACCCACCCTTTGACTGTGTCTTCAAATATTTGCCTCGAACGCCGCAAGCGCGCATTATTTTCAGTATAAACATAATAATCCTCTATGAAACCGTGCGGGCTGAGGTCAACATTGAATTCCTTTTCGGTGAATACTTACGACTTTAAATTCTGACTGCGTTAAATTTTAACTAAATTCCTCTTTGCTCGTTAGTAAAGTATTCGGGGAAACGTAAAATTAGTTAAACGCGTTTACTATGCAAACATGAAATGTCGTAAGTTACCTAATGGAATCAGTCAATATCAAACCTCGTTGGCCTTCGAGTACACGTGTTTACCTGCCCGGATTTAATATTGATAGCACAGGCAGCGACGGTCCCGCGACGAGCATGAAGCAACAGTGTCGACGTATATGCGAATGCGATTTCAACTCAGAGATATGTCTTTTAGTTTGTTTGTACCGCACAAAGTATTGTACAAATATCTATTCGTGTGCCACCCAAATAAATCTACTTTCAAATTTCATCCTTGACCACAAAATTCTTTCTCTCATAAAAGGAAGTAATAAGTCAAACAGCCCGTCCGGGGGATTCTAAAAATCCACCTCGTACCCTTCACTCAAACGGATGCCTCGACATGCCAACTTTCATAAATATCAAAGCAGGCTCCCGAAAACAATTTCTTGCGAATCCACGGGCGGTTTTCACACGTCGCTCCGGTGGCGGCGGCTAACACAATTTTATTCGAGCATAAAAAACGAGCTCATCATGCAAACGCCAAAGTCGTGGGACGTGGCCTCTCTCGCAGTACCGCGGTAAAACAATTTATCTGCATCGACGGAATTACGAGCGGTGCGCTGTGAATAAAATATGTCGCCGGCTGTCAGTCGAACGAAGAAGTCTGTTTGTCTAAGTTGCCAGGGTTGATACATTGCTCTATTCCGCAAGTAATTGTACTTACGACTATATGCGCTATAGAATTATTGATCAGTACAGATATATATCAATCAGGTAAGCGCTTACGATTCTACAATATGTTAGTTCCTGTACATTATTTGTCTAAAATAAAACATATAATTTGGCATATATAAAACCATTATTTTTCAGTAAACATCATCTGGTTAGAGGAAGTATAAAGTACAACAAAAGTAGTATTGAAATTGTCATAAAAATATATATTCACATAATGTGGTAGCCCTGTTCGCAAATTTGACTGGCAGAGCGACGTGAGGCCTCAAGAATTAGGTTCTGACAAATAAATTTGGCGTATTTTTGGTATTTTTACCAAGTTATCCGACAATGATGGTTCGGACGTGGTCTTGTGACGTGATGTTTCTTAGGGAAACTGTAATCCGTAGGGATGAATAATTTGGGTTACGGTCTATCCATAAATGTTTATTAGCTCTCTTTATCTTATATTAAGGGAAAATGATATGAAGTCCTTCTTATATAATAATTTTAAATTTTATCTAAAATTTGTTACGTATTACAAAAATCCGTTTATATTGACATGTTCTTAATAACAATAATTTTAATTATTTGTGTATGAATCAGTAATTTTTAATTTATTGTCTGTTTGTATGTTAGGAAATACTAGACAGATTTAAATGAAAATTTTTAATGTATAGCTTATGACCCTGGGCAAGACTGGGTATTAGGGTATTATTGATTTAAAAGAATAGAACACCTGATGTATAATTATTATAGACCTGTTAAACTATACGAAATAAGGTAAAAGCCGCCTTAATAAAACTCGTTAAGCGTGATTCGTATTTTTCGTTGATATATGAAATTTAAAGAGCTGGAACAACTGATGAAGAACCATACTAGTCTAGATAAAAGAAATAACTGTCAAGATGCCCATTTAACCTGTTCAAATTTAAACTGTTTAACGTGATAGGCATATTCCATTGACCATTGTCACAACAATTAAAGAAGTACTAGTAGTGTACAGTTTTTGTTAACAAATAAAAATCGCTGAACTTTGTCACCACTGTGGCAAAGTGGCAGCGGCAGCGTTTGAATGTAAGCGCGATGATTGAGATGACTGCTACGTAAGGGAATATTTATATTGTTTTACTTTTTTTCTTCAGTAATACAAGGATGGCTTTTGATGGGTTCCAAGTTTAATGTAAAAAGGTGGTAAATGGAAGTAGTATGTCGTAAAGTCATAACAAACAAAAAAAAACACAGACTTGCACTATACATACGTTGATTTCAATTTTTTTTTTATTTTATAGGTGTTTCAGTAAAAAAATGCGTTAATCCAGTATTGACAATGTGGAATAATTAGAATAACAGTTTTATATTAATGTAATATAAAAACTGTATTTAAAAGTGGTATATATTCTATATAATCGGATTTAATATTGTAAAAAATATACGCGATATACGCGATTATGGAAATAATATATTTTTTTTAAAGTAAGTAAAAATCTCTTGAAAATTCCCTAAATGTATATATACAAATACAAAGATATTTTTTTGTGATTGCCATTAACGTCATAACTGCTGTCTCATCCAATTCCTAACGAATTCTTTGGCAATTTAATACGGAATGCTGTTACTTTTTGTGAAATTCGGGTAAAATTAAGGGAATGAAATAGTGGTTGAAAGTTTGTATGAGTCCGTCATGTTTAAAGTTGAAGAAGAAACATGAAACTTTAATTTTGGGTTACTGAATGAAAATTTGTATATCAGCGGTTACCAAAATCCTAATCTTAAAGGGCGCGTCGAAAGTCTGTTTGAAAACTTTATTATGCGTTTCGGAAACTTTTACGCTTATATATAATATATATATAGAACGTTCGTTCGTCACATTTGAAGTTAGAAATTTAATTTTTAGGCGTTTTATAATATATTAAATAAATTAGTATTCCAGAGTTTGTGAAAATTATTATAGGTTCTATGCAGTTCAATGTAGCCAGTTTGAGAGTGGGCTCTGTGAGCAGCATGGGCGTTCTAACGCACGAAAGTCGAATTACGAATGTCGTATACTATTATGTCCTAAATTAATAAACTAATGTTTCTAATTAGGGTAGGTACATTATTTTAAAACTTTTTTGAAAATATAAACTATATTCTACAGCGGGTAGCTGCTAGTGTTATGATAAATGTATTTTAGCTCAATCAGTCGAGGGAATTTCAATTAAAACGTTTAGTATTTGCGTCGAGCTGATATTGGTAAAGACACTGCCTCGTAAAATCGTAAAATTACGTCTTTTATTTATGAGTATTACAGTAAATTTTACTCTGAGTTATTTCAAGTAATTGAATGTTAATTTTAAAACTTTTAATATTAAAACTCGCTTAGAATTATTAGTGAAGGATTTAAGTTATGAAGATATTATTGTTGGATTATCGTTATTGTCGTCGGATCTGGACACGTGAAGGAACATTCAAACAAATCCGATAAGCAAAAGTTCCTTCGGTCAGCTAAATGTGAAAAACGCGTGAAGATAATATAACAAAATATATTATTTGGTAATTATTGTAGCTTCTTTTTTTCACCTTACAGCGTTTCCCTCTCAGCAGACAAAGATGGCTTAGGGAAACTTCGTTGTTCATTTTAAACCCGTATTCGAGACATTGCGTTTTGAAAGCCGAAACTCAACGCCTATGTTTCCTTTAACGGAGGGAATAAAATAAAACCATATATAATAACCACTCTTTTGTGTGGAAACTGAACCTAAAACCATCGCGGTTACAGTCAGACGCTCTCGCACTGCGCCACGATGGACGCAAAGTTCCATAATGCAACTTTTACTTATATATTTATTTCTTATCACATTTTTCATCACATTTTCCAGATCTTTAAGTGTTATGTAGGTCAATAGAAAATGGCTTTCAAGTTGAAGTTTTTCTTAAGGTGGTATTCACTTATTTTTTATAGTTTAGCTCGACTATTATGATTTTTCATCAGTTGTGTCAAATTTTTAATTTTTATATGTCAATGAGCATCACGTTCAACACATTTTGTTGAGGTGGTTCTTTCATATTTCTTATAGTAAAGTGCTGGTGAGGTGCTGGTGGGGTGCTGGTGAGGTGCTGGTGGGGTGCTGGTGAGGTGCTGGTCTATTATGATTCATACATCAGGTGCTCCAGTTCTCGAAATCAATTATACACTTAAAAAATAAAATAAAAATGCTATACCACAAAAAAAAAGGTTAATTCAAGTCCAGTAATTCCAATGAAGAGTGCACTTAAACAGACAAACAGAGACAAAATTTTAAAAAATTATACGTTCATATTCTATTACTGTTTTTTCATCCCACTAAATGATATTATCGTAAATGTATTCAATGTACAGACACAACTTTTTAGACTACATTTTAGATTACATTTTCACATACTATAAAGTTATAGCTTTTTAATAAACTGACAAAGAAGATATTTAATTTCTTTTACTGTGGTAAACGGAATAACAGAATTTATAAGATTAAAGAAGAAAGTTTGATGCACGAGTTACCCTGCAGAATATCAATTGGGTCGATTAGCATGCACCTCAGATACTAGAAAAACACTGTTTAACCTCTCGTTAACATGTCGGCAAAAGTTTTCTGATTTAAAGCATAACTTTTTAGTACTATTCGATATAGTATAGTATAGAAATAGTATTGAATGGCGGCTTAGAGATCTTGATTAAGGCCCAGGGATTATTGACGTATTAGACATTAAAGCTGTTTGAACACACAAGATTCAATTCTTGCTAAACACTTAATTCCAATAATCTTAAATATATATTTATCAACTAAAAATTCTCTGTCATATTTTTTCTGCACATTTTTTAAAGTGTTATTCGCACACTAAGGAAATTGAAAACCGTTCTCGCTTAGCGGTTCGCATGGCTTAGCGGTCAGAGCCTTGAACCTCAAGGGGCGCGGGTTCAAATCCCGCTGCGTTCAAATTATTTCTAAATATGTCTTTTACTGTCATATTTTTTGTTACCTTTTTCTGAAACCCATGCTTAGCACTTCATTATGATTTTCTCTTCTTGCATGCTGTAAGTGTTTATAACACTTAGACTAAGCCCTGTTTACTACGTTTTTTGGATGTACTGTTTTTTCGGCATATTCTACAAATTGCTTTTGTTCTCTTTTTATATGTATATGTCGTCTAGTATCCTATAAAGTGCAAAGTAGACGGCAGAAGACCTAGAGGCAGAGTACCTAGCCGATGGTCTGATGCTGTCAGAGAGAGATTAGAACGTAAGTTAATTACGTTCATTCAAAAAAACGCTAGGTTAGGTTCCGTCACAGTTAGGTTAAGCATCATCTCTAACTGAAAATTTTAAGTAGGAAAATTAGAAAAAAGCAAAGAATAAAATTACACCTCGTAATGTGCGAAGGATCTGAAAAATTTATTAAAATTTTAAATTAGTGAATTCAACGACAGGAAGCAGGAATAACTCTAATAATGTCGTAAATTATATCGGTACGTAACGAAACGTAAACGATTTGCAGACACCTCGTCAGTATTTTCCGTTCACCGTTATCCTTTAAGACGTAAGCAAACAGTTGAAAAGCGGTGGAATATTGATAAAATAAATATTGAATCACGTGGCCGAGCGACGATTGTCTTCTCTCGGTATTTGCGCCCCGATAAGTCATCGAAGTTATGTTTTCCAGTGGAGATGGAAATGGTTGGTGTTTTAGGTTTCAATTTATATGAATTTGTACAGAATAAGATTCTTGTGTTTCTTTTTAGATTTCTTTTTATATAACACACTTTTATACTGACTAATATTTATTAGTGAATTGAGCCTAATAAAAGGCCTAATTTGTAATCAGGGAATTTTTGTATTTATTTTTATTAGCATGCTTTGTTCAATATATGCAGGAAAATCTTGTAACGCTTTCTTGACCCGTTTCAAGCACACAAAAATCACCGTCAAGTCACATTCGTGGCTTTATGTTCATTATTTTAAAACATATCCTATTTTAAGTCCTCTTGTAATACATCTAATTTGTCTGTGTGCCACATACTTCATTCATTCCTTCAGTAATTTTGTCATCAATCTGTTTTGTACATATGAAAGTCAATACTAAAATAAAATTACTAGTATTTTTTTGTTATCTATTTTTGTTGAATTATTATTAATTACAGTTTTATATTAGCTTTGACATTCAATTTTGTGCTTTATACATCAAATATTTTCAGGTTTGTGTACTAACATTCATTTATTATTGAAATTAATCCATTCTTCATTTATTTATGAAAATTGCTTTAAAATAATTTCCTTTTTATTCTTTTAAAATTGAAAACTTAACTAATGTTTGCAAGTTTTAATAATTCCCAAACAAATGAATAAAAAATTAATGAATTCGAAACTCGAAAAGGTGAACTTCAGGATTCAATTAAGTTTCAAATTCACAACCAAGAATATGATGCTGAAAAACAAATTGATCGAATTCTATATACAAATTATTGCAAATATATGATTGATATTATATGTCTATTGTGCATAGCCGTATAGTTTACCCAAGTAGTATTTTTTTGGCAAGAAACAGTATTAAACCTAATATATGTACCTATAATGTCATTATTACTCGGATAGCAATTTACTACGTCCGATGTCCATAGCACTTCTTCAAACTATTATTTGTTCTCAGTAGAATATATTTGAGTGAGTCTATTTACTCGGACGGAATCCTTCCTATCTAGTAAAGCAAACGGATTTGGTAGTTTGGATCTGAACAAGTGAGCTGTGATCCGTGAAAGGACTTCAATAAAATCATCGGATTGTGAGAAGCTTTTCATATTCCAGTGGACTCGTATTACTCGATGCTTAAGATAATAATTTTATTAAAAAATACATCTACTATCTTTCTTCTACTAGATGCCTTTTAATTTTTCCCTTTACACTAAAGAACAACAATTTTTCAAACTAAGTGACAGGCTAGAGGCTTCTATACATAATATTTATCTATTATACTTTTTTATCTGATACTATTACTTGCTATTTTATATTAGTGGACCGTTGACGCGTATAATGCGCATTTCTTTAGCAACGTTTACGTCTCTTTACGCAAAAGTATAAAACGTCAAGCACTTGGTTGTGAATGTAATATATAATTTATAACATTTATGTTTTACTGCATTATTAGGTATATAAAATGACTTGCTGTACATTATCATATAAACAAATATCAGAGAACAGAGAAATGAAAATAGTTTAAATATAATCAATCCTCCGAGTGGGAATCGAACCAACCACTAGTCTGTTTTTTACAGTCAGGCGCTTTCCAACTGCGCCACGATGATCAATATATAAAATAAAAATGTAATTGGGCGTTGTCTGTAAATGGAAGATGCCATAAATATTGTTACAAAGAAAAACAAAATTTTTTTTATTGTATGTAACATTTATTACTATTACAATGTGTTAGTTTAATACATTAATATAAAATAATTACAAATATATAAAACTTATTCGAAGTGGTCTCCATTAGCTGCAATACAATCTTTTAAACGTTGAGGCTAGCTATCAATGGCAGCACGCACTCTCTCTATGGGAAAATTCTTCACTGTCAATTGTATGCATTGTTTTACTCTAAATCCACTCGATTAAGACCAGGACTAGGTGTCGGCCAGTCTTCAGCTCTGATAAAGTCCGAAACGTTCGCTTCTAACCAAGATTGGGTGGATCTTTATGACCCGTCGCCGAGTCTTGCTGAAAGGTTCATTCTTGGCTTGCTGAAAGGTTCATTCTTGGCACCTAAAAAACACCATGCTAACTTCTCAAGAATGGTATCTTGATACACTTGTGTGTCAGTCAGTCCTTCATATGTAACTCCCCACCAACCCATCTCTGAACTCGGATATTGCTCACGTTGTACTCTGTTAACTAATTGGGTGGCATCTTAAGACCTTTCGGCATAACTGTTACTGTAACATAACTGTAACTGTTTTATTAAATTATCTGAATTTTATTTAATTATAGACGTGTTTACGCAGGCGAAGCCGCGAGTGAATCGCTAGTAATAAATATTGTTAAATATTAATTACTAGCGACTTGCTAGCGGTTTCGCCTGCGTAAATTTTTATTGTTTGGTTCCTTTAGATATTACTCGTGCAAAACAAAAGTTATTATGCAAAGGATTGGATTTTAATATATTACAGATAGAATCTAAACCTGACGAAACAAAACCCTAACAAGTATGTTAGAAAGGTATATTGTGTAAATGAATATTATACTTACAGCGAGGGAATTAACATATGTAAATCATAATGTAAAAATATATTCCGACTCGTTATGTGCGCGAAACATGAGTCAGTTGTAAAGAAAATATGAATACTGAGCAAGAATAAAATAATGGTAAAACTCCAAAGGTAAAACAAGATATATATTATAAGATTTTGAGCTTACCTATGGACTACAATATTTTAGCTAATTCTAAAATAAAATAGGTTTGGGATTAATTTGTGCAAAACATTAAATATATAAAAAATATATACAAAGGGAGTTAATATTAAGTAAAATATAAATAAACCCAAGGTATATATTTGTGTTATGATTTTTGTATTTCTATATGTTTGTACGCGTATCACAAGTATATTATTCGATGTAATTAGATACGGCCTTTGCAATTCATGGAGGACTCGTTTAAAAACTAGAAAGTCGTGATAAATGATTGGTCACAAAAACAAAGAATGATCAAGCAAAGTTACAAGAAGAAGAAAAGTCAATAGAAATTTAATATGTAAAATAAAATGTGAAATAGAATTTAATTTTGTATGTTCATTTAATCAATATTATAGTAAAATAGCAAGAACAAAATGGTTGTACGCCTTCGGTACTACTGGAGGGATGTGAATTAAACCGTTTTTGTTTGTATAGCTTTTAAACTTAGGCTATAATTTATTTTGAAGCTTGGAAAACCTGAAGTAGAACTATAATAGACCAGCAATACAATAAGATAAAGGATGGGCCGTGAATTCGTAAACATTTAAATTTAACGCCCTGTGCAAACACAAGACTTGCGGGGCAGAGAGAAACGGTATAATCGATTGGACATTTCTAGGAAATTTAGTCGCAATGGATCGTTTTACAGGACTTAACGTGTTTTTGGAGTAAAATAGTTTTGTTTAAGCAGTAATTTTCAGGCGCTTATTTCGTATTAAATACGGCGCACACGACTTAAAACAATGGCCGAGTGCTCCTTCGATGATGAAATGGGTAAAGACGCTCAAAGAGACCGAGAGAACAATAAATGTGAAGCAAACTGGCGGCTCACGGACTTCTCCGAGCGAATATAATGTACAAAAAGTTTCTGCTTCAGGTCAACGTAATTTTCCCGCACATCTCTACGCCCTTTTACGCATTTTTAATAAAATTTAAAATTACATCCATATAAGATCCAAATAGTTCAGGAATTCAATAACAATGTTATGTCTCTTTAGTAATTACGAAAACATATCGATTTTCTGACGAAGCTCATTTATATACCTGAACAAACAAAATTGTAGTTATTGGAGCAGTGAGAATCCTGAAGGTAAATATGCTGTGCCACTTCATTCACCTTAAGTTACTGTATGTCCTGCAATTACAGCAAAAGGAGTCATATGCCCGTACATTGCGAAGATGCGTGGCACAGCTACCATTAATCCTGCTGAATACGTGAAAATGTACTTATGTTTTTACAAAAGTTAAAAAAAAATATATCACATGGTCACCTATAAGTCCAGATTTAACTCCAGCGGTATATTTTATGGGATTATATAAAAAAACATGCTTACATCAATAAACTAAAAACACTGTCGCAATTAAGAGAAAACATAACCGTAGATGTCTGCGATCTCAAGGTCTCTTTGTCGACGTGTATTAGAAAAAAATTGTACTCACTTAGATGAATACAAAAGGCGACAAGGTGGGTGTTTAGAGGATGTTATTTTTAAATTACATAACGGAACGGAGTGTTACATTAGGTTCTTTCTGAGTACTCTGATATGCGGGATAAAGCGTGAAGCTGTAAACAATTGCACAAAAAAAACTACTAACTACAAGTTCCCTTTGTTTGTGATATAATAAATATGAATATCAAGATAATTTAACATCAAAATTTGACGCAAATCAAAGCGAATTGGACGCCAAGTACTGACTCAGATTGTTGCATAGATATATCGTCCCTTAGTATATCGTCCCTTAGCAAACAACACCGCTTATGTTTTCACGAACTTTACAAGTAACAGGAAAAACAGTTTATTCAAAATAAATTAGTATATAACTTATATAATTAAAGCTATATCAATGATTATTAATAACACTTTAAATAAAATGTAAAAAATATTAGAAAATTTCATTAATAATGCTGATTTAGTTTGAATTTCGTGCACTTTTTCTGCGTTCTAAAATATAGTAAATTATATTTATTAATTATCAGGTGATAAAAAGAATGAGGGTGTGTAAAAGACATGATATAAATAATATAGAGTTAGAAGTTCAATAGCGATTCTTATTTTTTAAGCACTTATTCCTGTAAGGAAGATATTAGAAACATGTGCAAGCTATTTATTATATTAAAAAAAAATGTAGTAATAGTAATAAGGTTTTCTAGTATACATTAATAACCTTCTTAGATTAAGTGTTATGAAGACACTTTCCGCCACTAAACTTGCTTGACTTTATCAGATATGCAACACTCTTGTAACCGATATCATCAAATGGAGCTGGTATTAGATAAGCTCACCGTCCCGACCACTAATGACCAAACTCAATTTCATGTGGATTTTACTAATCGTGCATGCACCGGTCAATTTCGCCGTGAATGAGTTCCCGGCGGAGGCTATTGTGTCTTCTCCTCGATTCTAATTGAAACTATTTTGGACACAGGACAATGCAGCATTGTCCGCGTGTCCGGCGGTGTTTGCCGCCTTTATTAATTCAGGTAGGCGTGCCTCGCAGTGGGCGGAGCGAGGCGGTGCGTGGTCGGAGGACCCGCCCACCGGCGCGGCGCACTCGGCGGGAAGCGATCTCGTGTCGTTCAGTCGGTCTACTGACGCGACCTCCGTTACTCATCTTCCGGACATTATAATAAATTTTCATCACAGTTCGACTTATATCGTAAAGTTGCTAAGATTTTAGATTACTGGATTATAGTGGGCGTTCTGGTGGGGAACTAGGCTTGCTGAAGTCCGACCTCACATACACGTCAAGTAAGTGTTAAAATTAAAAAATTTGTAAACTTTTGCACACTTAAATCAAAATAGATTTTCTGATTTAAAATGTTATAATAATATGTAGGAGATATATTTTATATTTATTCACATAAATATATGGTGATTTTCTTTTAAGGATTAGTAATTTTGTAAACTTTTTCAATTATATTAATATTCGTCCATTATTCAATTTCTTAAATACAGTTACTACTTTATTAAATAAAACTGTTATTACATTTTTTATTTATTTGTTCATAATAAATAAAAAGGCTTTAGCCCCTTAATAAATTAGCCTTCACCTTTTTAAAATTACCATATAGTGATAAGTTCTCATTCACTCACTCACTTGAATATATTATAAAAGAAACAGTTACATATTTTAGTAAAATAACGGGCAACTAAAGAATATCTAGAAAATTACCTAAATAAATGTTAGTTAAATTAACCGAGTTCTTCTCACAAGTGAAAATGTAAACTTTTGCAATATAAGCACTAAGCAATGTCAATTTAAACCGCAGCTTTCAATACTTCAAGCAATTCCAACAAATCAATCGTCATCTATTCGGAATGAAGCGGTTTTTTCTAGGAAAAAATCACCCGCCCAAACCGTGTTACCGCGCCCCCGCCCGCCGCCCAACCCGCGCTCAAATCATCACTGACAATGCCGATTCAGTTTTATTGGATACGATCTTTTTATGGCAATTTGTGGATCGCTCTCCACTTTCTACGACTCTTTTGCGATCGGTAATCTTTTTCACAATTTTTCCTTGACATTTATATTTGATATCGTTTGTTGCTTTTGAATAGTGAAATAAAATAAGGTACCGCTTGTAATATTCACAGAGTGTTCGTTATATCCTAATAAAGGATTTTAATTTATTATATTTATTTGTGTAATGAAATATATTTGTTCTGTCTTACACAGTGCACTTAGAATACATGTGCAATGGCGGCTTTATTGCTAAAAGCAATTTACTACCAAACAATAAAGGATATATTACATAAGAAGTACGAAGTATTGATAAATATTCTAAAGTTTATATTAATAATCAAATCTGTCTCGTGTTAATAATCAAACCGAATGTTATAATGTACTTTTATTTAAGACTAATTAGTCTTCATAAAAGTACTTTATAAAATAATCAATAGACAATTGTGGTAAGTGGTACTTACTATGTAAATTGACTGTCTACTGTGACTAAAATTACTATAGGAAGTCATATCAAAAATTATAATAACACGTGTTTGCTTGTTAGTCTTCTTACATCAGTTTAAATTATATTTGAGTGAGAAATAATGAATTATTGAAAGTAGTTAAAGATTTATAAAAAAAACTAGATCTTTTGTAAAATAATTGTCAAGTTATTTAAAAAAAATACAGTTTCTATATGTACTTGTTTAATTGTTTCGGGGATACTTTACTTTACTTAGTTTACGATCCACAAAATAGGAGATAGAACTATATTTGTCAATTGAATGTGACTTGTAATAAATTCAAAAAATGTACAAATAATTTGCTTCAAAATAAAATAAAATATAACTTGAAATCTGACCTATAGCCCAAATTACTTGCAACGCATACAACAATGTACAGTTATTTTTTTATAGGTAGAACCAACTATAAAAAACTAAGAGAATTTTTTTTTTATGTAAATTTAATTTCAACTGCCTATAATAGTTTTTTTCCTATAATAAGAAATTTGGCATTTGCTATATTTATTAAACTTAAATGATATCAGATTAATCACGTAAGTTTTGGTATTCGTAAATGTGTGTAAATTCTTAAGTATTTAAAACGTCGAGTTTTAAAAAATGATTTTTGAATTATCGAAATACAACATTTTAATCCAGTTAAAATAGTTTGCTTCAAAAAAACACATATTTAACTTATGACGATATCATCAAGCATTACTGTAATGGACAAAGAAACAATACACCTTACTCAATAATTAATATTTTAAATCCATTCGGAGAATCTTTGTATATACAATATAAAACTTTTTTGATTCATTCGTTGATCAGAGGTTTCGCACGAATTGGTGGGAAATAAATAAAGTAAATGATACGCGAGTCCCTAGCATTTAACTAATAATAAATCCTTTTAAATATCTAAAGGTGGATTAGTTTTAAATTTAGATTAACCATAACTACCATTACTCTATGTATAGCACTCGACATTTGTTCAGGTTGACTTGTTTTATTTCTGCTAAAAAATTAAACAACAAATCTTTTTATACAAATTTATTTCTGGTATATATGGCAAGTTTGTATATAGACAGTTTTATTTCCTTTTTATTGTTTTATGTATTGTATCGATATCTAACAATTTTTAATATACCGTTTAATACAAGCTATAATTAAAAAAAACACCTTCAAGCTTTATTCCGAATAGTAGGGTGGTCAGAGAGAACTTTGTGTCAAGACACTCCTTTCTTTACTTTCCGCCTGAATTCATGTTTCCATTGTACCAAGAGCGAAGAATTAAAAATAATTTAAATATAATCATTCCTCCGATTTTAGATTAAACTGACAAATAATGGCGTTTGCAGTCACGATAGCCTTAAAACTAATGATTTTATAAAATTTATAATGACTTCAGTATAGTAACAGTGTAGTTTCATGAATATGGCTTATGACTTCATTATTATTTTTTAAAATGTAGATTTATTCAAAATTTTGATCTTAACTAATTAAGTTGTTATAAGATTACTCTAATCACCTTGAAATATCGGAAATGATTGATACATTTGACTTTACTTTGACACAATTGAGCTTGCAAAAAGCAGAAGTAATTAGCAAAAAAAAATGTGTGAGTGTTATTTATTTGCTAAAATAATTTTAAAAATAAACTAAAACAACGCACATTAAAGTATATTCTCGTTATCTTGACAATAAAAGCAAATTCTATGGCAAGAAGTGGGTAAAAATTGCATTTTGTCAAATTTCTTAGCAAGTTTTTTTTACTTTGGTTGATTGATATATGGATAGAAGATAATAAACGCCTCTTAAATATGATTTGCTACTATGCCTCCTTATTCATCTAAGGTTCAAAGTTTGATTTTTGAAAGTTTTTAGTACTTTGATTTTACAATTTTTAAATCTATAGCAAAGTTCATATAAATATACTGAGGAGCGAGCACAAACAAACAGACACACATACAAACAGATAAATAGACAAAGAGACAAACAGAAAATTAAAATAAATTGTTTTGGGTTCTATTATATTGATAAATGCCCGTAATAATATATTTTTTTTCATATATCTCTCATTAACAGAAAGCGATCTGTTACATTGTCATTATATGTATACACTATACTATATTAGAAATCCTCGGTGTTAATGATTTTTTAAAATTTTATACTCTCACACTCTACTCTGTCTAAATATCCTCTGGTACTAACTGTTCAGAGCGTCTTTGGACGACATGTGGCGGAACCTGACGCGTTTACGTTTCTTTAAAATTATAAATAAACATTTTTCCTTGTTGAGATGAACCCACATCCATCGCGTTTACACACACTGTCACCACCGCGCCACGACAGCGATAAATTGAATATTATTTAATATTATAATCTATAACAAGTTATTTTATATTAAGATAAATATTCCCTTTTTCCTATTATTTACTTTATCAAGAATGATCTAAAATAAACTTTTATAGAATACATCTTAAATTGCACTCATTAGGAATTTTCAAATGGATATTTTCTCGTCTAAACACACCCTTATTGATGCAAATCCTTTCATCCTTTTTAAACAATGCATACTAAGCAATGTGCTTAGAAAAACTAACGACCGAGAAAATAATAGGCGTTAGGCGTGATGATATCGTATAATGAGGCCGCGCCGATAACGATGCCGCTCGTTACTGCCGATTAGAAGTCACTGTGATAGGTATACGTGCATCCACACGCCGTATAATGTACATACTGAAATATAACTATGGTAATATAGAAAACCATAAAAATTGTACGATTACCTGCGTCTACACTTAGGTAGTGTTTATTGACGCAGTGGTTATGAGTTCGAATTCAACACCAGGTGTGATTAAAGGAAATGCGACCTTTTTCTCTGTAGTCATTTTTCTATATTAACAAAATGGAATATAGTGTAAAATGTACGGAATGGAATATAGTGTATTTACTTTATATAATCTAAATGTGTATAAAAATTAAACCGTTGGCCTTTCCGCACCTTCACTTTTATCCCACATGACAAGGTTGGTTGGTAGAGAATGCTTCTTAGCATTAAGCCCGGCTGTATATATTTTTTTTATTTTATTATTTATTGGGTGTAATAAATAATATATAAATATTTTTTTTCCGCTCTGGTGATAAGACAAAACGCAGCTTTGAGTTCAACCACTCTACTTTCGTGCTTTCATTACACTCAGCAATTTATCGGATTCGGGCGGGAAGCGGAGAACGGAGTGTCTTGGCTCTACTACTCTTGACTCTACTACTCTGATGTGCGGTAAAAGCGTGAAGCTTGAAAAAAAAATTAAAACAGTAAAATATTTTTAATAAGTATTAATTTTTTATTTATTTAAATCATGTTGTATAATCACAGTGAGTTGAGAATCATAATTATATCATAAAAGAAAACTATTTTCAACAAACAATTTTACAATTTACATTTTTTTTATTTTATGCACATATTAAATTTTTTGAATCTGGTAATGTACAGATTTTATAAATATGTACAAGTCTTTATCGAAATATTTTGCAAATATTTACTGTTACCAGTAAATATATGAAATATATTTCGATTTAACTTCTTTTTCGAGGTAAAAGCTCTTCAAGATTATATTGCATTAAATATGTAAAAAAAAGAACTAAATGCATATATAAATTATGACTAGTTTAATTATTTATTATTGATATAAATACATTATAGGCTTGGCATAAAATTGCAGCTGTTTTGGTTTTAATTATAATAATAGTTTTATAGAATAGAAATTAAACCATTATATTTAGTGTAATTTACCCGCAGAATTATATTAAGTGCAATAATTATGTTATTATCTCATATAAGTAAATTTAATTTTTATGACAAATAAATTCTTGTAGGCCACGGTGGCGCAGTGAATTAGCGTCTGACTGTAAGGGCCATTGGTTGTGGGTCGATCCCACTCGGGGAAACGATTATATACATTTTTTTCCATTTCTTCACTCTGGTACCTAAGTCCTAAGACAAAGTCCCGCGTTAAGTTCTGCCAGTCAATACGTAATTCAGGCTGAAAGTGGAGATCGGAGTGTTGTGACACTGAGCTCTCTTTGATCCCTGTCATGGTATATGCATCAATGCTCATACATTTACAGTATCCCTACAGCGTGAAGCTTAAAAAAATTATAAAAATATTAATCTCAAAATAACATTTCATATTTTATGAAGCAAGCATAGAATATTTATCGAAGGAATATTTAATGGATATATTACTATTATAATTTATAATATTCTGACAAACTCTCCTGCTTGTATAACAGTTTCAAATCAAGTCGTAGATTTGAATCATGAGCCGCCACTCGAGCCACTATATGCATAACGTTGCGCGTGACAGTAATGGCGATGTTGGTGAAATATGACTTAAAATTATGTAAACTAAGCTATCTAACAAAACTAGTTTATATCTGGAAAATGAAAATGATGCCTAGAAATATATATTTTTTGAATTGTTATATTTTTAAATATATACGAGCATGTAATATGTAAATAAAATGTAAGTAACGGGTAGTAAATATAAAAACTTTAAAAACGTGACCGCGTTATTAATAGATAAGTACTGAAAAAGGTTATAATTTAAAAGAGATTTCGCAACATCAAAAACAAAATATCTTACAGCGAAGTTTACAAAGCGATTGTACACCTGAAATCAGTGAACACTTTGGTCCGTAACAAGCGAACGCGAAAGGATTCAGTGAGCGCATTAAAACCAGATGAGGGATAAAAGTTCCCGCAAATGATGCTAAATGATCGTTTCAAACGGGCGATGGTGCCGCGGACTAATGACTCTTTATGAATGAATAACAGATCGGTTACAGACGGGATGGGATGTGTCGTGCGGACGCCTCGTTAGCGCTTAGCGGTCGGGCAGCACAGAGCGGCGTTGCGAACGCATTACGGGCTTTGCCCCTTTACTGTCAAATTTTGAATTCATATTCGTATATTGAATATTATTTTAACACATTTAAACATCGTTTTTGTAATTGATTTTATTTTAGATATTAATTTCACAATCTTCTAGCGGCCTTGTGTAGGTTTATATATTTTTTACAATTCAACTTAATTCCATGTTTGCAGCAATAACTTATATATATATATATTCTGTTAATTAAATCTAGATTCATGATTTTAAAGAAAATTCATTATTTAAAACATTTTTCATATGAAATACCGTTCTGTAAATTTTTAAAATGAAATCATATTGGAGTTTGCGCTGCCCGTCTGCAGCAGCAGTGCGGCCGATTGGTTTAGTTAGCAGTGAGCGTCGCGCCTCATTTGCTTGCCGCGACACCAGCCGTGCGACTTTGTTAGTACTCTTTTCACCCCGTACAGGTTCTAACTATCTCTGATAAATCGGTGTCATATAAACGTTTACGGGGATGCATTTTGATTTGCAAGCGCATATAATGATATGTAACTTATAGCCTTCACTTCATTTCAATATGAACTTTACAGAAATACAGTATAAAGAAATATGTTATTATAAAAATATCTTTAAATTTTATAACTTATTTCACTTCTTAACTAATATATTTATTATATTTAAATTGAGAAAATCTTTTAATGTGTAATTTAAATGAACACAAAATATAAAGAAATTGTTCTTTATATTTTGTGTACTTTCTTTCACCTTAAGGATGAGCTTTTTGATGACTGCGTTACATGGTGTTTTGTACCCGAGGATGGCTCGCCTAGAATGCTAGACCATTAAAACCGTTTGCCGATGTCAGGTGACGTGTGTGAAATAGTAGATAGGGTGGGGGAGGGGGTGACGTCAAGAGCTGTCGTTAGCGGTAATGATTTCTTAATGATTGTGCCCGCTACGCTTTGGTTTACTTAGTTTAGTGTGATAAAAAAAATATCAAAATATTTGTTTATTTAAAGAAAATAATCGAAAACATTTATATAAACGTATTTCTAATGAACAGAAAATAATATTATTATTAAAATTGAATTCATTAAATGGCAATAGTTCTTGATTATATGTTTTTTTAAAGAATCTTATTAAACTTTGCATTTGTAAAATGTAAATAAAGTTTTTTCAACAAAAGTGTAAAAGTAAAGTAGTAGTGAAAGCTGATAGCAATGACAGTACAGAAGGATAAGACGAGTTATCGTGGTAAGCGGATCAAGTGGCGTGCGGCGCCGCTGGCGACCATTAAAATAATCAATGCCCGCGAAATATCGAGGGCTCCCACTAATGACATCGCGAAAACAAAGCAATGGGGTCTTGCCACCGGTACTGTAAGGTTAGATTTGTAGATACCTACTGCAGTGATTGTTAAACACTTGTCTATGCCTGTAGTCTATACTTGTGTTTATATAAGAATGTTATCATACCTTTGTTAACATACTTTGGTAAATTTTTTTAGAAAACGTATTAAAATTTGAACGCAGCGGGCTTCGAACCTGCGCCTCTAGGAAACCGTCTAAGTGCTCTGACCACTAAGCCATGCGTTCTACATCCGGCTACGTGGAAATTCTAATATGTTTATTACAACTTATTTCTGTTGTTAGCACCTCTGTAGAGGGGATTCCAAGAGGCGGGTTCGAAACCATTTTAATAACGTTTTCTGAATATGTTTTTTTAAAAATACTTTGGTGAACTTAAAGGTCCTAGACTAGACGAAAATGTGTTTCCTATTTTCTTTCCCGAAAAACAGTTGTAAACTTCGACTAAAATAATTATTTATCTTATGATTTATCACAAACAAAAGGCCAGTTACCGAAATAATATACAAGGGACATTTGAAAAACAAATTCACTGACTTGTCGAGCCCAATAGATTAATTCTCTATAAATTATCATATTATTAGATACAGATTGTTGTATTTGAGGTTTTTTTTTAATCTATTAGTTAAAGATAACAAATGATGAATTACCTATAAGCACTCGTGGCTTTTAGTCAATTGCGTTAAAATAAATGCTATTAACAAAATAATAATGTTACTCTATCTCTATTCCTTAACGAAACAGTACATTTAGAGTGAGAGTCTATACTTTGAATATATTTGACATAAAGTACTATAGGGAAATAAAATAAAAAGTAATAGAATATGTATGAGTATTCAAAAAACTGTCTGTTTGTACGCGCATATATTCGTAGTTACTGGGCGGATTTCAATTAAACGTTTTTGTTGAATACCTTTTATTTCTGAGCTGAGCTGATATTCAGGGTTATTATTGATTTCGAAGACTGGAACAGCCTGTTCAAACTGTTCAGCAATCAGACATCTAAAAATACTTACTACTTATGACATCTAAAAATGACATCTGATGACGAACCATATAAATCCAGCTAAACTATAAAAAACGGGGAATTGTTGCCTTAGCCAAAGTTGTTTAACGTTATGGGCAATTTCTATTGCAAATATAATAATTAAAGATGTAGAAAATTTGATGAAAAATTATAATTGACTAGCTAGACTGTAAGAATTAATAAAAGTTGTTCAGTGTGGTGGGTAGTTCTTCGGCCATCTTGGCGCAGTGGATCAGAGTCTGGCTGTAAACGTGATGATTGTACTTTCGATTCCCACACGATGAAATGGTTATATTTAAATCGTATTTTTTTTTCTTTCGGAGAACGGGGCTGGTCTTTTTTGTCCTAGACAAAAAACCGTGAAGCAAAAATAAAATTACCATCGTGTGGAATATATGATGTGGAAGACGAAGAGGCAAGAAAATTAGGCCATTAATAAAAGTTGTTACAATGTTGGGTCCAAGTATCAAAGTCAACAGGTGGCAAGCAAACATAATATATCATAAAGTCAAGTCCACGCAAACAAAGTTGCGGGAATCAACTAGTTTTAAAACAAAATACAAAATTGACCTAGATAATTTCTTACATGACGTAAAGGCTTAGTGTGATATATTTTATGATATTGGAAATATAAAGAGGTTTTATGAGTTCTCAGTGAAATTTATTTTCCAAACCCTGTTCATAATAGGTTAATTCGCGTGGAAGATGTTTGCGGAGCGCCGCGTTCGCGTCCTCTTGTTTTTCTTGCTAAATGAAATTATTGCGCGAATAAAATATTTTACCGTCTGTCAATTTGCCTGGTTCACTTCGTCGAAACGTTCCGCAGGATATTAAGCAGAGGTTAAAATTTTATTTGCACGGAGTTATTGCCCGAATGCCGTCTCGGCGTGATGTTGTAAAATTCTCTTTGGTACATCGGGCGCGTTCGTGGCCCATTATTACTTGCAAGACAATGCCTTCAAACGGAGCGGGGTATGTTTATTTCTTTCATGGTATATTATAAAAAATTCAAATTGCAACAAAATTTATTATTTAAGAATTCAGTCTTAAGGGTAAGCAATAAAAGTGCAACGCAATTGTAGAAATCAATAATAATAATTTTTAGACCTAATGTCCTGATTTTTAGACAAAATTTCAAGTTTTCAAAAAATAAGTTAAACTTTTATGTTAAATAGAGTTTCTTATAAAATTAGAATGCTTATATCTTGAAAATAACAACATGAAAGCGAATCATTTTTCCCCTAGCGATATGAATATTCATTTAAAAATAGAAGGAATAATATGTAGATTGAATTGGAGCACAGCTCGAAACAGCGAGATGGTTAGAGGGCGCGTCAGATTGAATGAACCTGTGATAGGAATGGAGTTGTATGCAACAAAGCTGATGTAATTGGTGCATTGTAGGCGGCCGCAGGCGGGCATCGTTAGCCTTTCTTTCGTAGACGCGGTTTTGTCCGGGCTTGTTAATTAACTATGAAATTAATTGATGCAGCAAAGTTTCCGAGTGAAACTTGAATTAATTGGCACGTCCGACTTCAGTCTAATTAGGAGCCCGAGGCTTTTCAGTTTTCAGTATCGCGCTCGTTGAAGCCGTGAAAAACACATACAAAAGTGTTGTGAGTGAACGGTTTGCGCACGGGAATTTTCGTATCAAAGTGCGGCTGAACCGCTAATTGCGACTCGTTGCCGACTCTAAGATAGTGAAAGCTTTAGGCGTCATTGCTTGTTACTACTAAGGAAACAATAAGATTGAAACTTGATTTAAACACCTAACAAATGTACGTTCATTAATATTTACCTCTGCGACTACAATTAACTGGCAGATTTATCCCTTAAAATCATGAGTTAATGCAAAAAAAAACCAATGTGAAGCCATTTTTACCAGCGTGATGAGGCTGCGAATAACTGTTTTGCGTTTTGCTGTTTTTTATAAGATAAGAAGAATTTGTCCTATTAACACAATAGTTGACTAATTAATAGTTTTTTACCTATTATGTATAGATTATAATGTATGTCCAACATTCACCATTTTTTTTATAATTTATTATAATTATTTCATTTATTATATTAGGAAATATAAAACGGTACATATATTTTTATAACGAAAACACTTTTTAAAGCGACTATATATTTATTAAAGTGTCAAAACTCTCAAAAGTCCTGGTATCACGTACTATATTTTACAGGCTCTTCGATAAGGTATGTCTTGAGGCTACAGCACTCAATAATTAGCATACGTTATGAATTATCAGAAATGACCCTCCGATATCCCTAATTACATGTTCCGCGTTATCGTAGCTCGCAGTAATAAATAGACGACTCTTTATTATACGTTTCCAATCTCTGATATATTTGCGGGTGAATCATACTTTACTACTGTAACGTGTTAATTGACTTTTGCTGTTTCATAAGTTTTTATTTTGACAATGCGAATTGAATTTATGTACGTTTTAGCTGTTTTGTATATATGTTTTGTATCTAGCATTTCGTAGATATTGTAATTGCGCAGTTGATATTTACCTGATTATATAAGTTGGTGAGGTAGTTGGGCAACATTTGACTGTAAACACGATAGGTTGTGGGTTTGATTTCCACTCATATTTAAAATTATCTTCCTTTTTCGCTCTGATACCTAAGACAAAGCTCGGCGTTGAGTTCTCTCACTCAACACGCAATGTCTTGATTTTAGTTCCGCCTAAAATGAGTGTTCGCCTAAAATGAAAGTAGAGAAAGCATTGTTTTGACACAAGGTTCTCTCAGACGGCCTGCTATGCGCGAAACAACGTGAAGCTTCTTTTTACACTCAATTTCACTCATTGTCACACAGAAGAAGTTTAACTTACAATTAAATACTTATACTTACTAATTAAATGTCCTTTAAACAACTTACATAAAGTGCGACGTTAGGTTCCGTAAGAAACTGCTGGGCAAAGTTGGAGCAGAATCCGTACTCGTACGGATAGTAATATAGCGAGGTTTAAGTGCACCGTGAGGTTCTAGTGGATAAATCTGCCGGCCTATGTCTGCCGTTTTAGGAGTCCCATATAACCTATCCGGGTCTGAAATCAGCCGGATACCTGAAAAAGGATAAACGGATAAGCTGACTATACTGCAGTTAAGGTGTTAATTTAAAAGCTATAATTAAGAGGAGAAGAAAAAAATTAAGTAACTAAAACGCCGGCGCCGCTGGAACATGTCTTCTTTACGAAGAAGACGGAACTCTTTTCATGGTTTACCTCTAGGCGCTATTTGGTGAGTGGCGTTCGGATTCTAACGACTGAAGGTGTTTGGCTATGTTGACTGAGACGCGGCCAGAAGCGAATATTGCGGTGTCGTCCATGAAGAGGGCGAGGTACGTGCACGGGGCTTTGGGGATGTCATGTGTGTACGAGTTGTACAGAAACGGGGATAGGATGAAGCGTTGTGAAGAGCGTGCCTTCCGAATCGGCGTGAAATACTTTGCTATTAAGCCATTGTGCCAAATAGAAAGCTTTGGTGTCTTAAAAAATAGCCGCCGCTGTCTTTTAGTTTTGGCCATCAAGTATTCTGTGAGGCGGTAGACTTTTTGAACGCTGGACTGACGGGTTGAAACGCCGAATTGTTCGAGAGGAATTATCGGCCTCTAATTAGTTAGGAGTTAGGTGTTAGGTGTTAGGAGGATCTCGTCGATCTTGCCCACAGTGCTTAGCAAACTGATTGCGCCGTAGCCGGAGAGGTTCGGGACTTTCCCGGTTTGTGAATTTATGACCACAAATTTTTTCATCGCTCTGAGAACGAGTACTCCTGAAATAGGGTGTTGAAGATGGCTACGAGGGGCGACAATCAGAATATCATTGAAATCGACAGTATTAAAGTAGTAAACCTGAAGTCAGCGTGAACGTGCGTGTTTAATAGCTTCCGATAACTACACTCATTTCACGGTTTACCAAATATAAAAAGCTTACAACTTTTTACAAGATTACCTCTGATACCGCATTCAATGAGTTTTATCAAAAAGCACTTCTGATCGACAACGTCAAACGCTTTAGCAAAATCTGTGTAAATTCAGTCTATTTGTTCTTAATTATCTAATGCCATCGACACATCATCAACAACTATTGCCAAGTTTGATATGGTGAATATTTTTTGACGAAGTATAAAGGCTTTGACATATACACAACGCATCGTTGAACAAATATAGGAGGTTTATCATTCTTTGTTTACATCAAGACTTTTTAATTTATCAATAATGTCTTCATCTAGGATATAAAACTACATATATACAGTATAGTAAATACAGAATAGAAAACTCTCTCTGTTGATTCAAGTTTCAAATAAATATTAATTTCATTATTTTTTATTAAAACTTAAGGCACAGTGCATTTTCATTATATCTAAATTGTTTTTGCATTGGCAGTATTTGCTTCATTTCTTCTATAAATGTCGGGTCGTAAATTTCAAATGACATATACATATATATATGTTATATTTACTATATATGTTTATGTCATTTGAGATTTTACGACCACTATGTTGTTGAAATTCAAATAACTTATCAAATTAAAATATTGGGCACATGAGACATATTATCTCGCGTTAATATTTGCTGTTTGTATTTTTTTCGTATGACCAGCGTATAAAGCGCAATATTATAAATACTCGAAGCTATTTATTGTAATTTATTTAAGAAAATACCAAATGTACAGTAGAACTGTTTTTTTTTGTTCATCTACATATTGGAAGTATTTAAAAGCAATTATTGTAAAATTTTTACTTTAAAACCTTATATACTTTAAGTAAAAGTCAATTTAATACGTAAATCGTATTGTTTACATAATTTAACTTGTAATAACGTTATTTACTTTGTATTGGTCCATTCCGTATCTATTCTGTTATCATAGTATGTTACCTTTAAATTTACATGACCTAAATTAATTTAAAGTAGACGAAGATGATGATGATGACGAAGATGATAAGAATTATTGACTAAATGTTGTTTAATTCTACAAAAATATATTTAAAAAGCGTTTTACAACATATAAATAATTTCATTATCGTTTCATAGAATAAAATGAATTTCTCATAGAAATACCTTGCTATGCCAACCAAACTCTAGGCTCTGTCAGAATAAAATTTACGACCTGCAGCGTAGCTAGCTATGTAGTGCCAATCGCAATAGATTTTATATTCCCCTTAACTAAATAACGGTAAATAAATATGATGAAAATATCGGAGCAAGCGAAAGCTTAGGTGAAAATGGTGGAATATATCCAATCTTTCAGTTTGTGCGATCGTCCTAGCGCGTCTGAACAGGCTTACGCTCACGCTAGATGGGTTTCAGAATAAATACTTAATTTAAGAATTCATGAAAATTCAACATGTGTTCATGTTCGTTTTACTAAATAATAATAAAATATTTCCATACAGAAATATTTTTCACATAAAATATATTAATATATTTTTTTCAACAATTTATAAAAAGTTTTATACGAGACAATAATAATGTATTATTTGAGGAAATATAATACGCGCCGGTATCGCACACCTACTGCACAATTCCACTTTGCCAGTAGGTACTCGATAGTAAGACGGGCTTAACGACATGTAACGAGAACGCTGGTCGTTCAGAGCCCAAGACAAGATGTCCTAAAGTAACCGATAAATGCGATATTTTTATAATATTTCAAGTGCAGTACAGTGGAGTGACCGTTAATGACCTGTCCGGTAATGCAAAATCACCTCGTTAGCGACGGCCATTGTCGCGGTTAAGAGTTCTCGATTCTGCCGAGATAATGCTGTCTTATTCAAAGGGTCTTGCCCTTGATAGTTAAATTATAAGATTTGTCTTGTACGCTTCAGTAATAACGATTTATTGTAAGATTACGGACTGGTTCAATGACGATTGAAATTTTTTATAAAAAAGTAAGCTTTGCATTTCTGATTTTTCATCTTTTCTGTCAATACTTGTGTATTTAAAATGTGTTTGTAATCATTTTAAAAATGAAGTTTACACAAAGTTTAACTTAAATTATTTCAAGACATGTTATATAAGGTTTCATAATATATGAGAATTGATGTAGAGACCAGGGGGGAATATTTTATGTTTAACATTTTTTAAAGTGTAATTCGCACGCTTAGGAAATTGAAAACTACATATTTATAGAATATTTTAATTAATATTCAAATTATGTTAATTTCTCCGCTCTGGTGAACAAGACAAAGCCCGGCGTTGAGTTCTGTCAGTAAGTGAAAAACGGAGTGTCTTGACATTAGGTTCTTTCTGCTACGCTATGCGAGAAAAAGCCTGAAGCTCAAGAAAATAGAACCAATTATGATGTGAAGTATATAAAAATTTGTTTACACATTATAAACTTAAATATTCTGTAAAAAAATACTTTCAAAATATATACGTTAAAATGAACAACTTTACTTCACTGGACTACATAATGTATGCGGATGGATACATTAGTATGCAGCTCTATCATAATATTCAATGTTAGTTATTGAACAAGTACAAGCACAAACATTTAGAAATGCCTTAAGAACGAGTTTAAATGTATTCAATATATGGATAGTCTGAGTGTAGATCTGAGTTTTAACTTCCTATTTGCCGTGTTATTAAAACAAACATAGGCACTATATGAAGTAAATTGTAGAACAATTATGATGCAATATGACGAAGAATTTGCAGGCGCTTAATGCGAATTGACACTCGGTGGAAAGACTTAGATAATTCTCACACAGTTTCATTTGCTTAAAAATATACTAATAGAAATTTCTCCCACTTCTATTACTTATAGGTATAGTCGCACAAGCATATATTATAAAACAACCTCATCACAATATTGTTTGCATTTTTTTCAAAAAAAATTTCAAAGAAATAAATAATGTACCTTTAATAGAAATATTCATATAAACACATTAATTGTAAGATGATACGTTTATGAAGTGTGAAATTTATTACTTATAAAATTGACGTCAATATAAACGGTCAATGCTGTTCAACTTTGACATTTAAACGAACACATTAAATATTATAACTCGCAACCATTTTATTAAACTAATTTGCTTGTTATTTTTGTTTACAATTTTCCAATATTACAAACAATTTACGTGGATTTAGATATTAATTATAATTTCAGATCCAACTATACACTTATAGACGAATAACATAGTGTTAATAAATAAAGTATCAATAACAAAATTAGCAAAATTTTAATATGTATATCCGAATTTGTCATACTTATTTACATTGACTATATATATTAACAAGTCAAGCAAAAACTTTGTACACGTTTTTAAGAAAATTATGAAGACGGATAAGTATGAAATTTGGCACGGTTGTTGTTTATTTGTAATATAGAAAAGTAGTACAGAATGACAATATTTTTTTAAAAATAATGTTTAAAATACATTAAATTGACAAAATAAATGTAACACACACTACCGTGTGGTTGACATGGGTGCCTGTATAAAGTCATATATACAGGGCTATTAGTTTATATAAATCTAAAAAAAAGTCGAGAAATATCTTTAAAATTTTAGCACTTGTCTTGAACATATTGTCATATAAAAATCATTTTTCATCATTGTATAACTGCATGTGTAAAATTTGGCGAAACTTTAACACAAAATTTGACACGGAACACAGCGCTTAAATTTTAAACGACAAAAGTGTGCCTCACAATAATATTATAAACAACAATAAGCTATTAGACAACTTGTGGAATTTTCCGGTTATTTTCGATTCACACCGATTGTTATTGTCGACTCAGTCATTCCATGGGCTATAACTCTGGCGAGAGCCGCGTCGAGTGGGGTCTACGGCCTATGTCGCTATGGTATCGTATATTTACGGGCCCTATAATGCTAGAGATTTATCGAGAACGGCGTAATTAGCGAGCGAACCGATTTATATCCGATTCACAAGTCGAAGCGAGTCGCAGCATCTTTATTAAAACAGATTTATAGACGATAATGAGGCATTTGAACTTTCCACGCCTGTTAATTTACGAAATAAAATTGTATACTTTGAAACTACGATATATAATAACAAAGTATATCAAATATATTATTTTCTAAGGCAGTTACACTACGTTAAATCGATGTTTATCTGTCATAAATTAGTATAAATATGCTGGTGCGGGAGAGTGCGCCCGCGCCGGCGCCGAGGGCGAGCGTAAATCACGCACAGCTGCTTATTAAGTTGTTACAGTCGCCATGTTTGTTGCCCACGCGTGCCCGCTCTCCGCAATATGTCCAAGCCCTTATATTTAAGAATAATCATGTACTCTTACCATTATTTGCCTGGTTTTTGTTATTTAACATACACGTTCGAACTACCTTTCATAACGATCAATTAATTCTTAATCAAATATTAAATATCTTTTTTTTTCCGTTTGAGTAGAAGTCATATCTATATGACCTCTACTTAAATGGTAAAATGTAAATCTTGCCTCTTAATATTTTAAGTTGTTGGTTGGTTGTAACTGTTATGTACGTAGCAAATAAGGCAAATTATGAGCACTGGTCAACAATAAACTTATGAATTTATCAGGGAATATATATTTTTAACATTTTTTAAAGTGTTATCAACACACTAAGGAAATTGAAAAATACATATTTAGAAAACGTATAAAATATTGAACGCAGCAGGACTTGAACACGCCCCTCTTGAACGGTTTCCAAAAGGCGCGGATTCAAATCCCACTGCGTTAAAATTTTTATACGTTTTCTAACTATGTCTTTTTTATATCAGGGAAAGTCGAAAAGCACATAATATTAATATTATGTAAATATATAACTTATGAAAACTGTTATGGCAATTTTTTAAGTATTCAAGCTTTAAAATAACAATACATTAGAAATAACGCATTGGTCGTTTGTATATATAATGAATACCGAAGTTATGACGCTGAGCTTTTTGCTGCAGCAGTTCCATCGTTGCTATTGTGAAAGACGATAGACGAGAACGTTGCGTTTCTTTGTAAGCGCAGACAACAATGAGCCATTACGAATTAGCTATCGATTTATCTGCCAATGGTTTTCACGGGCCTTTTCGATCCACGCCCCCCGTCGTAGGCGGCTCGATACAAATAGTGCTCAACATTTGCATTTGATAATAATCACTGAAGTACCGATCTTTTCATGATTGCAGTTTTGTTCTTATTTGATATTTAAAATGGTTCGTTCTATTGAAATTACTGAATATATTTAATGTTTATTGTATTATATAATATGTTATTTTTAAGTATAATTTTGTACAGATAGTTTACTAAGTAACATAAATTAAATAGCTGTGTGTAATATCGTAATATAATGTAAATGTAGAAGAAAAAAAAAGAATTAAAAAAGGCCAAGAGAAGGATATTATAATAACTCTAATCTTATCTATATGGAACTGTAAAATTTTATAATTTGAACTTTTTCTTTAATAACATTTCTAATACACATTTTTTATTTATTTATTAACCTTACAATACATTTAACATACACTCACGAATAATTGAATGATTGAATGAATTTTAAGTTATTCCCATCCCCGCTTTGGTGACACAAATATGTTAAACAACAAATAATATATATAATTCTTTAATTTTTACTGAAATAAAACCATGTGACTAAATGTACTTACTCGTGCAACTTAAGAATGACAAAAAGAATATCAAAGTCGCGTATAATATTTCACTATATGTATTTATTTTCAAAATTGCAAAAAATAACTAAATGTACAAAATCTAATTTGACCATATCTTATAAGGTATTGATTATTGAAGTATCGGTTTTTATAATCGTTCTGGTTTGGCCTCAGTGGTAAAACGAATATTTTTATATTGACCCACGTGAACTCTGTCAATTTTGTTTTGTATTTTTACGAGCTTTAATGCATTTTGTTTTTATTTTGTAATGGCACTTGAACGATGGCGAACGATAATCGTTTTACGGTATCTTCATAAAAAAATTGTTTTGTAATATTTAACTCACTCTTGTCGTAACGTATGAAATGTCGTTGTTGCTACAAAATGTATCAATAGAACGTGGCTCAAAATTCAACGATAAGCGATTTATTTAGAAAACGTATAAAAAATTGAACGCAGCGGTATTTGAACCCGCGCCTCCTGAAAACCGTTTCAGCGCTCTGCCCGCTAAGCCATGCGTTCTACAGAAAAATACATATTTAGAAAACGTATAAAAATTTGAACGCAGCGGGATTTGAACCTGCGCCTCTTGAAAACCATTCATAAGCAATCAATATATATTTGATAAGCGATTTGTTTTAATTTATCTTATCGGCACGTCACATAAGAAAAACCAATTCAGGGAATATAGAAAAAGGAATAATATCAATAACAGAATAACAATAATTTATGAAACTTGGTACTTGTTTTAAAAAAGTACACATATTTTTTGCAGGTAATAATTTATTCTAGCACTGAATATAATTTGTGATCTTGATTAGTTGCGCTTATTTTTAAAAATACTTGCTATGGTAGTATCAATAAATTTTCTACACACCACTATCAGTTAGTGGTTTTTTTAATGAAAATATTTTTATTAATAAATATAAATTGTGTTATAGGAGTAAGTGACTTCCGTGTTTGTATATATAATAGGCAATAATTCCGTGTACGTATATATAATATGATAAATTTGAACGAAGCAGGATTCAAACCAGCGCCTCTTGGAAGCCGCCCAAACGTCCAATTAATTATATGTTCTTATCAAGCACATACAAGCATATACAACTAAACTCTACGATACGTTACACACTGACTTTTCCATATAGCTTTTACTATTAAAAGATAATTAATTAAATAATAATGACTATTGCATTGCATTAAAGTATCTTTTGTAGTTTTTTATCAACTTCAGGTAGTTAGAGTGAACCTAGTCTCAAGACACTCCGTTCTCCACTTTCCGCCCGATGTCGAGACATTGCTTGTTAAGTGGCCAAACTCAACATCGCGCTTTGTCTTAGGTACCAGAGTAGAGAAATTAAACTAATCTAAATATAATCCTTATCACGAGTGGGTATCGAATCCACGACTAATCTCATTGACAGTCAGACGCTGTCACGCTGCGCCACGATGTATTCAGATAGATTTAGTGCATTTAATTTTCAAACACCCCGATATTTAGAATACTTGCTGTTCGTGGTTACAAGTAGACTCGTGTCCACTTGGAGATATCTTAAAAGTAGCGGTTTTCATTCATTGTAAAAATCATCCTGGATAGTTCAGTTACACCATTTTGTATGAATCATGTGTCACAATAGGTTTAAATACTGACATAAATAAATCGCATCTTTACAGGTACAAGCCTCTTTACTCCCAAAGTCATTGGCTAAAAGACTGTTATTTGAGCAGCTTCGCAGTAATAAGCCTCGTTACATGTACATGTTACATGTGATGTGACGTCATTACTCTGGTTTTTTCGCAATTTGTCGGAAAACATTAATTAAAACACTCCCTCGGTATTTGAGACACTGAAGCGACTTATATAAGACTGTTGGTACAACACGACCGGGAATAAAGTTTCGTCTTATGAATATTCGAATAAAATAATATCGTATTCT
Organism: Podotricha telesiphe; assembly: GCA_038994665.1. NCBI lineage: Eukaryota > Metazoa > Arthropoda > Insecta > Lepidoptera > Nymphalidae > Podotricha > Podotricha telesiphe. The sequence continues at coordinate 441,342 of JAOYRR010000035.1, forward strand.
ATGTCTACATAAATTTCATATTAAAACTTGCTTTACATCTGAATGTAATTGTAATGTCTTCTAAAAGAATGTATATATATTTTAATCCAAAAAATATATACATATTTAAAAAGACATATTTAGAAAACGTATGTATGTAGAACGCATGGCTTAGCGGTCAGAGCACTTGAACGGTTTTTAAGAGGCGCGGGTTCAAATTTTTATACGTTTTCTAAATATGTCTTTTTACAATGCATAGATATTTTATTTCAAAAAGAATATACATTTTTATTTGGTACGTATCATGGAATTACAATTTATTCATAATTTATACTGACTCTAATAAAATTAGGTTATCTTTATTTACAATTAGTTCGTAGTGAACCCGTGGTCCGCAGGCTTGGTATGCCGCGAGCTTATAACGTCGTCATTTCCTCGAAAGTAATTCAAATGGAATCGTGTGCGCCGTTATTAAATATTTCATAACTTACCTCGCCCCTTGCCCCGTCACCCTCGCCCTCTGTTTCACGGCCGTCTCCCCACCAACCGCATATTAAAGTCATAAAAAAGGGTTGTTTGATCTATCCCCTAAAACAATTTACATATCTCCGCTCAGGCCGTCGCTAAATTATTTAATTAAGAGAGGCATAAGTTTTTATTATTTTAATATGGCGGGCATAAAATTGTGTTAATGGAACGATGCCGCAGTGGCCTTAATTCCAACCCCGAAACCGCGTTATTATGAACGCCGTGAGGATGAGCGAAGCACTCAAAATAACCTATAGTTCCTTCATAAATTATGATATGTATTAAGTAAGCGAATACTAAGAGGATTTAATAAAATCTCAACGTCTTTGATATAATCTTTTGAGAGCTTCTATCGTACTCTTAGATATTAAACCGTGAAGTTTAATGTTTAACAAAATGTATGGAGAAAAAGACATTTTAACTTTTGGCATATTGATGAGTGTATTCGTTATTTCTTTACAATTGTTAATATAGAGCTTTCCTCATTAGATTTGAGAAAAAAATATTTAATATTTAAACCTCAATGTGAGTTCAGACGTTTATATTATTATATAGCACTTTGAACATATTATACTTCATATATATAGGTACACATAAAAAATACTTACTTATTGACTCATTATTATTACTTCTAATTTATTGAAAATGAAAATGTATTCAAAACAAAATAATAAAGTGACAGTACAAAGAATCTGACAGCAACACGTTCAATTCTATGATAGCTAGAATTTTCATTAAAAACCGTTTGAAGTGGCACTGTGGGAAGTCGCGGTGAGAACATTAAGCACAATAAAAATGTGTCCCAGGAATGTTTGTTACTACACCGCCTCGGTATTTTAAACAGTTTGCAATGAAAACGGTTAGATGCAATTACGAGCGTCCAACTTTCGTAGTTTCTCTAGCTTTGTTAAAATAATATTATATATTCATAGCTAAAATGTATATTTCGTAAGTGAGCATAGGAATTCTGTAAAAAACTACGTTTTTATAAAAAACATAAATAAACTCAATAAATACATTTTCGTTCAATTATTCTGATTACAATGTAATTAAATTATAAAACAAGCGTCATCAAAATTGGTCAAGGTTTTCGAACTCTACTACGCCACATAGGAACAAACATACACACTTACTCTATTAAAAAAATAAACTCCCTCATTCCTTGCCCTCCTTTACGTCCCGCAGTTGAGTAAAAATAGAGAGTAACTTTTCGAGATATTTACAAATAATTAAAAATTTTCGTAATTACTTGTACAGCACAGAACATTCACAAGCGAGCATTCAGGCGGGTGGTTTTTCTGACCACCCTAGGTTAATGAGGGCATTTTTATGTGTTTTCGCATCGAGGAATGTAAATTCGGCGGTCACCAGCGTATTACTTGCCATTCTTTTAATTCCTTCGCTTTTTCTCTTTAAACCCTACGACTATACGCCAAAATTCATTAACCCTCTGCTGCATTATGTGGGTACTTTAGGACCCAGTCGTTTATGCTTTTTATTGTAAATTTAACACCGGCTTTTTGGGGATTAGGACAAGATTAAGGTACGTTTTGCTATTGTTTTGTTTATGTTAATAAGGCTATATTTATGTTCATTGTTCTATATTTATACTTTTTTTTTAAATAAATATTTTGGAATTACAAATTTTTAAATTTAAAATTCAGCTTATGATTTCAATCAATTTCTTTCTTTTTTTAAACGTGCAATGTGCAGTATTAAAGGAAATGTAAAGAAAATAATGATGTTGTTATGTAGAAGTACTATGAAATAATTAAGAATCAACCTCCTGTAAAATATAAAAATCCAATACAATGTTTGCGCTTTCACACAAATTATTTTATTGTAATTAATCAGTGAATTGCGCGCAACGAGCCCAATACCCGCCAAATTGCGACGACCGAGTCAACCATGTTTTCATTCCATTTTTTATATCGAATATTTAAAATGGAAACGTGCAATTTATTTCATTCACTCGCAGGTGATTACTTATGATGTGCTTGTTAACTGCATTTCACGGGTTACACTCGATTCCGATTTTTTCGCACGAGCATTCTTGATTGGGACGATTTGTACGGATTGCAAAAACAAATTGGTACAAATATTTTAATATTAAAAAAAAACTATGTTTTTGAATTATTTATGTGTAAAGCATGTTCACGAATATACAATAAATTATAATAAAACAAAACATGTCTATATAATCATAGGATGTTTTTTTCTAAACATAGAAAAGTAATAAAAAAAGCTGTACGCGTAATGTCCAATAGAGCTTAGTGATTCGTAAAAGGTTCCAGAGTCGGACGCAGCCTCGAGGCAGGCTCAATTACGCGAGCGCACCGCTCAGCCAATAATTGGCACCAGAGTTCGCGACAAAGCGCCCACAATGGGCTCTGATTAATTTCCGAACTACACCCGAAACCTAACTGGCAAATACGCGACGCTAGCAACGACTCCGGAGAACTCTACTATTCAATCATACGTATATATATATACTTATTGACATGAATAATTTTTATTCATTAGTATGAATAAAAATCATGAACGTACTTGGAGCGTTAAATAAAATGTAAACACCCGGATAAGAACTACAACGTGGCTCTATAGGAATATACAGAGCTTAATTTGCAAGAGCACTTGGACGGTTGACACAAGCTGCGGGGTCGAATCCTGCTACGCTAATTTTTTTTATGCGTCTTTCTAAATTGTTTTACTTTCATCACTTCGCGTATAATTTGATATTTATTTCGTAATACCATTTTTGAAACCGACATTTCCGACACTTTACAGGTTGACATATACTTGACACATACTTCTAACAAAATATTTGAAGATATTTCCACGCTCTGATTAAATAAAGTATGGCGTAAGCTCAATATTTCTATGAGATGAATGTACAAACTGTGATTTTCTATTTTTGAGAACTTACTACACTAAAATGAAAAGATTCAAAAATAATGACTATATCATAAAAAAAAAATGCTGAATGCCACATTTCTTTTTATCTACTGCAATTGTGACAAAATGCTTATTAGCTTGATTTGAATTACACCAGAATTATAAAGTAAAATAAACGAATAATGTAAATTATAGTGTGAATATACAACACAAAAATAAATTTAATTATACATTAAAACTCATAAAGCACAAGACATTTTTATATCGTCGAAAATTCTAAACAATATATATTCATTTTTAATCTCTTACACATATTACTAATAAAGAATTCCTGTGGAACATGGTTGAAGTTTTATATTTGTAGTATTAATTTTTTATCTTCATCGCCTTATTTGGTTCTTAATTTTTTAGTCACACTGTTAGTCAAATTTCGTCCCTGACGAAATTTCTAGAACGCTGAATGTGTGGCGATTTCCATAACACAAAATGCAAGCCCGTTCTTTATTGAACCTATAAAATAAGGATATATTTACGAATATAGTACATTTCAATCTACAACCATTGCATACAGTTAAATTCATGCTGCGCTACTACTATATAAAGAAACGATCGATATTTGTTATCCAGCTTCACGCTTTTTCTCACACAGCAGGGTAGCAAGAGAAAACCTAGTGTCAAGACACGCCGCGTTTTGTCTTGTGTAATATAAAATGTAATCATTTCCCCAAATGGGAATCGAACCCACAACCATCCCGTATACAGACGCTGTCACCCTACGCCACGATGACCTCCAATAATCGTAAGCTTTGTTTAGCTTTAATAAAAATATTAAATAATTGTAATTTTATATTTTAACAATAAAAAACATTCGAAATAATTACCTGTACATAAAATAACAACACGTGTTATAAATAATCACCATAAAATATATATCTCGGCAACTCGAAAAAGTTTTCAAATTTGACAGAGTTTGAGAACTGGCCCGTGGCGGTTCAATTACGGGATTGCGCCGTTCAGCCAATAATTGGCGCTGGAGTTCGCGACAAACCGACCGCTCTGATTAATTACCGAATTCTAGCTCGCGGACATATGAAAGCCCTTATATTGTTCTAACATCATACAAATTGGATTTTTAATACCTACTAATATGTGTTTTCTTTCCTGTATAACCGATGGATCTGTTTAACTTTGATTGTTGATTTATACGATTGAATATTGAATACATTTATTTATCGACTTAGACGCAAACATGTAAGTAAATATGTGTATTTATGATTGCAAGTACATTCACAGGATGTTATCTTTTGCAGGTAATATTTAAAATTAAAATGATCTCGCATAGTTTTTAGGCTAGTCCCTTTCAGTGTCGAGGCCATTTTTTATTTTTGACACGTTTTTATTAGCATGTAGGATATTTTTTTCGTTTTATTTGTAAATATAGGAAAATCCTTGACTTGTAGGATCATCAGAATTTATTTAAAAACTAGCGACCCACTCAGGGCTTCGCCTGCGGTAACTACACCAGTATAATAATATTTTTCTTTACACATCTTTTACGTACAGACAGCGATCAGTTACGTTTTTATTACATGCATAGATTTTTACACGTGTCAGGACGACCAGGATATCAATTTTACTGTACTTAATAAATTATTTTTTTTTCTAAAATTAAATGTATGTTATTTTAATATTAATTGAAGAAGCAGTAACGACATTTTAAAAGTATACCTCTCAAAAAGTACTCATATACGTTCATTGAATAATATCAGACCACAATCTAAACACATCACGTAATTCATTCTCATTAGCACAAGTTCATTAGAATATGGTCATCAAATGCTATTTGCCTATTTACAGATATACAAATATTGAATACAATGGTTTTGCCATTTGTTTTTCCGAGGAAAATAGTTTTTTTTCATTCGAGGAAAACACAACACTATTTTTGTTATAAATTGATAAAAATGCAAAAAATAATGGCTTCGCGTTTTGTTGCCTTCGCGTATACATATTCAGGTTGCCTAGCAACGCATAGGTCACCACTCACATTGGAATTGTGTAAAATATTTATTTAATTAATATTTTTCTAATGCATTGGTATTGTAACCAATTGGTATTGTTGGAGGCCGTCGAGGAGCAGTGTGGCACTGTGCGATTGGTTGTGGGTTCAATTTCCACTCGGAGGAATTATTATATTTAAAAATTATTTTCACTTCTTCGCTCTGGTACAAAACAATTAGTGGCGTTGAGTCTCGCAAAAGTCATGGATTCGGGCGGAAAGTCGAGAACGGTATGTTTTGACACTAGGTTCTCTCTGACTACCCTGCTATGTGGAAAAAAGCGTGAAACTGCTTTTTTTGGTATTTATTTGGCTATATTTACCGGCTCTCTTCTCACACTTCTTCTCTATTTAAAATTTAAATATCCTATATTTCATACCTCACCGTTTATGTGATTTTCATAAAAAAGGGTTTAAAGTTTTTACTTTTAAATGCAATGATGATATTACTTACTATTTAAACATTAGTTATTTGTCCAAACTAAAATCGTTTAATCGAATTAAATTCCATTGCTTAATTGTATTTAAGTAAATATGTGGAGGCCATTCCGTTGTGGCGCAGTGTGTCTGTTTACGTAATGGTTGTGGGTTCAATTCCCACTTTTGATTGTCATTGATTATATTTAAATTATTTTTATTATACCGCTCTGTTGACAATACAAAGCGCGGTGATGAGTTATGTTACTCAACACGATATTATGAGAACGGAGTGCAAGATATAAGGTTATCATTGCCTATCCTGCCTTACGTAAACAAGCTTGAACCTGAAAAAATAAATATAAAGGTAAATTTATTGTAATCAGGTATTTTTTAATAATATATATTTTTTAAGTTTTATTCACATACTAAGGAAATTGAACAGGACATATTTAGAAAATGATTAAAATTTTTATACGTTTTCTAAATATGTCTTATTATTTAATAAACTTTAATATTTAATGAATAATATAATGTCAATTACTTTATGTTAAAAATTATAATAGGGGCAAGAACAACAAAAATTGTTATTATATTTTGAATGACACGACAAAGTTCTGTTATATGGTTATCTGCATGTCGTGTACGTTTAAAAATTGTAATATCTCACATGTTTAACTTACTCACATTTGCTTTTTATATATTCTGCTTTACTTTTTGGCAATTTACTTATTAATTTTAACTAATCTTGAAATTACAAGTGTATTATTCTCTAGGACCTATATCTCATATAATCAAGAAAAAATAATTTTATATCTATCAATTATACCAAAATAGAGTAAGGTTCCTTTCGCAGTGCATACACTGCGCCCGATGGCCTCATGACATAGTCATGAGACCATCGTGACGCAGTGGGATAGGGTCTGTCCGTAAATATGTGTGCGATCGCACCTCAGGGGAATAATTGTACGCAAATAAAGGATAGATTACTACAGAGTTTTTTTCGTACAAACTCTACTAAGCGATAATCAATAAAGTTTAAACATGGAGCGTTAGTTTGAGATCTCTAATAGGCCTCACATAATAAACGATAAACAACAAATCAATAGCTAACTTACCCAAAACATAAGAATACACTAACGCACTAACTAAATTTGTACATACGTTTTTAATTATGACAATTAATAATTCTTTTTTATAAATACTGTTAAATATAAAGTATTTAGTTAACAGTGTTTATACAAAATCAAACGAATTACGCATTTAAGTACTAATGAGTAAACAGGCTCTATCTGGTTTCTTACGAGCGATAAAATAATTTCCTTTTGACACTACTGTCAACAATTTTTTTTAATAAAATAAAATGCCAATTTTAAAGTACATTTATAGATAAGTAGTGTACGTATGTATGTGTATAATATAAGTGAAACTAAATTACTTTCCACTATCATACATAAGTGTCTTAAGCTTTGATTACAATGATAAATGCATTTGCCAATCAACTGAAATGAAATAGTTCTATGTAGTCATATTATTAAAGCGAGCTGAGTGTTAATTGAATCCGAGTATCAGATCTGCCAGTGGGCCAGCGCCCACTGCGAAGGAAATTAAACGTCATTCGGTCACTTTCTTCCCGCACAATGCAGATTAATCTGCAGACAAGTCATTATTAAGACCGCGTCGTAAATAGGATGCTTGGAGTGCGATTGTAAGCAGTTTTAACTTTAATGACTCTTTAAGATATTAAAATGGAACTATTTCATGCTGTTTTTATATTTTAAATACTAGCCTACTGTTTATTATAATTTGTATGAATAATAGGCAATTAGTATATAATTATTAATCATATCTAATAAATGTTTTAATGGAAATAATTGATTAAGTCATCGCAACGCGATTTACTTTACTGTGTTATCAATTTGAGTAAGAAAGACAAATTAAAATAATATTGTACGAAGTGTGATCAAAAAATAACCGTTATTTTTTAAAAAGTATTTATTTACTCATCAATAACTATCTTGTCCCCTTCAAAGTAATCCCCCTCAGATATAATACACTTGTGCCAGCGTTTTTTCCAAACCTCGAAACACTTCTGAAACGCGCTTTTCTTTTTGGTATCGCCAACAGCTCCTGTTTTGATTTTTTTTTATCTCCTCAATCGTAGCAAAACGCTTTCCTTTCATCGGTGTCTTCAGTTTTGAGAAGAGGAAAAAGTCAGCGGGGGCCAAGTCCGGTGAATACTGTGGTTGAGGCATGATTACGGTTTTGTTTTTGGCTGCTCAGCGATGTCCATGCGACGTTGTTTTTGCTCAAAATTAAGCAATTTTGGAACAATCTTCGCTGCCGCACGGTTGAGGCCTCAAATATCTGTGAAAACTGATTGGCATAGGACGAAAGATATGCCAACATATCGGAACGATATGTCAACAGCAACCTCTCTACAGCAAGCAAAATAGTGATTCGACGATTATCCAAAATCATTTACTTCACTCCTTCAATGTTTTCATTACTTTTTGACGTGCTCGGGCGACCAGGACTAGCATCGTCATTGACATCTTCTCGGCGTTTCTTAAAACGGTTATACCGCAATTGAACTTGTGTTCTGCTCATAGTAGACTCGCCAAACGCCACAGTCAACATTTCAAATGTCCTTGCACATTTAATTTCATTTTTTACACAAAACTTAATACAGTTTCTTTGATCTATTTTTTCGAATAGTAAAAAAACGAAGAGCACACCAAAACACGACTAACCTTCGTATCTGCTAAAAACAAACCGACAATCCAAAATTGCTGATATTGTCAACATATATAAAAGACATGTGTATCTGATATGTGTATAACAGAAATATAAAATATATATTTAACATTGTTATTCGCACACTTTGGAAATTGTAAAAGTCATATTAAGAAAACGTATAAAAATTTGAACGCAGCGAGGGATTTGAACCCGTGGAACGCATGGCTTAGCGGTCAGAGCGCTTGAACGGTTTTCAAGAGGCGCGGGTTCAAATCTCGCTGCGTTCATATTTTTATACGTTTTCCAAATATGTCTTTTTCAATATAAAATATAGTTTGCCAAGCACATTTATTAATTAAAGAACTTCGCTCAGAAAACATAAAATAATGAATTTATAGTTAATTCATTATTCATTGCAAATGTAGGTATTCTCAGTCGTTAGTTTCTGAAACCTGCTATGAATCGTTGTAGAGGAAATTAAATGACGACGGCCGGCTACTGCAGGCCTGTACTGCCGCTTAATTACACTTACCGAGTACTCAGCGCTCAGATTATCATATGGACAACTTAAGCCTCCTTAGACATTTAATTTATCGACTGTACACCCGATAAAGACACAAGCATATGGAGCTTCCAACTTACACTAGTTTAATTAAGACCCATTATTTAAAAAAAACAAAGAAAATTCTAAATAAATGTCAAAAGTAGTTTTTTTTATGTAATTTATATTATATTTAATTTTAAATACGGATGATGCGATAAATTTTAAATACGGAGATACGATTTCCATATCGTATTGTACTTGTGCGCATTTGATAAAGCCACTTACAAAATAACTAATGAGAATTGAGTAGCTGAATTTCTAATAAGCCCATTTGCGACATGCCTGACCAAATGCGATATTTACAGATTCAAGGCCAAAATGAAGGAAACAAAAACTTGTACCCATCAATAAAACATTATTGTTTATAATTTTAGTTTTTATGTAAAAAATTAAATTTATTAGCAATGTATTTTTAATTATTTTTGTGTGAAGCAAAATTCAAAGCGTATTTGTTATGAAATAATTTCAATTCCCTTACAGCTACGATGTAGTTTTTTTCTAGTTCTTATATTACATAGTGTTGTATAGGCTAGTTCAAAACTCAAAATCCATTAGCTAATAGTCGCTTTGACATGACATGTAACGTCGCAGGATTGTCCGGCCAGTTTAATTTCCTGGTGACGGCGACTACCGATTGTACGGAGTCACTGTCGAGAAGAACATCATTGTACTATCTAAATTTCGCTAGGTACTAAAGCTTGTATCACTTATCACATATATATTTTTTAATAAATCCATCAGAATGGGCAAGGAATATTTGATTATAGTTTAAGCCTACAATCGTTTGGAATGTATGATACTTTTATTAAAGTGTATAGGTATATCAATAAACTGGTGAACCCCATATCACGCTACATGAAAGGTCAATCGTGCGCTCGTGCTGCCAATTAAATGTGCACTCGGCAAAAATGGTCTATTTACACTTCTATTCAATCACGTCCTCGCTGTTATCTGTTGTTATATATATCGGTATATTATCCTGTATTTTAGATTATATTTAATTGTTTCTAAGCAATATCTGCTTAGTAGGTGCTTTTAAGTTAGCGTGCTAAGTATCAAAACTGCGCGCGATCATAAGTTCGCTCGCGCCGCCAATTAGAGTTGCTTCGGCAAATGGGCCATTAACACTCGCTTACAGCGCGGTCATCGCGTTCATCTATGCTAGATTGGTATAAATATATCTAATTTAAAGTAATGTTCATTAGATTTACATTGAAATTATTTTATGTATCAGATTATAACGCTTAAATAAATTTAATTTATAATATATCAGACCATCTGGGCGCAGTGACAGCGTCTGACTGTAAACGCGATTGGCTGTGGGTTCAATTCCCACTCGGTGAAATGATTTCAAATTTTCTCATTTCTCCGCTCTGGGACCTAAGACAAAGCGCGGCGTTCAATTCTGTCACTCAAAACGCATACTCTGTATTTCGGACGGAAAGTGACTATCTTGCTATGTAAGAAAAAGCGTAGTTTAATCTATACATATAATAAAAATGTAAATGATCGCTATCTGTAAATGGAAGATATATGTAAAAAACATTATTATTGGAGATATTCATCAATCTAATAGAACTCAAAACAATGATTTTTAATTATATTTTCTGTTTGTCTGTGCGCTTGTGCGTTAATCCGATAAACGGTTAAACCGATTTAAGCGCATTCATTTCAATCGGCTCATATATTAAAAAGAACGCAGGGGGCGAAAAAACTAAATAGTTTCGTCGTGTAGTTTACGCAGGCGAAGTCGCGAGCGGGTCGCTAGTATATAATATGAGTACTTGCACTTTCAAGAAGTTTCTTTTTATTACCTAAGTAAGCTTGAAAGTTAATGATTGCAGGTAAAGCTTGTTCAGATTAATATGTAATGGTCTCATAAATGTTGTAATTCCTGTACCTGGTGGTAAAAGGTAATCACCAGTTACAAATAAACAGTATAAGTGTCTAATAAATTGATTTAACAATACCATTTTTATAACGCATTAAAAAAAAAAAGAATTTGCAACGGAAAGAAAATTAACTTTTTATATACTCGAAGCTATGCATCTACTAGAAACGTAGACACCAATTATATTAGCTTTAAAATAAATGTAATATTATATCTAATACAATCTGCGACGAATGAACGTACACTTTTAGTTATCGAGAATTTTCTTTAGTATCGGATAGATAATACTTAGGTAATTAACTGCCATGAGACATCTATCGAACCTGTATGTCATATTAATTGCTAGAAATTTATTTGAATGAAAATAGCACAGCAATTTAATTAATTATAGTATCATGTCTTGTATACTGTTAAAATAATATTTTATGTATTTTCATCCTCATTACGTCCCACTCGTTAAGCATGTACGAGAGGCTAATTAATATGTACTTTATTATATACGTGATAGTAAAAGCTTGTTTAGTATCTTTTTTCCAGCGCTAAGAAAGAATTATATAATCGTCAAGAATCTATTAAACAATTGCCTTTTTGCTTGTAACCTGTTGTTTGTATTCCAATGTTTTTGTTTTCATTACATAGCTGTATAACGACTTAATAAATAATGAAATTATTTATTTAATTAATAAGTTCTATTAATAAAGTTACATACATTTTTCATTTCTAAATATCTGCCATAGTTTTGAAATTTGTAAATTTAAATGACCCATCACGTCACTCACTGTCTTTCTATCGTGTTGCCCACCTTCTTTCTGATGGGCGGTGGCGCCCTGCATTGTATATCTAGACTGGATAAACATTAATAAGATATATACTTATTTAAAACGAAAATTTCAGCAAGACGGAGAGTATATTGTAATAAAAAACTAGTCATATTTTTAATATTCAATTTCGTATTTAAATGTCGCATATAATAATGCTTATTGGCAAACAACAAAGTAAATCTCGATATGCATATGAGTGAACAGTTACATGATTCGATTCTAGGAAATGCTCAAATTAAATCGCGAACGGCAACTCAGGAGCTAGGCTAGGTCATTTATAGCACGCGATCGGTGAACGTTTCGCGTTAATTAATTGGGTGTTTTCACACGTCACTGAGCAGATCTCACCAAATAGATCGGCGCATGCGGCCCTTAATTAGCTATATCTCCAGGGCCGATCGACTGCTCCGCGTATTCGCTACGCCAATTTGGTGCTGCTCTTCGCTTCGCCATACTAGACAGATAAGGACTAGAACGCTAGGCAATAACCTCATTATGAAATAACTGGGCCTCAACCGTTTCTTCGATTATTGGATAACTTTCGTTAGGTTACGTCTGCAATAACTTTTATATTAAGTGAACCTTTTTGGTAAAATCATTTATTTAAAATAATATTTTTTTACTATTAATAAGAGCCTAATAAAAGAGATGTCGACAAAAATAAATGAACATACATCCGAAGGAGTTCTATGGTAGTTCGAATAATTAAATTCAGTCCTCAGAAGTCAATCAAATATTATAAGTTAGATATTTTAAAGATAAAAAATATAACAATAATAAGTTTCGTATCACTTTCAATCTATTTAATAAAGCTATTATTCACAAGTCGATCGTGATTTAGTAACAAAAAGGCCTGTGTCAGCTACACTGTTAGAGCGACAGGCGATCGAGTCTCGCACGTGTAGGCCGTCCGCTCCAACCATTGAGCGCGACCAGATTGATAGCCGTCGGAAAACAATTACGTTTTTGTCGGCAACTCGATAAACCGCTAATTACAATAAGTGTTCATTGACTTTTTTAATTACGCACCCATTGAGGCGTCCATCGTCGTCGGTAATACTTGCCAGTCAGTATATTTAATAAACTCCATAGCGACGGAATGTTCGTAGTTTCGCTCGCGGAATTTCTACTATAAACTCCTCACTTATTCGAACTAAAGAATTTTTAACATTGAAAATAATGTTCGTATATCGGTTTTGAAGAAGTTAATATTGGATGGGTTTTAAATTGTAATAACGGTAATAATGGGTCCAACAAAAAGTTAATCTATTATTATGAGTGTGTATTTTAATCTAACTATGTAAGACGGTTGAGCAGAACCTGTTTTCGTGTGCGTACGCTCGCTGCATTCCTTTCGTAAATACAGAGATGTGCAAGCGGCGCGGCGCGGCTGGGACGGTACCGCACGGCGCGGCGCGGGACTCGCCGGGGCATCGGCCGCCTCGTGAGAAACGAATGTTCCTGGCCTCTAATTACGTTTTATGCGATATCGCCATTTAATTAGCAACATGTTTCCCATTTCGAAACATTAATTAATATTTTCATCAGAGTTCTCTGCATTTAACTGTGCTTTTATTACTCGCTCGAGATTTAATAAAGATTCCTGACCACCCTCGTCGGGGTATTATTGTTTTAAGAGTTCATATTAAGTTTTTGTTTCAATACGATATTTTATACCGCCGTCGATGTATCCAATTGTTTAATTACTAATAAATTATATATATAGCAAAGGTTGAATAAAATATTCATTAAAAACTTCACTTTTAATGACGCCGAGGTGAAGTAACGGTATTTGAGTACGAAAATACAAAAATAAGCGATAATGACGGCGTTCGTGGTGAATTTGCCAAATAAGGGATACAATCAATTTGATGGTCGCTCAGTGCTTAATTGTAGCGAGATTAATAACCGATCCACGTACTCGCAGACAAATTGCGACAGCTGACCACGAATAATGGCATTACAATGACATCTTTTACGTGCGCATCATTACACGAAACCCCGACAAATGAGTTTTGTACGGTTTGTTTGTATTAATCTAATTTACGACGTTCTTATAAAGCGTATTCATCGAACGTACTTATTCTGGTTTACACATTTTTTAGCGAAAACTTTATTCAATATGGTATAGTGGCAGTGTAATCAGATTTAGTAGTCTTTTTTTAAATATTTCTATTTAAAAACTACGTTTTATACAACAAATATACGCAGCGGGTGGTATATTTTAGAAATTTCTTAATAAATGAATGATATTGTACTCCCCTAAATACAATAGCAACGAGCTTGTCCGTAGTTTGACTTCGTGCAATTTAACATTCGTCCAAGGTTATCGTGGCGCAGTGGGTTCGATTTCCACTCAGAGGAATGATTGAAAATTATCTTCATTTTCTGGTGAGAAGAGAGTGAGCGTTGAGTCACCCAACACACAATGTCTCAGTTCGAGCGGAACGTGGAGAACGGTGTGTCTTGACATTAAGTTGCGTGCATTCGGGGAAAAGCGTGATACTGAATAACCACAAATAGCTCTCAATGAACTTAATATGGAAATTTATCAAACATCGTGTAATTAGCAGTAATGACAAATTGAAAGTGTATTTTTTATCATTTTTTAAAGTGTTATTCCCACACTTAGGAAATTGTTAAAAAAATACATATTTAGAAAACGTATAAAAATTTGAACGCAGCGGGATTTGAACCCACGCCTCTTGAAAACCGTTCAAGCGCTCTGATCGCTAAGTCAGGTTTTCAAATTGAAAGTGCTTGATGAAAGTAAAACAAAATAACTTATTACGTTAAGATGGTGACACAGTTGGCTCGTGGTTTCTAACATGTATAATTTATCAATTAAAGGGTTTCCTCATTGGCAGAAAACGTATAGTAATAGTAACAAAAAGTTAAAATTTGACTTGAACTGTCTTCCATATTTTAAATTTAATTTATTACATATTTCGAATTCGAAATTATAGTCAACAGGCACGATCCAATTGCCCCACGACGCCATGTTTTTTTTTACAAGTCATCCTAATTTTGCGAAGCAGTCCGAAAACCTGCTGATACATTCCGTTCATTTCTTTCCATATAAAGACAAGACGAAATTCTATATTTCAAAAACGCTGTATTTTGAACTGAAGAAAGATTAAATTTTATAAGCATATTTTTCAAGGTACAATTTGAACCTGCAATTATGCAGTTAGTTGTGCAACGAGGTCGTCGTCAACACCGAGTTCCTTAAAACAAAAACAATTATTTATTTATAATACTTTTATTTACAATTTAATTATATTATTAAAAATTACGTGTTACAAAGCGAAACAACTAAGATGGAAAATTTAACTAACTAGTGACATTCACTCTTACAGCGCGAACAGTGTGCTAGGACATAAATCCACAGCTTCCCTTTGTAGCAAGTAAGACGATGATAGCGGCATGATCTATCTAGATTACAAGAATTTAGTATTCGTGTTTGATTTGGCATTAAGTGATACAATAGCTTTTTCGTATTTTTTTATTGTAAAGTAAATGAAACACGCTTAAGATTAAAAAAGAAATCATGATTCTGGAGGCCTGCAAATTTTCAAAGAAACCGGATAGAAGAAGTGGGTTAATCTGACGTTGTAAGATATTTTTACATAATATACAAGTGCAATAAACAACAAATATGTAAAAAGTTTAAAAAATTTTCAAAAAAAAAAAATCTAATAAAACTTGAAACTTAGAAACTTAGCTTTCTGGAACTTAACTTAGCTTAGCTTAGCTTCAATAGGTACTATATACATTTAATCTTTTATATCTATTATATCATTTTTGACATTAAAATCTACGCCGATAAACATATACAATTCTTAATATTTACACAAGTATAAACTTAAAACAATCAATTTTATGTGAGAATAATATAATATTATATACTTTTCTTAATATTATATATTCATTTGTAATGAATATATGTAAGTGGCCATAAAGAGTATTTTTATAATGATTAACAGGTCAAATCGTAATTACTAATGTTATTGAAATTTATGTTTAAAAGTAAAATTAAAAGTAAATATAATAAATTGTTAGTAAAACAATCATAAATAGTTATTATTTTCACGATAATAAAATTATTATGGTATAAAATATAATAAATAAACAAATATCTTTTTTTTGTATTATCTTATTTCTGACTATTTTCATTTATTTCAAACTATTTTATTTTGTATTAACTTATTTCTGTATAATAATAATACAATCAATGAAAGTCCCGTTATTCTGCGTATTTGAGGTCCAAGAGCGTGAGAACAGCCCTCCAAGGAAACTAATTATTGCGAATGCGGCCTGGGTCTTCAGTTAATTAGAGACAGAGTGGTTCAACCCTCTTAATTAATAGGCACTCGAGTCGGGCCCTCACGCTTACCTCGGCTGTTTCGTTTCAATTGTTAAATTTCTGATAAAACATGAGTTGGTATTGTATTAAGATTATTATCATACTGTAATAAGCTAATCTTTTTAATTCTATTGCTTATATATATAGCTTTTGTAATTCTTTCTTTATTTATTGAAAGAGTAATTTTTTATGTTACACTGTCTGTAGTATTTATGAATATAATATAAATTATGAATAAAATAAATTGCCCTTATCTTATACCCATATGCCCTTGTCCGATTTCCAATCGTGCTAAAAACTGATCATACAAGGCCTTTTCTAAGATTTTAAGGAACAATAAAAAACAAAACTAAAAACTATAAATATATTTTTATCTAATAGGTGTTACAATGCGGAACATTCACATCGCGAAATTCGTCTCGTGGCTCTTTTGATAACGTTCATTACACAAAATCATGACTCGTTTTAAACACTATCTGGTTGTAATTATATCACGGAGCTCTATCTTCTTTAATAGGTATAACACTACGCATTAACTTATTTTCACTTTCTGAATTGCAATATATATCGGCTTTAAACATCTTTAAAAAATAAAAAGAAAGCAGTTTATGATAAAATACGTGAGGACGGACTGGTCAGGTTAAACTGTCGTTGATTTATTTCATTTTATTTTTGTTTATTTATAAAGTCTGCAAACAGAATATACACATAATATGAACATATAAACTAAACAAACGCAAACATTGCAAGGTGTTCTTCCACTTACAGACAGACACAGCATGCTCCAACAATATACTTTTCTCTTACTTGGAATACTAATTACAAATTAAAATTATGTTAAGCTATACAAATTAAACTAAAGTAAAATTGAACGGTTTTCAAGAGGCGCGGATTCAAATTTTTTTAAGTTTTCTAAATATGTCTTTTTCCTTATGTCATTTCCTTAGCGTGGGAATAACATTTTAAAAAAAATGTAAAAAAAATATAAAGTAAAATTTATTTAACCAAAAAAAAAGAAAAAACAAATAAACATATTTAGAAAACTTATAAACATGTTAACAACAAATATAAGTTGTAATAAGCGTATAAGAATTTCGTCGTAGCTGAATCTAGAACGCATGGCTTAGGGGCCAGAGCGCTTGAACGGTTTTCAAGAGCGCGGGTTCAAAACTTGCTGCGTTCAAGTTTTTATACGTTTTCTAAATATGTATTTTTCAATTTCCTAAGTGTGCGATTAACATTAACATTTTTTCTTTTTTTAACACTTTAAAAAATGTTAAACAAAAGAAGTTAAAAAAAGAAGCTATACATTAACATTGTTAGATGTACAAAATCAAACACAAAAATATATATATATATATATGTATATTAAAATAAAAACAATGACACAAAATAATGATCACAGGCCAAAAGAGAGTAAGTCGAGAGCCACGCAAGAATTCTAAAATTGTATGTTTAAAACAGCCTACGTCATAATAAGCTACATCTAAATCCTTAATGTCAATGGCTAATTTATTATACTGATAGAAGAGTGCTGGATTTCCCTAGTAGCGTACCGATAAAATACGAATTTCGCAATAAGGATCCCTGTCAGTAATCAAAACACTTTGTGATGTGTTTTAACGACGAATTTATTAGCTTCACCTGTATCGCTCTATTAATCTATCAACGTAAGAAAAACTTGCAAAACCTTTTTGACCCAATTTGGCAAGGGGTTCCCCTGCCATCCGATTTGCTTGAAAATTTACACGGGTTCATATCAGATGACAATAAACATGAACACCTATCTTTGCCGCTTAGGAAAACGAGAAAATGCTTTTGAGCATTTCTTGTTTAAAATAATTTGGTATATCGTTTAGTAAACCTTTATGTTAATTAGCAAAGACAGTCTACTGTAACGGAACTTCGGTTTCCACTTTTTAAACGCATGAAATACGTAAGTCTAAGTGGCAGAACCTAACTTCCATAAATTACATTCATATTTAATTTAAAAAATATATTTATCAAACATACAATAACATTGAACCCGCGCCTCTTGAAAACCGTTCAAGGAACGCATGGCTTAGCGGTCAGAGCCTTGAACGGTTTACAAGAGGTGCGAGTTCAAATTTTTATACATTTTTAAAATATGTCTCTTATAATTTCCTAAGTATGCGAATAACACTTTAAAAAATGTAAAATAAACGTATCTAAATGTTTCTAATTTTTATATGAAGACTAACTTAACTTTTTTCCTGGACTGGTGATAAAATTACATATAAGTGCATCTATACTCAAATAACTACATATATTTACTCTTTAACTGGTTGATAGTATCAAGTTTTTACGACATGTCAACGTAGGGTTGTAAAGGCGAAAATTGCTGGTGGTAATGGTGCACTTAATCTATTCATATACTATGCACCTAATACCTAAAACTATATATCGAGACAGAACATGACTCTTCGATTAACATAATATCGAGTGGACGGTTCGTGGGCGCGAGAACAGATACTTACTAGTGTTATTGAGATTTTTTAGAAAAAAGTTGTCGTTTTTGTCCAGTGAGTATTGGACGTGCAACAAGTTAAATATATTTTAAATACAGATTTATGCATTTTTTTTTATTACAGCTTCACGCTTTTCCCGCATAGCATAGCCAGAGAGAACCTACTGCTAAACCGCTACATTCTCCACTTTCCACCTGCATCCGATACATTGCGTGTTAAGAGCCGGAACTCAACGCCGCGCCTTATTATTGACACCAGAGTGGAGACATGAATATATATATAATCATTTCTCCAAATCGGAATCGATCCCACAAACGTTGCGTACACGTCACGCCACGCCACAAATGTCAAACGCTGTCACATTCCGCCAAGATGGCCTCTTTTAAATACAGATTTATGTATAATTACTATATATTATATGAAATATATTGTTCATTTCTTAAATACGCTATAAAGTCAATACATATATCGATGTACACTAAATATGATTCATACTTTTTAGACTTGGAATTTAACCACAGCGTGCAATATTTAAGCACTCAGCGATACCAACAGTAATAACTCAAAATAGTTTATGAATACCAAACCGCATTAGATAGTCATCTTGGACCGCAAAGATGGCCGAAAAATAATTAGCAGTTACTCAGTTGGTGACCTCCGCCCAATGAAAGTTCTCGGCATTGACCTGTTGGTTAATTCTCAAAGTTACGACACGGATGTTGCAATGATATAAGGAAAATATTAGTTTTCACGATAAATTAAAAAAATGTCATAAAACTTATAAATAAATAAAGGTAGTGTCAGTAAATAGGAGTACATTTACAGTTAAAAACAAATTTTGTTTTATCTTAAAAATGATTTTGTTTGAATGTTTGTAATCGCAGGACCACGCCAACAAAATAATATATAAATAATGGATCAACTATTAACGTACAATTACCTTATTAAGTCATTATCCAGTACAGGATGCGTGTCATTGTGAAATGTTTTAATAAATTTAATGGAGATTAACGGTTACAAATGTAGAAATGTAGTCCGACATGTTTGATGTAGAGTTCCGATGCAAAGCACTGATAACATTCCGCCTGAGGATTCGAACACGGAATTCTTGACGTGGTCAAATGTGAGCCATGCTTGAGGCATACGTTATATAAGGTCTCTCCGATATACATATCTCCGTTTGAATTCGAGGAATCCACGTTGTGTTGATCGAAGCGCGTCTTCCATTGCGCCCGAGCTGCCAATCTAGGGCCCGACTTGGGCAGTCTGTAGCGCAATGTCCTGCATTCCGCAGTTCGACGACGTGGCATATCGGACGAGAGGTCATCACTAAGCGATAGGATCATGACAGAGAATTCGTCGGTCGGCTGCCGGTGGAATGCGAGCGGTAATTGATTTGTCCTGCGTAATCGACGGCCTGAACGGGATTGACGGGAATATCTAGACGTCATGCTCGCCGCCAGAGATAGCGTGCGATGTAGCATTTCCCCCTGTTATTTACTTATATAAGTGCCTGAACATATTTTAACTTCATTATTTTTAAGGTTTTCGTAATTGAACAAAAAATTACTTAAAATTGTACTCCGACTACCTAATTGGTTGTTTTTGATATAGTGTTATTATTTTAATATCCCGTGTAAGCGTAAATACAACTTTTTAAATAAATTAATAAAAGATATAAAAATAAAATAATATTTAAAAAAAAATTGTGAACATTTTTTAATTTTTATATCATAGCGCATGTAAGCTATATATCTCATCGTTACTGAAATGTAATATTGAAAGTCAGACACTTGTTCCCCGCACGCGAACGTTTATCCGATCCGGTCTTCGTTCCAAACTAAGCCAAATAAAATTAATATTCATAGTCGTTGTATTTATTGGCTTTCAATTAGTATAATCTTAATGGAGCATTAACATATGCGCGGGCGGCGCGTCCGAGTATGCCATAACTGTCATGGTGTTGTCAACATGTGGTAAGAAATTCGCCTTGAATAATTTATGCTTTTATATTATTTATATCAATATGTTATATAATTTACAAATTTTACTGTCAATTAACGGCTGGGATCAGATGCCTATATGTACAGCTTTACCTTAAGCGAGGTTTGTTAATAATGTTTATTTATTTAATTGTATAACAACTTATATACGATACGAAACACGTAGGTGGAGTCGTAAAAAATATTATTATGCAAGTTAGAGCATATACAAGGCAACTTGAAGTTTAACAATATTGTTAGTGTAATATATAAATCGCGGTTAAAATAATAACACAAATGGGCAACGGAGTCACTTCTACACTGGCAACTTTGGTCGCGGAAGGCTCGCAGCCGATGACCTCAGCGGACCGGTTCCCGCGGCCTCTCCCTGCGACCCCTCGTCCTCCCCCCTCTTTCACCCTCTCGCCCCCCTCGCGCGAGACGTTTCATTACGTTATTATTATATTAAATGCTATAATACACATTGTAGGCATTAGTCTGCCGAGACCTCGTCCTTAGAAAGGGTAAACCGAGACTTGCGTTTCTCACTTTAGCTTTTTTAAAATGTTCTTTTTTTGCATCTCAATTGTAAAACATATTATTTAATTAATAGTTAGTAGGTAGCTATTTATTTTAATTGGATAAAATTTCATACATTTAAATTTAAATAAATAGGAAAAATTAGGTCTTAATAATGTACTAATATATTAAATAGTAAAAACGATGGGTACCAAAACACTGCTTGCACAGTATTTATTGTACACGAGTACATTAAGAACTTTTGATAGAGTTAATACTAGATCTCCTATACATAACACGTACCTATTAAAAATAATACAAAATTTTGCTTTTCCTTATAAATATGCGCTCTTCAATGCGTGAAAACAGTTCAAGAAACGTTGAAAAGAAATCCGTTAGCACGCAAGTTACTCGAGTCTTCGGAATCTTCCATGTATTTCGTAAGGAGAAATCTATAATTTTACTGTGGGACGTAAAGAGGCAGTTGTAACTTATGTATTGCAATATAATTTGTTATGTCATTTACTATTTGCTATCTCAATGTTTCATGTTTCTCGGCCTTTATGTTAATTTTCCTATTATTCCATTGATTTATGGACGCCGTTTCAAAATGTGTGTTTTTACACAATATTAAGCATATTGTTTCTATGAATAAGTCCTGTAAGGATTTTTTTTACTAGATTTAACTAAG
This sequence comes from Podotricha telesiphe, assembly GCA_038994665.1. Classification (NCBI taxonomy): domain Eukaryota; kingdom Metazoa; phylum Arthropoda; class Insecta; order Lepidoptera; family Nymphalidae; genus Podotricha; species Podotricha telesiphe. The sequence continues at coordinate 463,322 of JAOYRR010000035.1, forward strand.
TTAAATAATCATCATTATGATAATTCTTATACTTTAAGAATATACTACAAGTAATTTTTGTGGGCAAGATGGTAGCGCATCGTGGCGCAGTGTGGCAGCATCAGATTGTATACAGCGTGGTTCTGGGTGAGATTCCCACTCGGGGAGATTATTATATTTAAATTATTTCGGCATTGAGTTCCGCCACTCACACTAGGTTTTCTCAGACAAACCTGCTATGCACCAAAAAAAATTTTATATATTTTTACACTATTATCCACACATTAAAAATAAGAAAATAGCTTATCATAAGATTTAAACGTTTTCTAAAATTATAGATGGATGTTGCTAGAAAAACCACTTAAGGAGACTGCGTTTTATCCCTTTTTAAAGTTAATTTACCGTTACAGTATATATGGTGGATCAAACTGGATTGAGAATCGTATTAAGCATAAAGGAATTGTATGAAACAGAGTCTCTCGTAAAATAGAGTATTAAGTGAAAAATCGTATTAAAATTAATCATATTAGCGGAATTTTGTTACATTGCAGTTATTAAGACTTATTTCAATAGCGTCCCAAGAGCGTAATGACAGTTTCATATTTGTTATAGATGTTTTTATTTCAATCAACTTTAAGCCTGCTTTTACACGAATAACGGGTAGATTGAAGGCGATATTTACTCGGCTGAATTAATATTCAGTACTTATTAGGTTGTAATCGATAACAGGATAAAAATATAAATGTTGAAATGTATAAGCACATTATATAAATATAATATGAATAAATTTAATAAAAATTAAAAATACTAAACATTAAACGAATTCAAAAAAATATGCAAATCTTTTACAAGAAACAAATACCATGACGGTTTATAGCCTCATATGATATTGTATGAATATTTAATAATTTTTAAACTGTTTTTGTGCAACGCATTATTATTTAAATACATGCGGATGTGTTAATGAATAAATGCGTCTCAATTTATATACTAGGAAATACAATTTTTGCAATATTTCGAAACTATCGACCTGAATGTGCATATTGTTTTTGTAATGTTTTTTTTTGTGTTCAACGTGTATGCTTTAAAAATCTAAATATAAATAAACATATACAGTGTATTCAAACACCGTTGTACAGCACGTGCAAAGGATGCAAACTCATATGTCAGGAGGAATAATTGTACAAGTCTTAAACAAAAACATTTACTCTATTTAAAAAAAACAGTAAGATGACCGTTAGTAAATATATTATGTCACTCAGTTTCATGGTTTCCGTATACACGGCTCTTTATAGAATAAGGAAATAATCATTTTTGACTGGACTTTATTTGCAGAACACAAAATAATTTTATGATTAAATATATGTTTTGAAAGTTTCTTATATAATTTCATATAATTAAGTTTATAAAATTAAATATTTAGTTTAAAATATTATTATATTATATAGTTTCTGTGAAAAAAAAAACTAAATATATTAATTAAATCCAATAATCACTAATCCAAGTATAAGTTCACTCAAATCCATCATATCATCAAAGACTTAGATAAAACTTTACATATTTGGCTTATACATCAGAATAACACATACACGTAGAATTTATAAAGATTTATTGTAATTTGGCCGTACTATAAAGATAAATACTTTTACAAATCACAAAAATCCCCCTCTGCGTGACGTTGACTATCATTGGCCCAAACCATTAATTACAAGAAGATATTGTACCGTAGGATTGTGAGTTGCTTGCTTAAATAGTTCTAAAAGTCTACGGCAGAATATGTCTTTTATATGAGTAATTCAATTGGATACTTTTTTACAGTACACCTTTTAGGGTATTTATCGAAATTGATATAGTAGTCGCTTTCTGTATTCAATATACTAAAACTTGGAAACACAGGTTGTATGATACTAATAAAGTATCTACACGCAAACGGAAAATAGATAGAGAAAACGATTTATAATTCGAATGAAATAAATTTTAAATTATATTTCTTTAATTCAAAAAACATTGAAATGATACATGAGCAATTTTTGTTTTTGAACAATTATAGATTTTTCAAAAACACTCAAGATTTTTTTATGTAATTCATCAAATATCCCGAAAAGTATATATTTCTTAACTTCAGATGTATTTATAAATAAGTATGACTTTATTAAAAAAATATAGGTATGTTGCAATCCTTTTCGCCAAGTATATTTATCTTAAAGCCTACGAGTGCAATGTGCCGGGACACTACCATAGTAGTCTTATTTTCAAATAAAGTTTATAAAAACATACAAAACTGTAGAATAGCCTTTGATATTGAAATATTAAAAGTTAATCTTTCTATAAAGTGTGTGTGTCCAGAATTGATTCTAATTATAGACGGCCGGTCCGGACGGGTCAGGGCGCGCTGCGAAATAAAGCACATTACAAAATATCACGTTACATCGTTCGGTGCACTTGACCATGCCGTTGTCCAATCTCTTTTATTTGTGAAACTTATACTTCTCTTTTTATTTATACCGCTTTGAGTGACCGCGTCGACCGCACCGCTTAGCGCACGCCGCCACAACGCCGACCTGCCCGCAAATAGATCTTTTAACCAGTATTCATTTGTGTGAAACCGAACTTTAAATTAATATTAGTACAATAAAAAAACACTAATAGTTGATAAGCTTGACAACAAAAACTTATACTCCAATACAGTTTCACAAATCACAAATGTTTTAAAGCAATTCGAATAAATAATATCAAAATCGATGTATGTTTAGTTATACTTAATTGGAATTATTATAAATACGTATACGTTAGCATAATTTTGAAATTTGCTACTAAGTAAAAAGAACGACCTTGATTCGAACAAACACTAGACCACCGCCCACACAATTTTAAACCTGCTGCTAATAGAGTATTAATGGATACACAGTAAATCGCATTGGTGCAGTATATATAAACTATGAGTAATTACTGAATTAGCATCGACAGCACTTAGGTGTGCGCATAAAAAATATTTATTAATAAATGCGAACTACATAGTTCAAAGATCTTCGACTATGGAACGAAAGCAGAATTGGCATGTCGAAATACAAGCGGTAATAGAGCGGGTGGAGTGCGTACAGAGGCCGTAGCTCGCCGACCAATTTATTCGCCGGGACGTCAGATTTCGAGGGCCTCGTTACGACTAAGCCTCCAATTAGACTTATCCCTAATTAAGAGATGCCAATAAATTACCCTCCATCACGGGCTAACGAAGACGCGCCGCACTAATAACGCTAATTGATTTTGAGTAATGAGCTCGAGTTTTGATGGAGCTGATTGGTAGACGCGAGGGGGCGCCATCGATCGCGTCATTGCCAATAAGAGTCTCCGGCTTAGTTCTACTTGCTCCGTACCGCGGAGCAAACTAAGCTGGTCGGTTCATAAATTATCTTAAATAGGTTGAGTGTTTGTGCAATAGTTGGTAATTTAATTATGTTTTCATATTAGTTTTAAATGTTATTTTTTTTAAAGTTTTTTCCTTGGCCGACATCCATAGTGTAGCTGAAAAAAGAAAAAAACTGATTTGTATAAAATTAATTAAATACTAAGCGTATTAATAAAATTAAAAAAGTGGCATGATCTTATCATAACAAATATTATTACGTAATGTTTTATATGCGGTATAATATTCAGTAGTAAAATATCTTTTTAAAGGTGAAATTCAAATTACATATAATAATATAGATAATCTACAGAATTAAATACAATAAAAATTCTTAGTAAAGTTATTGTAAAAAGAAAACATACAATTTATATCTACGGTAGCAGTCCAGTAACTGCATATTTAAATTTATAACAGCAACGGAAGAAACCAATCGTGATTTAGCATCAACTAGAAAGTACGGGTAATTTTATTTTAATTGAATTCCATTAATAAGTAAAAGTTTGCCTTTAATTACTGAGTAGCCTAGAATATTATTATCAATATCAGAATGGAAATATCTAATTAAGTAAAGCCTTACATGATACAGACTATATAAAATATATTTTTAATGATTGTGCGGAGAAAATTGTGTAACTTTGTTTTAATGATACAGTTGCTATAAATGATATACTGCGAATCAAATTTTAAAAAGTCATAAAAAATATGTTCAGTAAATAAGTTATCGCCAGTCAGGTAATTAATTAAATTGGACGACAGAAAAATGTTCAATGTTCAAAAATGCACGGGTTCAATTTGTTATTAGGTATGAAGGAATTAATGTAAAAGTAATGAATAGAGTAATCTGTATCCAAATATGTGAATATATACAAGCATACCAGAGGCGAAGTGTCCATATGACACGATTCCCATCGGCTAACCTTTTGTAAATTATAATAAAAAAATAAATTATTAATAAATGTAAATGTAATTATTAAATAATCTAACAAAACCACTACAAAAATCTATTTCAATTGATACCAGACAGAGTTTCAACGTAAAATTTATTGTTTATGCAAATAAACTTGGTAAATAAAAGGAAATATATATGTTTCCAGAGCGAACCTAGATTTTTAATATATTTTTTAACGCTGGCTTATTTCTACAAATAATTCTCACTTCGTCACTAAAGCATACATATCAATGTGAATATGATATATGTGAATGTATATACTAATACGTCAAATGAAAATATATTGATATATGATATTTTGGGCTATTTAGACCCGAAAATCAAAAATGTCTTTACATATTTACTATTCCATGAGTACGCGTCGAATCCATAACCATGCCATTTAGTCAGCCGCATCCCAACTCAACAATAAAGGCAGCAAGGAGCTTGACTAGTTTTATCATTTTAATGGGGTCCATTCATTCTAGGATAAAATACTTTAACCAATTAAACACCTCAAAACTGACTTTTATATAACTTACAAAGTTATTTTGTTATTCTTCTTAGTGTTTCCATTTAAGAAATCTAATATAACAGCATTTTTTCTAAATTTTTTCCGTTATTAAATTTTAATTACAATAAATTTGAATTAAATATTTAATTTAATATTTTTTCGTTTAACAATAATTACATGGTATTTTCAGAAACTGGAAAAAATTTACAGTGAGACATCACACGTTATAATGATACTATGAAGTGATAAATTTATTTTTAATTTTATTCATAGCACATAATATAGAGCTCACTATGTACACACAGCGAATAGGTTTCATTTTTAATATTAAAATTAGCATTGTTCTGGTCACGCACAGACGAACACGCAAGTTGTATGCAAATCAGCAGTTAACGAGACAGTGTTTGTCGTCATCTTAATAACTGCAATACATAATTGTGTTAGCAATTATTATTCTTTATGTATTTATTTTAGCTACTAACAATATTCAATATAAATGAGAGTTTTTTAAATTATATTAAAATGTTTTAAAATAAAAAAAATATCTTAATATCTCTCGACCATCACCATTTTTCAATGTTCAATGACTTTTATGTTGATGAATATACCTAATTTATAAATATATATGTATACAGTACATTATAATCAATAATGTAGCAGAAATAAATTAAATAAATATTTTAGAAAAATATTATTATATTCATAATTCATACTCAAGCAATACAATTACTATTAAAGTGAGACAACTTCAACGATTGAAGTAGATAAAGCCCACTACTTGCGCCGGCGCAGCACGCTCGCCGCGTAGACGCTATCGCCTTAACATTCTTACCAAGTATTATTATATTTAGTGTTATTTTGTTTATCTGAGGATTATTTCGAAAAATGTGTATTAACAATTTTTCATATTTGGTAACGGTTTTGTTGATCGAGTAATACGTAATATAGTTAAATGCCAGCAATTCACAAAAAACTATTGGCATACCCCTGTTCTGATAGTATGGCAAATAAGAAATAAAAGGTTTTTTCCAGTAACAGTTTTTATCACGTATTATAATTTAATATTTTCATTATATTTTAACATATTTTACTTGATAAATTTGCAATATTTTAATTAACTTAAACATTTAAATATACGAAGTACTAAACATTTTTAAGCTAATAAAATTATTCCTGTTGCACACTTTTAAAGAAATGTACAAAGGGAGCAACATGTGTATTAGAACATGTTTGCCATCGAAAACAATGAGAAGGACATCAAAAGAACCGACATACAACGTTGACAGTATTGTAACGTAATTTTGAATTCTATAACGGGTATTATAGCATTTCAATGCAGAGAATAGAGTCTCGGTCAACCGCACTATGAGGTTCCTTTAGTCCCACTCAGTTAATAATAAAGTATCGACTCGTACCACTTACGACACCATCACTTACCATAATGAGAGGCTTAGATAAGCGTAATGCACTTAATTGGATAAGTTAATGTTGGATATAATGAATTCGAAGGCTATAGTACTATCTCTAGCGAGGCGAGAGCGATCAATCAATCTGACATACATTTATGTGATTGTGCCCACTTAGGTATTGAAACGTCCACGTATTGTTTTTCTTGATAATAAGGACTTTGGTATTGTTATTTGTTACTAACTTGATCGTAAGCTGACTAAAAACTTAGCAGCAAATCTTAAATAATTTTTTTCTGAGCGAAATTGTTATCGATAATAGTTTATTTGTTTCTTATACTACTTTGTTAATGCTGATTTGTGTGTTAATTGCACTATATAGTACACAATAGTCTCTGCCTACCCGATATAAATATATGCTTAGTTAGTAGGCACTTACATAGTGATTCAATGGAGCTAATAATAACTCAATTAATGTTATGCATTAGTATTTTTTCTGTACAAAATGTCATAGATAGGAACTAAAATCTTTAGAATCTGTTTCGGCAATTCTGATATGTCCAACCTTACACCATTATTATAAGCTCAAATCTCATTCGGTTTTCGTTTGCATTTAAAATATATGTGATTTCACGATCTCTTAAAACAAATTGCAGCCTCGAATTTCGCCACCCCACACGTAATAGCTCTGACGTCTAAGTATACTACAAAATGATATGTTGCTGGGTTATCTCTGTTTACCCCGTGAAATGTAAGAAATACTTAAAAAATATAATTTAAAAGCTTAATTTGCAAGCAAGTATGATTCTAATGAAACCCTTACGAGAGGTAATAATATTATATCGTGCTCAAGAATAGCATACCAACTGTTATATGTTTGCATATATTTTCAATTCATTGTAGCCCTAACGTTCAATTAAGAAAAGAATATTAAAAATTACGATCTACGATATATCGGCGCTTTAGGATTTATCATATCAGGACGACAAATTTTTATAAGCAGTTTTGTACTTTAGTAGTCAGTTGTTATAATGATAAATATTTTTAATGTAATAATTATATTAAATAAAGTAGATATTTTGATAATATTTGATAATGATAAATATTTTCAATGATAAATATTTATAGAATAGAAGAAGAAAGTCTATTATTATTATTGTGAATGAAAGTGGAGGACGCAGTGGCTTGTTACTAGATTCTCTCTGACTCCCCCCCCACTCTACTATGCAAGAGAAAGCATGAAACTTAAGAAAATCTTTTATTTAAGCCAAAACATTAAAAAGAAATAAAATACTTATTATTTATAGAAAATTTAAACAACTTACCCCAAGCGTAATTGGCAGATACTTACATTTAAAATATATTTCAATACTGAGAAACAAAAACATTAAGTTAAATTAGCATTTAATATTGAGACCATCGTGGTGCGGTGGAATAGCCTATGACTGTTATCACGATTAGTTGTTATCATAATTTTATTATTTTTATTCCTCCGCTCTAGTGAATATGATAAATTACGGAGTTGAAGTCCGCCACTAAACACGCAGTCTCAAATTCGAGTGGAAAATGGAGAATGGAGTGTCTTACCACTAGTTTCTATTTGACTACCCAGCTATAGGGGTAAAAGCGTGAAGCATTTAATAAAGATTAAAACTATGTAAACAAGTCGAATATTATTAGGCTAAGTTACAAGGCAAACCCGTTGTGATTAATTAGTGAAGTAGCTAATTAGTGAGCAAAAGTCAAGTCATTAGTAAACGTAATTGAAACAAGCAAACCGACTTTTCCAAGAAAAATCTCAGATTAATTTACGTACGCTCTAACCTTCACTTTCATTTCAACCAACTCTTTCTTTTAATTATCTACTTCTAGTCTTTATAACTAATTAAAAAAAACAGCTTGAAAAGTATTATTATTTCGTATTCACCTAAGGCATGTGTTGAAAAGTACTGAAATTGTACCTACACTTGTAAGTGGTGGTACAGACGAACCGACGTATATAAACGTCATTAAAAAAAAATTTAAGCAAACTAATTATATTAAAATCAAGTAGGTAGTAGAATGAAACGAGTAGTCTCATATTAATTTATGAACTTTTTTTGTTTAGATTCCAAACTGTTGTTTGTTCAAAGTTTTTAAGATCTGGAATGGGACAAAACCATGGATGTGGAAGAGCCTTAGCCACCGTGTCTGATAACCGTGATAAATATTATTTGTACTGTATATTTACTTCTTATTAATATAATATTTTAATTGAATTTTGAATACCTTAGTAGGGTTTTTATGGAGATGGTAATAAACATATAAAATATATGAAGCTAATGTAGCTAATCTACAACATAAAGAAAAACTAAAAATAAAAGTCTACTTCTATTAATAACATTGAAAACTGTAAATAAATTTAATTAATATATAAATAAAGAAGAACAGAAACAACAAAAACAAATTGGAAACACTTAAATTGATTTAATATCATAAAATAATATCGATTTAGATATCATCGTATCGATAAGAGAAAGCTTCTGACTGTAAACGCAATAGTTATGGGTTCGATCGATTGGGAGAACAATTATCTTGAATTCAAACCAAAAATGAAAAAAGTCAGTAGGTTCTCTCTGCTCTCCTTAAAGATGAGGTAAAAGTGTGAAGCTGACAAAATATAATATAATAAATCATATCGAATAATATTAATAACGAAGAATAATATTGTTTTATGTGATTTAAAAATGAAATGAGTATCGACTCATAGCGCAATAGGGCAAAGGCATAAAGCAAAAGATTGCATACCTGTGGCCGTCCGCATCGAATGCGAAGGGTTGGCCAATATCGAGATATCGATATTTAGAAATACAATATTTTAATAAAAAACTAAAATATTTCAACAATATCTAATTATAATAAGAAACACGTTTACGAGTAAGCACTAATTATTTTATATATTAATACAATTTCATATTTTTATCATTCTTATGTAGTCATACTTTACAAGTTAATTAAATTTATTTCGCTCATTAAAACTATGACGTCACGGTTGTCAGAGTAATTTATAAGTGCGGAATTATAAAGATTATAATAAGTCTATAACTAAAGTTATGATGGGCTTAAAACGTGCAATGTTTATTTCATAAATCTATTTTCTCCTATAATCTAAACTTAAATTAAAATGTAATATAAGTAAATGTATAGTAAAAATTTATATATAATTATCTCTATTTATATAATCCACTAATGTAATCTATGACATACTACTATAGCTTTTTTATTTGGATTATTATTTGTTTTTATCAAATAGTAAAAGACAAATCATATAATACTATAAGCAAAGCCAAGGAAATTGTTAGTTTATTATAAACACGTACTAATTAAGTAGATATGAAAAATGAAAAACAAGGAAAAAGCTTGTTAATGTATGTTTTCTGAGCTGAATTGAGCCTCGCATACAGCCAGTGTTAAATAAGTCTTAATTAGTGATATCCGAATGAAGTATACTTTATGTGCTTAATTAATTTTAATTACTGTAATTATGTATTATCAGTTGATTTAAATGCAAAAGTTTATGATAATTATGTTCAATTAAATATATATAAGAATTGTACAAATGATATATTGCTAGGTATTAGGTATAAAAGCGTACTGGATACATATTTCTTAGATTTCGGAAACGGTTACAACTCAGATATGCGCAGAGATTGGAAGATAATACTTAAGTTAAGTTAATACAGCTAAACGACACCGAAATCGAAATGGTTCTAAATCAATTTAGCGTGGTGTTTGCCCACTTACCGAGTATTGCGTGAGTGAAGCTCGCTTTATGTCCCATCCCTACCGCGTCCAGCGGGGGGTGTTCGATGATTGATGGCTGCACGCGCAAGAGCGAGGAGGCAACACAACCGGCCCTCGGACCTCTTTCTCTCGCCTGCACCAGGCTGGCCTCGTAATTGAATGGCAATTACCTGGCCTGTAAATATGACACAAGCGCGTAATTGTAGGAGAGGAGCGCGTGAGGCCCACACCGCAGTGCGAATGCGCCCTTTCATATGAATTATGGAAACCACGTATACGTGAGTCTCAGACTTAAGATAATATATTGAAGATTGTCTACAATGTTAATTGAGACGGATAAAAACTAAAAACATTGTGTTCATTAGCCATGTATCGCACTGTACCGGCTTATCGTAGACATGATTCTTATGAATTATGGATAATTTTTCCTTATTATAAATAAACATATGATATAACAAGTAGAAGAATGTACTCAGATTTTTAAATTTTTCATACAACAGTCGCAATGATGGTATTTAAAATAGAAGTTGTGAAACCAAAATATAATGACTTTAGGTCATTATATTTTGGTTTCAATTTTGGTTTGGTTCCAGAGTGTTTAAGCACTACGAGAATTGTGACTTTTACTAATAAATCCTAATTAAATATAACCTTCAATTTTATAAGAAACTTATCAACGACTACTCTACCATTAACTAAATTATATTTAATGAAAAACACTCTCCTATTTTTTATTTGCAAACATATGTCGGCAATATGCACGGCCGCTAGCCGTTGAGCCGCAGGCACCCTCGCAGGTGGCGAAACCTACATACACTGTGCCCACATAGGGTTGGAAGAGAAATCGTCGTTGTCATCAACTTCTTTTTTACTTATAAGTAGCCTTTTAAAAGTTTTATGGTAATTATTGAGGATACAGTTTTATTATAGAATAGATATATGGTAATTTTGAAAAACCCACTTATATAAACATAAAATATTACATAAGCTAAAGTTTAGAAGTAAGGAAAGCCTAACTATTAAGTAAGCAATTTAATTACTTCAATATATTTTAAATGCTACGCTTTTTACACATCGACAAACCGACGCCATAAGGTCAAAATAAAAAAAATCTACATCGACGAACTACGTCGTGTGGGATATCGTTGAATAGGTATTTGAAAATAGTATTTAGATTATTTTCAACACTTTTAATTTCAAGGACCAGTTTCGGATATATAACTGTTTAAAGTTGTTTAATCAACCATTTTAGCCAATTTTCATAGTACACAACGCGTGTACTTTAGCATGCCTTTATTCTAACTTACTTGTGTGAGCGAGGACTGCATAATTGCAGACGTCGGTTTCAAGTCCAATGCATGCATCACTGCCTTAAAGAAAGCATATTAATGAGTACATTTAAGTGGGCTGTGTGATCAGAGGAACTAATAATAAATAGATTAAGCTATGGCAAATTGCTTGATAATCTCTTGAAAATCTATATTGACTCCCTCAGTGTCATGACAGATCAGATTGCGAAATTTATCGTAAAATAATCTTAATAGAACAAAAAAGTCGATTACGCTTACAAAAGCCTAAAAATATATGAAATAAAAAACTGCAAAGTCCTGCCTGAACTGAAGTATCAAATGTTCCCAAGAAACCCTGAAATTTTAAACACCTTAGAGTATACCGTTAATGGATATTATTTTCTTGTTTAAAATCTATTTATAAGAAATACTATGAAAATGCATTACGGATGATTTTTTTATGAACAAGACCAACCCATTTCAACATAAATTGAGCTGCACAGGTGAGTCTAATGCAACTACAATAAAACACTAACAGTCAGTTTTTAATTGGCGCGATGTAGAATTGGGCCGAAAACGGGGGGACATCACCCGACCTCCCAACATTAAATTTTTCTCTCGTACCCTGTGAACCAACAGGTGGTTTAATGAACTAACCGAATATTTGCAACAGTGATTATTGATAACACATAGTTGTTGATAAGCTTGACTGACTGACTTGACTGTTGACTTTTAAGAAATGATATGAACTGAATGCTACAGGAAAAGAACGCACAAGGTGATCTACATGATACGTTAGTGTGTGCACGTGTATGTCTATATTAATCTTTACATTATTATCATTAAATGTTTTGCAGCAACTTCAAGCAAGAAATAAGATACTTAATTGCATTAATCCATTTTAAGTTTCCAAAGGTTAAATCACGAGGAGAATATAACGGATTATTTTGTGTTTACGAACGTTCGTTAATTTGGAAAGTTTGCCGCGCTCAATCAAGGCCACTTTAATATCAATCCTTCATTAAAGCGAGCCCTATACAATCGTTCATTTGGAGCGTTCTCACGCCTCATTAAAGTCTTTTTCGTGATTCGGCGACCGCGTCTACCGTTTCCCCGAACACAATGAGCGGGTGATTCGGCGGCGAATAACGAGGGCATTTTGTCGGCCGCCTCTCACGTCCGACGCCTTCCGACGCTCAATGAAAGTTTACCTGCAGCCGTAACGAGCGATTTGTCCCCTGTCCCCGGTCCCCGCGTCCCCGGGCCCAAATCAAAGCCCATTCACATCTGCATGCCGACACAATGCTGGCAATTAGGCCGCGCTTGGCCCTACAATCGAACGTAATGCGCGCTCGTTCGATGACGTCGCTAAGCCGGTTGGCCCTGTCTCTCGCCAATTTCATCATTCTTGCAGCGCTCTTTAAACGTGCTCTTATCTAAGTCGGTAAAAAGGTTTTACTTACCTGCCTTCCAATTCGTAAAAGTAAGGTTCCTTTCAAATGCCACATTACAAACATTCTATTGTATTTGTTAATATACTTTTCTAACTAATTACAAAAACGGCCGGTTATTATTTCCATGAAACTAATAAAGAAACATCTATTATTTATGAAGTTAAAAAGATTATTTTTTACTGTTCAAAATGTAAATATTTTTTATGTGATAGACTGACAGACAGAGAGCGTGACAGCTGGTGACATTCGGTCATAGGGTCAACGTGTGGCTCGCCGTGTCAAACTGTCACGACGCGTCATAGTTTCCTTTGTAAAGCAATTTGCACTCTCGAGTCAAACGTTGGTCGTAAATCTTACTGCAGACTTATTTTTAACTTTTATTGTCAAGTGTTGAATGTTTTGATGTAACAGAAAAATATTTAATATAATATGTATATACATATTATATAATTAACCGTGATATTATTATAAATAAATTGTTATTATAATTTCTACATAACACATCAAAATGTACCAACTAGCTTTAACAGTTATGCATTTATATATTGTCACGACAACATTTTAATACGGTATTATGACTTGTACAAAGCTTTTTTGCTACTCAAAGTTCAAAATGTGTTCAAGATGATTCATATTTTGTTGTAGTAAGACAATTTACATGAAAATTAAAAAAAATGAATCATAAATGTCTAAAATAAAATGAAACTCACAGTTTTAAAAATCTGCTTTAGATCTTGCTTTTTCGGATCATACAGCTAACAAATTGTTAAAAGTCCTGCCATTCATCAAAGAGGAATATCTAAGGAAAACTTGACTAAATTTTTCTACTACCTTTTCTTGTCTATCTATCTATATATATATATATCTAAAACGTCCTGGCATATAATAAATAACTATAAAACTAACTATGACTGATAATATATTACAAAAACAGCTGAAGCTTTCAATAACTTTTTCATTGATCAAGTAATTAATATTCAGAACCATGACTTAAAAAATAATTTACTCGAAATAGACTACAACTTACATTCATTTATTATGTCGGCTGTTATTCCAGAAGATATAACAAGAATTATCAAATTACTAAAAAAATTAAAAAAAGTTTGGATATGACGGAATTTCTACACAAGTCATTAAATTTATATCTGACTGCATAGCAACACCTTTATGTCATATTATCAACACTTGTATATCATCGGGTATTTTTCCAAGTGCTCTCAAAACCATAAAAGTTAAGCCTATCCATAAAAATTCAGCTAAAAATGACATGAGTAACTATAGACCTATTGCGTTTGTTCCTATATTTTCTAAAATCATTGAAAAGGTTATAAAATCATTGAAAATATGAGTCACTTTGTGCATTTTTAAAAAAATACAACGTATTATGTGATGAACATATATTTGTGCTGTTTATTCCGATATATCTAAAGCTTTCGATCATGTAAATCATGGAATATTGTTACGAAAAATTTATTCTTGCTCAATACGTGAAAACGTTTTTGACTTAATTAAATCTTACCTTAGTGGCCGTATAGAAATACAAATTTGAACACCAGAACTAAAAGGGAAAACAATTTCTTTTTGACATATAGAGAAATAAAATTTGGTGTCCCGCAGAGAAGCAGCCTTGGACCGTTGCTATTTTTGCTTTATATAAATGATTGAAACTGCAAAAAATGATTCATCCTATCCTATGGTATACGTACTGCAATTATAAAATGAAGTGGTAAAATTACGCATGAAAACGATATAATCAGTGCTATTCAAACAATAATTTATTGTTTTTAAATAAAACTATTTTTAACCGGATTTTTCGCGCGATTAATTGGTATTTCAAAAGATGAAAACATCTGTAAAAATATTAACAGATAAACGTCTTCTTTCTTCTTTAGATAAATCTAAAAACCGCACTATAAGCCGTAGGTCTGAATATCAAAATGTATTATGTACTGGAAATTATAATACGGGACAATAAAAAAAGTATATAGTAAGCATGGCCCCAACTACATACAATAAAACACCCAAATTATTATAAGAAATACCATTCATCAAATTTAAAAACAATTGAGTATGTTTCGTATAGATAAGTGTTATTATTCTGTAACTGAGTTCCTAACAGATAAGTCTTAGCTGTAAGTTATTTGTCAAGAAAATGTTTAAAAGTATGTAAAAGTTGTAGTATTTGTGAGTTGTAACAAAAAATAGTAGTATTTGCATGACTAATGGCAGAATGTACATGGATACATATTCTTAACACTTACTTCTGAATTATATTTACGTATAGACCTACATTGGGAGCAAATAAATATATAAATAGACATAAATAAATAAAAATTAAATGGACACGTAAAACAAGCTTAGTTTTCAGACAGCCTAGTATCAAGACACTCCGTTCTCCACTTTCCAACCAAATGCGTAGCGTGTTATATGGTGGAACTCAACCCCGCGCGACACATATTTTGTAACCCAAGCGGAGAGAATGAAAATAATTTATTTAATAAAATCATTCCCCCGACTGGGAATCGAAACTACCGCCACACGTATACAGTCAGAAGCTGTCACACACACTACGATGGCCTCTAGCTTATACGGGTTTATACAAACTTGAATTAATAATTTATATTTCTAAATCATTAATGGTTAGTCTTCACGTATCTCTAGTATCTCACAACTTTATCTATGAACTTTTTTTAATTAATATATGTATAAAATTTATTGGTTTGTCGCATTCATATAATTTATCAAGCGATTTATCACAATCATAAATTTTTAGGATCTTGTTATACGTCAAAGAATACTTAAATAGTTAGGGCCACCATGCCATCAGAGCGGAACCCCGAAAATATATTTATTGCATTTTTGGACTTTCGATTCTTATTCGGATATTTATAACTTTTCATAATACTTTTATAGTATTATGTAGAAATCAATACAATAAACATTTAGTATTGCAAAATAATAGTTAGGCATTACGACACCCACTAAGGAAACAACAGTTAAGTGGTCACACTTTTTTATAGAAAATTTGCATTTACTGATTTTTCATTTACGAAAGCCTCCAGTTAAGGTACGACATAACTATCCCTAATATGATCTAGGGAAGGTTAGGTTAGGTTCCCTAGTTCATAGGAGAGGGGTAAGTACCCCTCCAAACGTTTGAAGTTCGACAAACGGTACAATAATGCCAAATTAACAAGTTAACAATCGCACAAATGTAGTGTGGGTGATGCCTAGCACACGGCGCGGCGTCTGGTGCATCATTAAGGAGCATTCACGGAGTCCGACAATATTCTTCATTTGCGTACCGGGCGGTCGTCATTTGGCGCATTGTGTCGGACGAGCTGGATGCTCGCCCTTACAGCGTGCAGTGTGCTGCTGCCTTAATTGTACTCTTGTTTCAACTAAATGTTAATTCTTGATAATCGACGCTACATTTTGCTTTTAAACTAGAGGTTGACGCAATCATAGCTCTTTATTGTATCTTGTTCTCGTTATAAGTATCTCTTTGAGACAGCATTTTCCGTATTAAAAGCTAAACATTGAGTAATATAATCATCAAGCTCCTGTTAATAAGCTCTTTCATAAATAAATCAACGCGATTTTTTTGTGTTTTGATTTTAGAATGTCCATAGTTTCCTTTACATTATATAAGTACATCTCATTCGTTCTTCTCCTTTCTACTATACTGTACTGTGTGAGCGTACACAATGTACGCCATAAATATACAGTAAGTCACAATGATACAACAATCACACACAGCTAACTTTACTCTCAATAAATAAAACAGCCATTTCTCTAGTGTAATATAATTAATATCTAAGTGACTTTAATGAAATGCAACGTCTTTTTATAATAAACAAAAAAGTGTAACAAAAGTCATTACTCACAGCAGCGGGCGACGTCCAAAACAAATCTAATAATATCAGCCGTGCCCACTTATACCTATTAAAATTTCTTAACCGCCTCTAATAACTTATCATCCACGTATCCAATTAAAATGTATATAATATTAATAATACTAGCATTCACCTGTCACTAATCTATTCCTTAATCGATTAATTCAGTATAGAACTTTGTTTTGAAGGTTGTAAAGCTTGGATTCGAAAGTCAGCGCTATAATGTAATGTAAATTAAGAGAAGCGATCGTTGTATAATTGTGTCCATACACAGTTATCAGGCGTAAATTAGAGAAAAAGAAATAAACCTGTGTAGTTTTCTAACATTTTTATCTGGTAATATATCTCGAAAATACAATAAAAAACTCTAATAGATCCTGTAACGCCCTACAGCAACTAAATAGTTGACATATAGGACATAAAGGAGTATTTTAATAAAAAGGCCAATAATGTATGTAATATTTAATAACTTACTGAATAAAATATATATCTACTTACTTTTATAAATACCTTTTGTATAAGCTGCTTCTAATTTAAGAAATTTTGTAAATAAAAATCTTCAGGTTGTATAAGTAACTGATTTAAGTTACGGCTAAAATGCCTGTATTTTAGCTGTAATTTAATCAAAAAAAAATTAAAAATTTAAAGATTCAATTATAAAATAGATAATAAACATCAGCGTTAAACAATAAATAATTTGGACCTGTGTTCAAATTTGTAAAATTCGGAAAGTTCAAAATTTCGGTTTTATATTATTATACATATTCCTAGGTCGTACATTTTTTTTATTTTGGTATTTTTTATAATAGTCGTAATATATAAAACAAAAGTTATATATTACTTAATAACAATATATTCAAATTCATCTGCGCCCGCGCCATTTTATCGAAATCAGCTTGCCTGTTCTTTTAAGGAAGTTCTTTAATGAATCTTTTACAAAATAATCTGTAACTCCTAAACTGATTTAATCTACGTGGTTAGAGTATAAAACCATATTAATATTATATCCTATATTAGAAATGTATTAGTTTAAAACTTAAAAGATATAGTAAATATAGTGAAAATAATATTTTTATTTATTAATTTACGAATATACAATTCGTTACTACTGCAAGTCCAACGCAATTGATGAATTAAGGAAGGCTTCACACATTTCGTACTTCGTATGCAAAGTCGTAGCCTAGCCACGCCACCTTATTAGCTTGACGTTAACCGGTATTCGACTTCATCAAAATAACTCATTCTGACTTATTTTACTTCAGTATGCAAATGCACTCCAATTAGCGGGACTGACGTTCCTTGGTCGGTATTACTCATTATTTCAATTTTTTTTAACTGCGACGCTGTAATTAACCAAGAACGAGTCGAGTCCTTCACTTTGGCTTACCAAGACTAAATCTTTGTTGGTGACGCTCGAATTTTTAATTAATTTAATTAAACAATTAAACAGTAGGTGAAGGTTGCGGCCCTCTCACTAAAATTTAAAAAGTTCATTGTAGTAATGACGACTTGCCGAGTATACAAGGGGGAGGCGAATTAATCAAATAATACCGCGGAGGTGCGGGGAGAGCGCCCGTCGCCCCGCGCCCCTCCCCCGTCCCTCGACCGACCGCGTGGCTCAGTCGCGACTGAAACGCCGTGTGGGGAAGTGTCGCCGATCCCTACAAACGTATCTACTTTTTTCGAAGTTCTCTGTTCAGTTTTTGTTCGAAAGTTTTACGAGAAGGTTTTTGTGCTTCAAGTCTTTTGTCCTGTCGTACTTGAAGGACGAGACTGCATTCGGCGGTGTAGTTAATTGAGTTAATACGTTTAGTGTTTTTTTTTTTAATTTTGTTATTGTTAAGTTTTTTGTTTGGTGCATCGTGCCACTACGGAGTTTGACGGTTCTATAGAGGCCCCAAGCCTGGACGTGTAGTACTTAGTTTTTGGACAAAGCCTTTAGGTAACTAATTTAAATAATTATTTAGATATTTGATGTCCAAATTTGTTTCCACCTGTCACGATAACAGTGCAAATTGTTTGTAAACAAACAAACAATCTTGTACCTCATACTATTATGTATCCCTTCGAAGGATTACACTTGATATGAGCTACCTAGTGTTTATAATAACTAATTACGGTAAGATAATGAACAGGATTTTTTTCGACATCAAAAGAAGAAATCATTATATACGTATGTTGCTGAACAAATGCCACGTGCAGCTGCTGAGTGTTCAAGCAGACCTTTACTTAGAAATATAACAAAGGTTTATAGAATACATCAACGTGTAAGAGTTAGACTTACGTATACAGTGTTTTTTTAAACGAATGTTTTACTACTACCAAAATATTATGAACAACGAATTTAACTTTATTACAGAAATAATTGTACAATATTGCTATGATCATTAGAATATTAGACCATATTTACTGTTAAGTAGCTACTATTTGGTACTTGAGTCGGAATCAATTTTTTTTACACCAACCACAATCCGGCATTAGTAAATTAGCTATTACGTTAAATTGGCAGGACCAATATCAATTATTTCACTTTCAGGTGAGACTTAATTACAAAAAGATAATTAAACCATTAAAGATTTATTTACTTTAAACATCAATTATGTTCTAAATAAACCTTCTTTTAATTAAAGCTTCAACGAAAAACAAATAGAGGAGAAAGAGGGCTGAATCTCGCAACCCTTCATCATCTTAAGCCAATCTGAAACTTTAATTTTAGCGATTATTAGATTTTAGCGAAAAAAGGCTATACTGTCCAAGCGTACGCCATTTAACAGTTGAAATGGTTGCTAAAAGAGCCGGGTTGAAAATTAATTTTTAAAATATGTCTAAGCAATATTACACGGACCACTTCATTTCATCGCCGGTTTAATTAAAAACGAGTGCCCGCTCCCCTCCCTCCTTTTCGGGTTGAAGTACACCCTGCCCCCGCATGGGCGTCTCGCTCCGCTTATATTTAGATAATTGTACAATCATCTAAATTAATGAGTCTCTCGTCCGGTCCTGGCCTCTATTGTTTTATATTTACGTGACTGGATAACATACGGTGACATACTATTATATGCTCCATGTGTGTATTTCACATACAAACATACTGTATAAAATGAAAATTGAACGATACAAATTGTATAAGAAGTTTTTATACTTTTTTTATAAGAAATGTGATATATTTAAAAGAGTAAAAGAACTCTGGTTCTCATAACTGGCAGTGTTGACAACAGTGATAGAGCTCAATGCAATTAAAAGTTTCACTACGTGCGTGGACGAAGCGCCCGCGCGCGAATATCTATCTTAATTTATGCCAACGATAAGCTTGAGTTATGAGAGCCAATTAATAACTTATTTCAGGTAAGATTTTATCGAGACTACTATTAAAAGATTATAACAGCGTTCGAGATCAACTTCGAAAACGGGTGATTTATTGCTTCTTGAATATATTTTCATGTATTATTTTCAAATTAAAACGCGATATTACAGAGAAAGATTAATATTAAGGAGAACAGCTATAAGTTCCCGTCAAGTAAACATCAATGTGTTTGTAAGGAAATTTGTATGCTTCCATTTTGCAGAATCTAAATTTAACAAGCAAATTAAATTAGCGGATACTCTATCATGTATAGCTCCCGCCGAATTAAATGCATCAAGTAATAGAAGGACAGATGGAGTGGGCAGCGCTCCCCGGAAGGCCCCAGGCGATCTGCCTAATGAACCCGCACCACCCCCGCAGCCTGATTTATTAACGAATTAAATGCATTCTGCTGCACCCTCATGCGAATATATGATATATGTAGTCGTACGTTAAGATTTCGACTTCAATTAATTAGTTTTTATAATATTCGCACAATTATTTTTTGATAAAAGTACCTGTTCACAATATTAAACGATACTAGTGTGAATATATACGTACATTTTTACTAAAAAAACAATAGACAAGACGAACTATTAAATTTTATTACTATAAAACTATTTACGAGTATATTATATAATATTTGTTGAATAATGAAAAAAAATATAATTAATAATAATATGAATATATATTGTCAACGTAATAGCTAGTAATACATTAGTCGTATTGAATATATACGGTCTATTATTGTTGCATCCATTATTCAGTACCGGGCCGGTAAGGGACCGCGCGCCGGCGCTGCTAAATTATTAAACACGCGTTATAAACACGCCACCCTAACTTGTTCTTAGAATATTTGTACTTGATGGAAGCAAATCCCAGAATCATTTCTTATATCTGTCCAATCTTCGATGTTGTTTTCTTAGTCTTGTCTCCATGGTTACATTATCATTCGCAAAATGTATTCATTATATTAAAGTTATATTTGTAGTAAATATTAAACTATTTTCACTTGAATAGGAATTCTCATTGAGTCAGTGGGCTCACACACCTGCTTTGATATCGCGCATACCCTCAAGCCCGTAAGTTGTGTAAACCGGTTTCGATTACAGGTTATACCAACAACAAAACTACGTATCCTTTTGGCGGAAACGCACCTCTTGTTATAGATCTTTACTGGAGAAAACGGAATAATGCATGTGTATGTGTACCGGCATTAGCTTTTTAAAAATAATATCAGATTTTCTTATAACTCAAGAACTGAAACAATGTTTACATTGGAATGGAAATGAACCATTTGCGGCTAGTATAATGTTTATTCTTTAGATCTCTTCATAGAATTTCATCCAAACGGTATAAGCTGTGTTATTATTTACAAGCTGAGCATTTACTTATTTGCTAGATGATTACTGATGTTCATCAATGTTCTGGAAATAAATAATTTGAACACTTAACCCGTCACCGAGCTTTTATTCTTTCTATGAGAAGTATGTATAAGAATTAATAATGGTAATTTTTTGTTAAAGCTTTCGACTTTCTTGTAAAATATAATACACGTATTGCACTTATCGGTAATTCATGTATTATTTATTTAAGAGAAAAATCTATGAAATGAGATGCAAAATCCGGTTGTCCTTAATTTCATTCTGCATGCGATTCAATTAGTGCTAGTCATTCCATTTGATTATTATTGGAAATGGGATCTAAAAATTATATATAACGTGTTTCTATTGACAATTTTACTTGATAACAAGTGTATTTATGATAATTTTAACCTTTTTGTGGTAGAAGTCTTTACCGAAGGAAGATCGTCTTACAACGGCTTATATTGTTTTCATGCCAATTTTCCTTTAAATACCTGATGAATTAAGTGTAAAAATAAATTCTAAAACGCCACTTTCACAAGATTTTTTACAATTCACCTAAAATATATATATAAAATGTTGATTTTTCTATTTAAAACTGTTTAAGAAGTTCAAATGATTAGCTATCGTTAGCTAATAACGGCTATATAACGTGGCAAGAAAGAGTCCATATTTCACCCGTCCCTATAGCAACGAACGTTACAAACACGCTAAGATTATAAATTCTACCTTGTATGAAAATACGAAAAACGCGTTGCGTCCAGTCTAGTCAACACATAACACAGTAAAAAGTTTATATAGTATACTTAATTTACAAAATTGTTGATAAATATTAGTGAGTGTCACATATGACAAATATCCAAAAAAATCTTAATTCAATAGTATTAGAAGAGTAGTTACTTCTTCTAGCGTGTAATTATTTGTAACTTTTAAACTTTATCAAAATAGCAAGCAGAATTTTAAACAATATGTTGCTTCATTATCGGGGCGTCCGGATCGCTAACAGCAACTAAGTAGATAACAATCAGCTTGAAGGCTTGTTCGAGACACGAAATTAATTAAAACAAGTTTGTTCGCGGATCCTATGCAGTGAACAAAGCCGTGCTGAGTCACTAGGTAATTACACTATGGCAGACGCCTGCGAGGCGCCTCAAATCCAACATTATCTTTCAACTCATTACTATAAGTTAGTAACGAATTGGTGAGCTGTATGCAAAATTGATGCCGCCAGCCAATTAAATATTGTGCCATTTTTCAAAATATTTGTGCAAAAGTGATTTTACATCGTCGCTGGTCTCTAAAAGTTTTGAACTTGTAAGTTATATTCGAATACGTTGTTAAAATTTTACACTTCGATGCCTGCGAATATTATAGTTAACTCTTTACGAATGTTCAAAACTTCAACGGCCAATTTTCTCTTCTTATTTTGCGGTGATCACGCCATGTCATCAAGAATTTTAATTATAATCCATGATTAATTATGTGGAACGGGGGAGGAAGAAGATGCCTGATTGATGAGCCGACTTGCTTTGGTTCTTGGTTTGCATTGTCTTATATTAATAACGACTTTTAACATTATACTAGCTTTTATTGTTTTCAATGTAGTGGGCGATATAATTTAATTTGTTTTAAAGCTGAATCATGCGGTTATTAATTTTATAATGTTCTAAATTACAATGCCTATTTATGTTATGTCATCAATTTCCGTTATTATTATTATTAATTAGGCCATTAAACACACAAATAGTCGACTTTATTTGAATGTATATTTTACCTTAAAAAATAATTCTATTTATTCTAAATTGTATTATATAGTTCCCATCCGCACTGCATTACAATTATCTGTAACTCGTAATATTTTATTTATATGCAAAGCACAACTTATCTACGGTCCTGTGTACAGTGGGCCATCTGTTAGTTGAGTGATGACTGACGATATCCATAGTCTCTTTCTTAACAAAAATACATTTAAGTAATTTTTTAAACATTAATATATCGAACTTCATATGATTTAAGTAAATTACGTAATATTATGGAACATTTCTACAACAAATATTACTTTTTATAATAATATGAAATATATGAAAAAATATATAGGTATAACGGTAAAATTTTAAAAACACATTTATGTACTTAAATGAAAATATATTTTAAGAATACATGAAAAATTACTAGCAAAAATATAGTAAAAATAATACGCACTTATTATTTGTGTTACATGTTTTTTTTATAGACAAAGCATTTATAACTTTAAGACAGAGTTTATGTTGCATAGAATGTGAGGAAGCTGTTAAGACATCTAATTAAAATTTTCTGGCTTGATACACTCAGTGGACGGATGCGTGGATAAATACTAATGCACTTTATCTGACTAGAAATTAGACATTGTAATTTTGTATACAGACAGGCAGGCGTTCATTATTTTTTATTTAATTAATTTTATTTTAATAGTTCAATGTAACTAATATAATACTAACAATTATCAACGTATTTTATTCAAGAACAAGTAATTTCGATGCAATGCGTTTCATATAGCTATTTCCCACGTATTTTGAAGCCGTCTTCTGCAGTTTATCTAATCTCCTCAGGGCGGGATATTTGCACGCTGATAATATGGCAAATGACCCATTATACACTGCGATTTACGACGTTTCTTTACTTTTCAATCTGAGTATTTTTCCGTTGGAGTTGATAAAAATAACATAAAAAATATTATTATTTATGAAAAATACACTTAAAATTATTCTAATTAAATATGAAAATTAGCAAAAAATATTAGCGCCTCATATATATACTTGTTTTTAATAAAAATATACAATTATGTACATTAAAAACCTGCAAAACAAATTTAACATAAACAGTTCACTCACCCTGGTGTTGGCTGGAGGGTGGCCTAAATTGGCAGCGGTTCAAAAGGGTCCTTCCCATACGTTAAATACGCAATTCGTGCTCAGTACAATCAGCCAAATGAGCTCGCGTATATCCAATCAATTACGTATCTTTTTAAGACACTTGGGGTGCAGTGTTAGTATTAGTACTTCATCTTTTTCTTTTATGTTTATATCAGTATTTTTTAAAGGTTTAATAAAAACGTTAAAAGAAACTAATGTGCTGCGTATATAGTCATATTCATATTTAGCTGTAAATAATCATTTCTACTAAAAGTTGTAACATAAATCGACATTTGGCATTTGTTTATAAATTATATCTATAGTTTATTGATTTATCACATACTATAGCTAACTAAATCTGTTTGAGGTATTCGTACAAATCCTAGACGGTTATCCCTCTGCAGTTAATGGCGTCTATCAAATCCATTAGGCAGGATGCCTGGGTTAGTTAATATTTCCAGTTAAAGGCTTTCAATAAAATAATATATCAGAAATAGAGGCCATTGTGACGCAGTAAGAAAACGCTTGACTGTTGAAGTGATGGTCAGGAGTTCAACTCCACTCGTTGAAGTGATTATGTGTATTATTCTCACTCTCTCCGCTCTCAATGGCGGCGTCGAGATTCGCCACATTATCACACGATGTCTCGAATTTACACTGGACAGTCTCGACAGTAAGTTTACACTGCTTTGTGGGTATAATCGCTGTTTTTTGTGTTGTAACTTACTATAAGAACTACAAATAAAATAATTGTGAATAATATGTTAAAATATCTATACATATAATAAAAATGTAACTGATCGCTTTCTGAGACAAAGAAAGAAAGATACATGATAAAAAGTATTTTTTAGCAACATAATAGAACCTAAAACAATTATTATTTTTTTTTTCTGTTTGCCTGTTTATCTGTGCGTTTGTGCACGCTATATCAGAAACGGCTTAACCGATTTAAATGTAGTTGACTATTTTAATCTCAATCGAAATCGGGACTCATTTCAATCGGTGAATCAATAAAAGAGTTACAGCTACTTAAAATATAAATTTAAATAAATTTTGTGATTTAAATGACAACGGGGGCAGGTAAAAAAACGGAATAGTTTAGTCGTGTAGTTTACGCAAGCTAACGCGAGCGGGTCGCTAGTGTTAAAATATTTGTAGTAATTATAATTGTCTAGGTATCGTCGTGATTCGTCACACAGCAGTTGGTATATGAGAGACAAAACTAAATACAGATAAAAAGAAAATATTTGAAAATATATTTCCAATATATATTCCTTTTCATAGGCTTATTTAAGAACTGAGAGAAATTGCGCATACGCATAACGCCCGAACAAATTTTATTATTTATAATTTGGAGAACATAACTGCAAGTGAACACAAAATTATTTAATTTGAACTAAAAATAATTATGGCGTCTCGGAGTCTGCAGGGGAAGTAGGGGTTGGAGGATCCCGCTGTGCTGATCGTTAACAACACAGAAATAGATAAATTATTTTTATCTGCCAATTTACCCTACTCTATCGCGTTATTAACATTTGACGACACCTATCATTTACTAACCTATAAAAATCTAAATTACATCATTAAAAATTGTATGCTTAACTAATTTTAAAGCGCTTAAATAAATATATTTAAACACTAGCGACCCGCTCGCGGCTTCGCCTGCTTAAACTACATGACTATTTCGTTTTTTCGCCCGTCCTCGTTCTCACTTAAATCATAAACGTTGCTTAAATTTATAATTCAAATGGATGTAACCATTTTGTTTATACACCAATTGTCAAAATGTATTTAATCCAGTTAAGGCTGTTTCTCAGATTAGCATGCACAAACAAACAGCTTTATACACAAACATACTTTGATAAATGGCCCTAATAAATTTTTTTTTTCATATATCTTTCATGTACAGACAGCGATCACATTTTTATTATATGTTAAAATTATATATAAAAAATACAGGATGAGAATACAATATCAGAGTAAAAACAAAATTCAGAATCACGCTTTTTCCTACATAGCGGAGTAGTCAGAGAGTATCTAGTGTCAAGACAATCCGTTTTCCATGTACCACCCGAATTCTAAACATTGCGTGTTGAGTTGAGTTGGCGGAAATGAACGGAAAAATTAAATTAAAGAATTTACATTGCCTAATGTTTTTCAGCCTAAACAGTTACAAACAAAATAGCCCCGGATGGGACATCGAATATAAATATCTAGTCTTTTTTAATAAAAGTTTCTGCTCTACCGTTGCGATGAGCAAGCGAGCGCAGGCTACGAAGCGTATCTCCGGCTGCAACAATGCCTTATCTCAGAGGGTACAAAACTGGGGGCCGCTTGTTGTCAATAATTATAATTTTAATACAATCTCTTTGGATTTATATTTTTTTTTTATCCTGTAAATAAATCAAAGTAATATTCATGTTATATAATGTTATTATTACTTTTTGGAAAAGGATTAAATAGTAATTTTGTTAAAAGTAAGTGATTCGAAGATAATAAGGACTAAAGTTGTCTAAATCAGATAGTCATACCTTAATATTAAAAGTATACTTTTTATAGTACAAAAAAGCTTTGCGCTTTTTGCACAGCAAGGAACCTCGTTCTCATATTTACGAAAATAATGCAAATTAAAACGAATATACAACAATTATAAAACCTTTTTAAAAGTTTATAGCTTACCTATATTTCAAAATTTGAACATCCCTACTTTATCTTATCATTACCGCCCCATCCCAATGAATTACCATAACGCTCATTTGCATGTACCGACGCCCGTTATTTACGAATGGGAGATGACGGATTTTCTTCCGTTGTTGGATGTTGGGCTACCGTAATGAATTACTGCGTTTGCTGTGGAATTGTTCCTGTATATCTATTTTATTGGTACAAATTTTGGATTACAATTCGAAATGTAGAATAATAATTAGATAGGTTAATAATATTTTATCAATGATATCAAATTATATCTTATTTATGTAATGAGTTTTTCCAAAGTTAATTTTTTTATAACTTCGAGGTGAAACAGAAGAACTTAGAGCAAGCAGATGTTTAAATAAATATTTGAAATATGAAGACATTCAATAATACCAACGCTACAACTGCAATTAAATTTTGTTTAATGAAATTCTGGTTGAATACTTAGTAGTAAAAAAAATATAACGTTACTTGAGGAATATTGTCATAAAATTGTCAACAATATAATCATATCACCATACTTTAAATAATGGATAATATATAAAAAAAAAATACTAGGTATATATAAAAATAAACTTTTTCCATTAAATAAATAAATAACACAAGAATGGCCTGTTTTATTTTTCGAAAAATTTAATACACCCTGTAAAATGTGTACGAAAAGTGAACAGTTTATCAGGAAGGTATAATGAATCTCTCTAACAATTTAAAAAATTAAGGCACTACGAAAAAATTGTACATCACCCATCTGAACGCAAGTAATATTCGCTTGTAATGTTTTAATGCGCACTCAAAATTAGGGAGCACTGATAAAATGGGAAGCAAGTCTTAAATTACTCACTTACAGAGTAGTTATCCGAAAGAGCTTTTAAATCATTCACAAAACACTAATGGACGTGGGGGTAAGGGCGCGGGGAGGGGCGGAGCAGATGTAGTCCCAAGCGAGCAATGAAATGAAATAGAGATATAACAATATGAAGGTGTGTGTCTGAATTACCGTGAATTGCAATTCGACAGTGCGGTACGACAGAACGCGACGATGACTCTCAGAGACATTAAATAACTCCTAGAGCATTAAGCTAATGCGGTCATTTTTATTCACTTATCGCTTTTAATTATGACTTTTAAAATACTCCTTTGTTTACATTTTCACTACTCCACCGAAGTAGAAAGGCGTGTGCTTATATATAAACTTTTTAAAATAAAGAATCTAGCTCGACCAGTAACGTATCTTAGATCTATAATTCATTCCATTTACATGTTGAATAAACTGAAGCACAGAGTTCCGGGGAAATGTTGCAGGAATAATAAATGTCGAGGGGTCTGTGAGGGGAGCCCAAGTGCCATTATTATCGGCGGCAATTTAATTAGATCCCCTGCGTTATTACCACTGATTCGTTTTATAATACCGCTCTAATACCCGTCCGACGACTGCAGTACTCTTGTTTGTTGTTGGAAATTTAATATGACAATTCAAATTACAACATTGGGAACCAATTATACTATCACATGCTAGTCGGCTGAGAGTCACGACATAAATTACTACCTACGTCGGACGCAGCGTTAATAATATTGTCTAAGTTATAATAACAAGTGCTCGAAGCAAACAAGGTTTGGATTAATTGTTATTGGCTTATATTAAAAAGTAATATTAATTTTTAAGATATCTGTATAAATATATTTTTAAAAACTATAAAATTACCTAGTTGACGAGGAATTTAACCCGATGCAGTCGCTCATCAGACAGGCATCCGGTGCTTCGGTGTTCGTATCGAATTGTCGAAATTCAATAATTGACTTTAACACGATTTCATTGATAAAAAAATGTGAAGGAAAGAAAAATTCGTCAAACATGAAATGCGCAGTTTTTGTAGCGCCTGCACCCGATGCCGCGGCGGTTGTCGATTCTCAACAATTTCGTTCCGTGTTGCTCACAGTAGATAAGATTCAAAGTGAGCAGGCGGTAATCAGTGCGAGACTAAACTGGTTGAATGGAAGTCCAATCGGCATTCATTCACTGAAGTTGAGATGCCTTCACGCGAGGGGAGCCACTCTGCGAACTACGCCAGGTGCCACGTGTCTGATATCATTTATAATTCGTATTACTTGTAAATTTTATTTTATTCAAATTATAAGAAACTTCGATAGTATTAGTAGTGTTATGTTAAGTGTATATATACATACATATGGACTATATTGAATTTAATAAAATTTATTTTCTGCCGCTTTGATCTGTGTAAACAGGTCAAATCAAAGAGAAGGAAATGTGTTAGTTGTATTTTTATTGCCAGCAGTAATAAATTTATGACTCGTAGGTATACCTACACGCACCCACGCCGCTGCTCATATACTAAAACACACAGCACTACAACGCATTATGTAATATAACACAAGGTCGCTTTATAAACTACAAAATTCTTTCTTTGTATAATTTATCTAATAATAGCGAATATTTACTCTGTTTTTTTATATAAACAATATACTTAAAATTATTTTGGAAATCAATCAAGTGTTTCTTCGATACTTGGATAGTCGTTGCCGGATTCAAAAACCAATCATTGCATGGGGATGTCTTACAATGGAACTTATTTATTTTATATTCTAAAGTATTATGTATTCTAATTCCGAGTGACTAATATTTTTATTTATAAAAAACGGTGGTTGCGGGTTCGACCCTACTTGAGAAAATTACTATAGTTTAATTATTTCAGAAGTAAAATAAAGGGTAGCGTTGCGTTCCGTCACTCAACACACAAAGTTTCAAATTCATGCGTAGAACAGAGACATTTGGTTCAGGTAAAGCTTAAAGCTGCTTTAATCTCAAATATATTTTACATGGATCTGGTACCAACCAACACTACAAAAACTTTAAATTATATTTTGTAGAACAGAGTATAATAACAATATTGCGCAAGAAAAAATATTTAAATGTAACTCTTAAAATTATTAAATTAAATTTAATAATTTTTTAACTTAAAGTAACTGAAAGTAAGTTTTTCGTGATTATCTGCAATTTCATATTTGTAATTAATTCTTTCTCCAAGCTCATGGCCCTCTTGGAGTCGTCGTCGATTTTCGAAACCACTCACTAAATCACAGTGAATATTTGTTCCATGTAATAATGTAAACAAAATTTGAACGCCAAATGTTAATTTAATTACATCCTTGACCTGATATTAATTTTACGCCTTATTTTCTACGTAACCATGCACGCGCTGATTGGGATGCCCGAACCATTAGTGATATCACCGTATAATGATTTTCTAAAGATTTTACGAAAAATTCCTATGCAAACGCCATTAGTTGTGGGTTCGATCCCTGTTCGGATATATTTCAATAATTTTCATTTCTCCACGATAGTAAAACACAATAATCAGTAATTTCAGACATCAGTAGTAGATACCGATTGTCTTTACACTAGGTTCTCTCTTGGCTACTCTTGGCGGAGGTGTATGCGGGAAAAAGAAGTGAAGCTATAAAATAATTATAATACAAGTTAATCATTATAAATATTGTAAAAAATATGCAAGCGGACAATTTGATATAAAGATACAGTTCGCTTGCTAAATATATTAAACAAATTATTAGATATATGGCTTTAAAAAAAAAGTATACGAAAAGCCAAATTATAAATTGTTAATAACTTAATCGGTTTTGAAACTCCTTTTAGTTTTTCTTTTATCACGTGGTTAGCGAATTTTATTTGGTGACTTATTATGACTATATTATATGCTTGTATTTGGTAACTCAAATCAATGATTTCAATTCCATCTTCAAGAAACACTTTTGGTAAAATAATAAAATTGATAGCAAATGAATTAAATTAACAGGTGAACAGATGATGATTATTAAAAATGTTATTGGTTGAATTACATTTATACTTAATCATACCTTCTTATAGTATGTAATAAACGTTAGTGAAAATCATTATATAAAAATATAATTAAGAAATATAAATTTAATATTGCTTATTATATTTATTGACTCCCTCTATTCAATTATAGTGGAACACTAATAAATCCTACTATCATGGACTAGGCAACAATGCACAAAAAGCAAAATCACTTAAATTCATTTCTATGACATTTTGTAATCACGTGTCATCTTTGTCCTTTCTAGAATGCATATTTTATTAAGAGCCCAGTTCGTATATATTAAGTAGGGGCTACCATCTAACCATGGATTTTTGACAGCCAGAAACTACGAAAATATGGAGGGAGCTTAAAAATCCCATTTCATCCAAATAAATTAGTACTGAACAAATAATTGATCAGCTCGCAATGGTAAAAAATCTTTGGGATAGACTTTAAACGAAGTTTAAATGGTAAATGTCTATAATGTATTTTTATTGAAACATGGTATAAATCCTTAATTATGACAAACATTCCCGTCTGCGTTTGAAGGATGGAATGTGGCCTCACCTGCGCGTGAGAGACACTCACCGCTAATCACACTTAGCTTTATTATCGTACTATAATGCTTCATAATGATTTAAGTTTTGTTGTTTGCTTCCTCTCCAAAGTATGAAAGCATTGTTACTTATTAAGTTAAAGCTATATTGTAGCGGACGCACAGATTACGTCTAGTACCGTTGTTCCAGAGCTAATTATTAATACACCGCGATAGCTCCCACGATAGATATGTTATAATGATAATGCGATTAATACTCATGTAAATTCAAATTCATTTGTTAATAAACATGTTTCTTAAAATAAATCCTTAATCAAATAACCATTTTAAATTATAAAACGAAACGCAAAGTGATATTTAATCACCCTTGATTCTGTATAAGCTTCAACTACAATAAAATTATTATTGTAACACATTTTTTTAATTGGGGTGACATATAAAATTGGGTCACAAGTAGGGGCCACCTGGCATCTGCCCGTCATTGGTACACAGATTGGGATCTATTGCACTTGTGTATCAGTTCTATTTCTACAGAGTAAGTATAATAAATCGTGGAGCAAAGGCTTATTATTTAAAATTTTAACTCATTTTGTAATGCTTTTTCTTAAACATTAGTTTATTATTTATAATACGTTATGTTTACATTGTAGACAATTTTATTGATTGGCAATAAATTAATTAGTTCTTTCTTTACTTAAAACATATTTTTTCATAACTATGTGCTTATTAGGTCTAAGGTAGAAAATTAGACGGCTCTTAATAATTTTAATAGTTGGTTTTTAGTTATCGTTTTATTTTTAGAGTATTTGTGTTTATTATTTGAACCGTGGAAGGCAATTTTGTTACTATAAGATTATTTGGAATAAAAATCTAGTCTTCACCTATACCTATATTTAAAAATTAAATCCGTAAACCGACATATATTAATTAATAGCATACATTTCTAATGTAATTCGTGTGATTAAATCAACTTAAATTGTAATAATAAGACGAAAGAACAAAATAATATAAAACGTAATATGATGCGCTTTGAATGACCGAAGTTTAAAGAGAAAAAACCAACTAACAAATTTTAATTAAATCTAATTGTAGTGTAGCAAAGAAAAAAATTGTAAATCAAAACAAATAATGTGGCAGGTAGACCACCCAATGTACCTCTTGAGACCCAAGTCCGTCAATGCCAATGCCATACCTATACAAAAAAAAAACGTTTTATATTTTCAGGATCGTCGTACACGTTGACTACATGTTTAAAATAACTATTTTTATTCAAACAGCTTTATATATTAGTTCTTAGGCTAATTCTAATTCAATAAAATATGAAATATGAGTTAGAAAATAGCTTGTAATTTTAAAAAAATAATCAATACCAATTCATGATAGATTATATTTAATTATAAATTATTTATTGTCACATATGAAAAATAAATTAAATTTATGTAATAAAAAAATATCATTATTCCATATTTATAGTAAATTTTGATATTTTCAAGCGAACACCTAGCCTTCACGAAAATCCGAAAATAAAAATCTTAATTCCGATACTTCATCTTTCGTTTGAATTCGTCTCATTTCAGATTTAGAATTAGCCACTTTATTTTTGAACATTATATTTGAATTTCGGCGGACACTAATGAAGGTCATGCATAACATACAATCTTCAATCTTGTTATATTATTCTTTAAATATGACGAGTAATTAGCTCCATCAATGTTATAAAAACGTAATTTTTTCTATCTAAAAACAAATGCAATCAAATATATTACATTCCATGTAATAATCAAAACTTTTCTAGATGTTGAACAAGACCTCATTATGGAAACAATTGGTATATTGTTAAAATAATGATAAAAGAAACCAGAAAATGATACACGTGTAACAATTATTAAGTTAAAGAATGCTTAATGATGTTTGTTAGCAAGAGCAGAGCGGGACTCCAGTAAACTCTAATTAGTTTAAAAACAAAGGCATTTGATAGGTGAAATGACATAAGCGAGTCCTCGGGCTAGAGCTAATGAGGTAGTAATGAGCACGATTACCATCTGGCTTGGTCTATTTATTTGAGACGGGAGTCTAAATCGTTGAATAAATATCAAAGGCTGCTTTGCAATGATGCCTAATGTTCTTGTATTTTCCAATTATAGACTGTTTTTAAATTCAAAGTAGTTTATTAAGAAGTCTTGTTCGTTTTCTACGTTAATGTATTTCGCAAAGTACAATAAAAAAAATAATTATAGCTTTTCGCATATAAGGACAGTGTACGCGAATGGTTTAATTGGTTAATATATATGTTTTTCATAATGAGCAAATAGTAACATTTTTTTTTCTGTTAAAAATTGTATTATTTCTGCAAATATATTTCTTGAAGGCAATTAAATTAACAATAATAAGATCTAAATCTGAACATTATACAAAATAATATATAAAACAATTATGATAACTTTTCAGATACTGCAAATATTCCTAAAGGAGTGCGTTTCACAATAAAAACTACG
The DNA here is from genome assembly GCA_038994665.1 of Podotricha telesiphe. Classification (NCBI taxonomy): domain Eukaryota; kingdom Metazoa; phylum Arthropoda; class Insecta; order Lepidoptera; family Nymphalidae; genus Podotricha; species Podotricha telesiphe. The sequence goes on from JAOYRR010000035.1 coordinate 497,174, forward strand.
TTTTAGTTACATATGGGACGAGACTAATTATATATTATATGGCGTCTTATTAATATAAAGTTATATTGTTATAAAATATTTTTTAGCTATAAGCATTACGATCCTACTTAGACCGACTGCAATTACAATTGAGTTATTTGTTGGTTATTACAAAACGTTTGGGATATTTAGTAATTAGCTATAGGTATAATTTGATAAAAATAATCTTCATCTATTGGGAAGTTTATGTGATGTATAACAGCGGGTCGTCTTCGCCTTAAGCTTTATGACGAATATTATTAATAAGAATTATAAAATATACCGCATGCTTGTATCATGTTAAAGCAAAAATTAAAGAATTAAATCCGTTAGACTTTAAAGTTGTGGTTGACATCGCATGCACATTTAACGGTTGTACATCATTTACCGCTTTACCTTAACTGTACCTCGTAAAAAGAAAATTGACAAATTTAAATTACACGTCGAATATTTTGTGTAAAAAATGGCGACATATACATTATAAATGTATTTATTTCTTATAAAGCATTCACTCTTATATTATATTAAGATTTGTTGGCAATATGAACCCCAAATGTATTTTTTTTATGTTATTATGTTACCGAAATTCATTTTGATGAAGATTTGTCTCCCAACACTATTTTTATATACTTTAAAAGGATTCAACATAGTTATTAAATTAAATATTTATGTAAAGTATGAGGTCACCATGGCTCAGTGTCACAACGACTGACATTATACGCGATAGTTGTGGGTTCGATTAATTTACTAATAATAGATATAATATACAAAGAAAAGATACACTCGGGGGAATTGAGTGCCGCCACTCAACACAATGTCAGAATCAAGCCTATGCGAAAAAAAGCGTGACGCTGAGAAAAGTTATAAATTAAATGTAAATTTATTTTTAAAAATATTCTTAATATATTTCTATTATAAATAATATCAAAATTAGTACGAATCTATTTTATAAAATTTATATCTGAAACAAAACAAGTCAGAAGCTTCAATGTACCCATCAACGTATTGCGAAACAATGGATGACTCTTGATGCCTAATTATTATTTATTTTGCGAGGACTTTACCTGATTGTGCAAAGTGCGTTGACTGAGGAACAATAGGTACGTTATCAGTGTTTGCCCATCAGCAATGACAATTGCCCGTTGTCATTTAACATTGTAACCCTTTGCGTTGTAGAAAACACATTAAGCTGATAAATTAATGAGCAATTCATTTTTCAATACACAGTACTAATTATATATTGAATGTTGCTTTTAACTAAATTGTATTATTATTTAATCAATTGAATATAAAAATCGTCAAACTGTTTCTTGTAAAATATTTTAAAAATACATATTAAATTCAAAAAGAATCATATACATCAATTCGTTAAAACAACTACCTTATTTCTCGCAATTCGCTACATTGGTTTTCATAGTTCGGACCCTGCACGCTTGGCCGCCTCTAATTAAGAAAGTCGGTGCAAGCGACTTGTAGGCGAGATATTGAATGTATTTGTATGGTCATTACACGTGTTTTTCGTCACGACACACCTGTTTGGCGACAACGACAAATCCTGGCCCATTACTTTGGAACAAAACGATCCACTTAACATGCGTGACGAGTGCGACTCATAAAATTTTATTTGAGGTTAATAAAAAGAACAAATCCAAAGGCGATTAATCGCACAAGGCTTAATTAAAATTTTAAGAGTTTTGAAAAATTTGAAAAATTTGTTTCTTGTGCAAAAATTAGACAAATACATATTCAATGTCAACTTAATGTAACACCTGTGGAAATCTGAATATAAAATGTAAAAAATTGCTTAAACAATTACAATAATAGAGTGCGATTCGAGATGGTGCAATTTCTGTGAATCAAATTTGATTTTAATTGATAATAATAGAATTTTACACAAGCATTTTCCTAAACAAACCTAAACGAATACAAATATATACACTGATGATAAACATTTTTAAAATTCAGTTTTAGAAACTATTGTTGTATGATAGGTAAAATATTTGGAATAATTTTATTGAATAATGTTAAAACTTTATAAAATTGTTTAAAATATTAATAATTGCAAGAGCAAGAATTGCAAGAGGGGTCCATATAGCGGGGGCAGATCGCCGTGCTTCTTGCGAAATATAATAACAGCCTCATGTTTTTTTCATGTGACAAAACTTCTACACTTTCCGCCCGAATTCGAGACGTATCGTGTTGAGAAGCGGAACTCAACGCTGCTCTTAGTGCGGAGTTATGATAATAATTATTAATTAAATAAAATATAATCACTCCCTCGTCATCAATTACTGTATTTCTATTAAATTTTAATTCAATTGTTCTACAATATTTTAAGATTTTAGTGTCGCATCGGTAACTTAAAATGGACACTAAAATTGATAAACAGATGTTCTATTGGTAACAATGGATAAAAGACAAAATAATTTCTTTTTTTTTTGTCTGAGATTTACAATATATACTTATTTTTAAACAAAACTCGCAAAAATGCCAATAAATAATATTTCTACAAATAGACCAGCATATACATTTCAATAATTTATTTCACGTTTACATTACTCTTCCGTACCTACAAAAATTCCGTGAGGCTCAATAATGGTTTAAGATACTTAATCATCCTATTCACGGGAACAGGTAAAAAAAGAAAAGCATTTGTATTTTGTCCCATCATATTATACTTACAAACTAAATATCTTGAACGTTGTCATAATCGCTGCAAAAAAATAATAGCTAGTTAGCTAGCAAGTTGTAAGAGCACATAAATATCTTAGCAAGTTTTTGTTAAGAAAAAATATTTGTTTAATTTGTGTTAAAAAAAAATATTTAAAATGTGTATTTATTATTATTATAAAAATCAAAAAAAAATCAATTAAATAATGAATGAAAAATCATAAAAGAATCAATTAAATAATGTTGCTTGCTTCTCATCACGAGATATACAAATGAAGAGGGAAACTCAAATCGAACGGTTCATTTTGAGGTCACGTCCGATGAATAATGCGCTTGGGCCATTAACGGTCATTATATGCAAATAATATTATACATTAGCCTCAAGTACTGTTCTCATTATGTATATACTTGTATTACATTTGTTTATGATTGTAGGAACCTGATATCGCGCTGTAGTTTATAGAAAATAGAAGGTATATGTATTCGAAAAAACTCGAGACACGAATTTACCTTTACATTCTTTACTCGCATGTTATAATGTTTTCTTTATATTTATTTATTAGAAAGCCACATTAAGCAATATGTCAATTATGCTTTTAAAATGTTATTAAAATCGTTGCTAATAGAAAAAGACATATTTAGAAAACGTATAAAAATTTGAACGCAGCTAGATTTGAATTCGAACAGTGCGAGTTCAAAGCCCGCTGCGTTCAAAATTTTTATATGTTATATATATACGTTTTCTAAATATATCTTATTCAATTTCCTAAGTGTGCGAATAACACTTTAACTTTAAAAATGTTAAAAAAAATCGTTGCTAATAGTATAAAAATTTGAACGCAACGGGATTTGTACCCGCACCTCTTGGAGACCGTTCAAGCGCTCTGACCGCTAAGCCATGCGTTCTATATCCGACTACGTACAATTTTGTTGTTAGCAATATTTCTACGAGCAATCGTTTAGCAAGAAACTATGATATTTTTATTAAATGCTTTAACATTTTGAAACATTATATGAAAACATTTTACTATAACATATATATATATATATTTTATATGTAATACAGTTAAGTAGAAATCATCTTTAAAAGTGACAATACTGAAGCAGATACTTGTCTCATAAATATACCATTAGCAATGATTGTCATAGACCTTAAGCGGAACATTCCATTCGGAGATAAGGGAGGTGAATGGTGGTGCCGATGCAACATCTTCCCCCCGGCTCTAATTAGGCTCACATTCTCATTCCGTTTTCGCGTTTAATTTTGCCGGCGGTTTCGCCTTAATTACGTTATTCACGGAACCCGCTGTTGTTCTTGAGACCGTGTGGAGTTAGTGACCGATTTTATGAATACTTTTTGGTACTTTGTCATAAACTTATCTATCTTCTATCTATAATATATTAATATATCAAAACACGAATCGAACATCACAAACGCGTGTCTGTATTAAATATAATTTAGGGAATCAAAAAAAATCATAACAGGATATGAATGTGTGGTTTTTAAATGTTTGCTTGTCAAGTTGTCTGTTTTTACACCCTAATCTGTAGAAGCACTGGACGGGTATCAATTAAACAAATTTTGTATTTCTATTTTGTATTTTAATAATAGATTTTAGAAACTGGCACTACTGATGTAGAACTAACTACAAACGAATAGCTAAAGTTTTATAAAAAACAAATGCTGTCTTAGCAAAAGTTATTCGTCGTGATGGTTGCGTTGCGTACAGGACCTAGTGCACAATAAAATAATTACATCAAGGCAACTTTTAGACAATGGTCAATTTTGTGACGAGTGGTCCTCCACAAAATATATACTTTACTTCGATATCTATGATTTTTATTACATTATTAAGCAATGTCTGGCTTACTTATTAGTAATAGGTGGTATTTTATATATGAAGGTATATTTAAAATGCAAGAATTTATAATATACTAGCGACCCCGCCCTCGTGATCTATAGCTGTTTCGTATTTTTGACGGCCTTATCGTAAAACAATGACATTATTAATAACTTGAAAAACTAAAAAAATTAAGAAAAAGGATCCTTAGATCCTCAAATATACTCTCACGTCTCTATACAAAATTTCACCGCAATCAGTTTAGAGGTTTGTCCGTGATGACTTCACAGACAGACATACAGATATATTGTATATACTTTCGCATTTATAATTTCGCATTATATACAAAATTCACGGACCTTGTATACATGTTTTCAAGAATAGCAACAATAAACAGACTAACAAGATGACTTACAGTTTTGTTAAACATTTGAATGTGCAGTTCATCGCTGTAATTGAAAAAAATCACTTAACAGGTAAATAGAGGGCTGTGAGGAGGCTTGTTGCCTCGTTCCTCTTTGTTGTTGGGCGGCTGGTAATAAGATTTTTAAACGGCAACAAAGTATCCAATCAATGGGGCTTGAATAATGAAAACGGCACCTGCCAGGTTCCCAGGCCACCCTCAGCCTAAACACGCACCACACGCGAATCTGAAATAAAAAGCTATTTAGTGCCTTATCACTTATCGTGCAAGGTTCAATATTCTTGTACCACACTTTCACCCTAGTCACTCGATGTGAGACTTAAACAGACATAAGTTTAAGTAATTATACACAACGGTATTTCGTAGTCCAAAAAATAATTTTTATTCGGTGGCATTCAAACACATTACACGTTCAAAATTAAGTAAACTTATAATATGATTTTTATACTGTTTTAAGACTCATATGGCTTTTGCATGTCAAAATGAAGTTTAATAATATTATATATTTTTAAAGTAGCCCAATATTTATTTACACTTTTGATTTCATAACACATTAACTTGATAAAAAGTATAGATAATATAATAACTTTAAAATATAAATAATCTCCTGATCAATGTTTTTAATTTAAATAATGATACCAATCCGTTCCTTTTCATGCAGATTGCAAACAGTCTCATTTATAAATATTAAAATGACAATGTCAAAGTGATATTAGAGTGGAACGTATAGGTCATTGACACAAACTGGAATAGTTAATAGTCGTTGTACAATCACGTTCCATTCTAAAGTTTTTATTGTGGTTATAAATCAACCGTTAATCCAGCTAATGGATGCCCAAGAAGTCCGATTACAATCTCCGAAAGCTGGTACGTGCTACAAAACACGTGTTTGCGAAATCAACAAGACAAAGACGTAATATATACGTAGCCAGTAGATCAGTGTAATTCGGGTGCGATTTAACGAAGTGCTTATAGGTGCACGCGACACTTGCTCATTAGCACGCACGCAACTCGGCCAGAGGGTAGTTTACACGCCACCTATACTTGCTCGCCTGTCCCATATAAACTTTATACGATATTTTTGAACAAACAATATCTTTGAACCCACACTGACCTTGCCCTATTCAACGAAGGTGAAAATTTAACTTCATCTCGATTTGAAACAAGAAAGTATTTTTGACCTATATATCTTTTTCCAGACACGCTAAAAAGCAACAAAACTGTTACAATGTTGGACACAAAAATTAACCAAATTACATTTAGCAAAGCAAATCGGTCCTAAAGAAAGGGCTACTGAAATAATTGTCTACTTTACTCTCAGAGAAATAGAATTACAATCTAAATTAATTACGCTTTTAAAGCGTCCGTTATTCTTAATTAGTTTCTGCACCGCAGCGGAAGCTCTCGCGCTCGCCTCGCGTTCTCTTAATGAAGGGTAGTTTCAAATCAGTGCGTTTGATCAACTCTGTGCAGTCTTAATTACGGCACCCGTTTCGCGCGGGACAATCCGGTAATTTATGACTACATAAGCTTGATTATTCTTTAATGAATACTTGTTTTAAAACGTTTAATTAAGTTTTATGGCGACAGGAGCGCTCAGACGGCACAGGCGTCCCGCCGCTCCGCTGGCCGCGAGCTAATTGGATCGGGTTGACGCACCGCTCTACGTCCCGCATTCGCTCCGCAGAAACTCCCATCTCGCTCATAATTGTATCAAATTGCTAATTGGAATTTTTTAAATGCACCAGTCTGTGGATCTGTGTGATATTTTAAACCCTTAAACATATTCTCCATGAAATTTACGTGTGTAAAATCCTTCAATCTTTGTAACATGCATGTGTCTCAATAATTTGAGTAGAAAACGTACATCAAATATGCATATCTTTTATTTGCAGGGCGTGTAGTTGTGGTGGTCGGCGTGAGCGGTTCCCGCTCCAACCGTCAAGCTGGCAGCGAGCGCGTTGAGCATGAACCCGCACTACCACGGGTACGCGGAGCTCAGCTCGCCACACCCGCCTTCGCCGGAGGCAGCATTTGCGGCCAACGGACATGATTACCCACATAACAATAATAACCCGGCACTCAAAGAATGCGCAGGATGTGGTGGCAAAATTGTAGAAAGGTTTCTCCTTCACGCCCTCGATAGATACTGGCATCATGGATGCCTGAAATGCACGTGTTGTGGCCAAGCTTTAGCAGACATGGGTCGCTCATTTTACTTCAAAGGAGGAATGATATTATGCAAAAGCGACTATACAAGGTAAGTTGAACGAACACACATCACTCGACGTAATATTAATAAATAAATATAGGTACTTAAGGTATCTTATTAAATTTCACTCTTGAAACAAAAAAATTGTAACCATTTTTAGGCACGTTAATTAGTTTCTGTTTATAAAAAGTTATTCGATTCCCTTGTGCTGATCATCAACATTGATTATCCATAAAAGGTAAAGTTTTTAAAGCATTATCTAAAAATGACAATAGCGTGTCTGTCAAACGTTTTGAACCCTCAAAAAAATAAACCGAGAAAGCCGCAGGCGCATTGTTATGAAAATACTCTGAGCCGTTGCATTTTCTACCTGTGAAAGAGGCAAAAAGCACAACTTGGCGCATCAACCAACCGGTGGAATCTACAAAGCCGACTAAATTGGCATCGCGAAAAAACTAAAAGGGCTAATTTGGGTTGTTGGTAACAAAGTTTTTACTATATACTGCTACTAATTAATAATTAATGAAATACATGTTGTACCTACCGCGATTTGACGGAAAACAATTATTTTTGAAGCACAAAATATGTTAAATATATATAGATGATTAATAGGATTTAAACGCATTAAGAATATATGAACATACTTATCATTTTCAAAAATTCACTGTAAACGAAAAAGCTTTCGGTGCCTCGTCCTGCTCTTGTCTCGCACGTGGACCGCAGCTGCCTCGAGGCGCCCGAAACGTTAATTAGCTAAACGCAAGGAATTCGACCCAATTAACTAAGTCCACCACCCCGGTGCGGTACACGTCTGCCGTTATAATTACACTCCTGATTTTCTGTGCGTGTAAACCGTATTCCTATAGTATATCATATTGATTCATTTCGTCATATCCATTAAACCGATGTAACTTCGAGTTCCTTGCAGGTATTTGCTATTCATAGAGGAAATATAAATTCGTTTTACGCTGATTCCATTTGTTTACTGGCGGTTGCAAACCGAACTGGGAGCTAAGAGTGGGCCAACCACGGCGCGGGTCGTGCGTCGTAGATTCGATAAAGCTCGTCTCACAGTTGACAGAGACGGCGCGGCCTAACGAGCGGCAGGGTAGGGGGATGAAGAAGTGCGGTTCCGTGCATGTCTCTGCTGATTGACCCGCGTCACTCGGCAAACAACAACTAACGAGTCGGCCCCTGCGCCTCCAGGTACGGTAATTCGCTCGAATCGCTCCCGCGGCGACCGCCCGCCGACTTTACTTATACGTCTTCCCTGATTGAGACTCCTTAACAAAATTAACGCTCTCTCACGCAAACAAATGCCGCGCTTATCAACTACCTTTTGTTCTGATATGATGAATTGCGGTTACACTGTTCTAAGCCACTGACGATGTTCCATTCTCTTGATTACTGTTTACCGCGGAAAATTTGTAGAATTGTTGTCTGTATACGCGGCCCATGGCACGTGTTAATAATACGCCCGGTTATATTTCTTTAATAACATGTATTATTATATTATTAACAAATAATATATAATTCAAAAATAACGAAACCATATAATCACGATTCTATATTTCATATTAATGATAAGTATATCGGAATTACGATATTATGTATATAATGAATGAAATCTATGGAAATTCAAACCACATCAATTGAAGTAAATTATGCTATCGAAAAACCAGCAATCAGAAAACTCGTAGCACGTAGCACCTCTACGAATAGCAAACAAAATTAGTAGTAGTAGTAGTAATGTTACTGTACATTATTCATGAAACCCAACGATGGTTTTAAATATCTTTAAATTGTTATTTATCATAAATTCTTTAACAAACCAACGCTATCAGTTGTATGTTTTTTATTCTATTTAATTGAAATATTTACTGAGCCCGGGTCCATAAGAATTAAGTACATAATTTAAAATTTTTAATTGTATTTTTACTTTTAGAAACCTAAGGTTTCCATCCAAGAGGCGCGGGTTTGAATCCCGTGGCGATCAAATTTTTATACGTTGTCTAAAAAATTTTTCATTTTCTAAGTGTTGGAATACACTTTAAAAATGTTAAAATATTTTAATAAATACCATCATCTCTTGCCAAACAATTGTCTGTAGAAATTATCTTTGGGTAGCAGAAATATGTAAAAACTCTCTACACAAATAAGTAAGAATTAAGTACATACTATGGAATAATGTCCTATGCTGTATTTTAATTTCTAGTTTAGTTAAAATTAATTATTGTTACCACAAATAATTGTTTGGAAAATTTATTCCTGTACTGAAACATACTTCAGTCAAATTTGTATGTTGTATAGTGATCAATAGATAGTTGTTTTTTTAATATGGGAGATATTAGTGACTTTATTTTAGCAATAAGTTTTTCACAAAATATTTTCACTTTAACAAAATTTACCTGTCATGCATTTAGGAGTTAAAAGATCAGAGCGCCGAGGCACGTCCAGCTCTTGAAGCGAGTTCGTTAGGGCTCCGTCAATCAAGGCAATTGCTGCTCAATCGGCAATCAGCCGCCGCTAACGAGCCTGCAAACCAACTTCTTACCACGCGCACACTTTCACATTGTTAGCCGTCTTCACATTTGCAACTTGTAGTGGAACTTCGTGAATAAATCATTTTTATCAGTGAAGTATTACGTGTGTACTCGGTTTGCTGTATAAACTTCACCAATATTTTATTAACAAGCTTTCATATATTATTAGGACGTCTATTCAGAAAAAATATTAAACAATTTTTAAATAGTAAATTAATACTATTCTTCTTTATTGATTGATACACCTATATCTATGTATTCAATATATTCAATGTAGACTATTGTTTGATTATTTTTTTATATTATTTTAAACAAATTTAATATGAGTATTTACGTTGCACTTAAAAATTAAAACTCATTAGTCAAGCGTCCAATGACTTTAATTGGCGTAGTAAACCTACTTTCCGAGCGTATTGAAATTAAGGCCAAACTCGACACGAAATAACTATTTGTATTTACTCAAACACCGTCTTGGCATTATAACGAACCAAACCCGATTGTAATAAAGACAGACCGTTAAAATAATGTAAAATAACAATTATTTAAAGGCAAGTACATGGATGAGGCAAGGTAGGTATTCCTTGGTATTGTAAATATTTGTTATAAATGTTAAAGAATATTTCGTAGTAGCACGTGTTGAGGGCGGGCGGCTTCCAATTTGGTCGTTCGTTAACGCGCAAAAGACGCCCAGTTTAATTGCAACCGCTCGCCTCTAATGAGGCACTGTGTCCCGGACTCGAACGTTTCTCTTGTGCAAATTGACATTGTACGTAAATTGATGTCGACAAACTCTCGCCATGATGCCAAAGATTTGTATACGGCATGATATTGTCCAGAATTTTGCAGGTTAAATTGAATTTTATTAAGTAAGTTTGTATTTATTTAAAATATAATGTTCTACCTACATAGACATGACTAGTAAATTACTTATAGATCCATGAAGATAAAAAGCGTCTCAACTTTCTTCAAATTGCTGATCCATTCTAATAATATTTTTTTTATTGTAAAACTACACAACTTTAGTTATAGTTACGTTAGAAATTACCTTATTTACTAGAAAAAAAATATACTTTAATATGTCATATAGGTATTATGGATGTTTCACAGATTAGTAACATAAGTATTATGACAAGCAAACCACTGATCACTATTGTAGGAGAATTACTGAACTCTTAAAAAAAAAAAAAACAGGAGTACATACAGCATCAGCTAAAGTCGTAAATCCGTATTGCAAACAAATTGGTTGCGGTCGTAAAGTTAGTTCGAGTTTCTTGTCCTGGTCAAGTCGTGTAAAAGGCTTGTAGACGAGCTGAAACGATTGGATTACGCCGCCGGCGCATGGCCCCAATTAATTTCATTTGTCTCTTTGTCTGTCCCTCGCAGTGTAGCGTCTAAACAGCGCTGACCAAACGACCAATCTATGTTTGAAATTCTATTACCGATATCCACTTTAGACATGCAAACTTGTTGCCTTTGGGTAAACTTCAAAAGCACGATCGCATAATAACCGCTCTAGTGACATCGTTAACTCTTATAATCCATATGTTATCAGATATCATAATAGAAATTATGAAGTACATATTTATATAATTTTGGTTATCAAAAGTTGTAAGGTATAAGCTTTTTTATGCAACCCTAATTATAATATAACAACAGATAAATGATGGCTTAACTAAATTAAAATAAGAATACTCAATATTCTACTATTCATTTATAGTAAAATATATTTAGCAATACGTAAATTTATACTACTTAATTTCTATCGACCTTAATAAGCCAAACGACCTCGGTTAATGAACGGAAAAAAACTAACTTCCGTGAGCGCACGTAAATGGTAATATTATAATGTAATATATACCTATATTTACGCAACATATAATTGTGCTGTATGTAAAAAAATACAATTTTCATAAAAAAAACATAGCATGCATAAGTATTTTAATACAGAATTTAATAATAAAGTATAGTCTAAGGTAAACAGTCTGTTTTATTTATATAAAGCAATGTTTGATCACTTATATAAGTATCTTTGTATAGGTCCACGCTTTATAACGCATAGCCTGCTTAGATCTCTTTGTGTACCCAAGACAGAGAGAACTTAGTGTCATAACACACCGTTCTCCGCTTTCCGCCCGAATGCGAGACATTGCGTGTTGAGTGGATGTACTTAACAAATAGCTTTGTTTTACGCTTTGAAAGCAGAAAGGTGAAAATAATTTAAATATAATCTATCCCCCGAGTGAGGATTGAACCCACATTCATAAAAAATACATTTCTAAGTATGTAGACGAATTTGACTTTTTATTCCACATTTTGAATAGTTTAACGGCGAATTATTAATTATATAAAGTAGCTGATATAAGTTTTTAAAATATTAGTAAATTTGTTGTCTTTTCTAGTTATTGTATTCTTGATCGGTTATGACATTTTTGTTGCGTAGAGTTTTTAATTATATAAATGCTGAAACCAACATATCCATGAGAACTGCAATTATAATATCATATTTAATTGTAATGGTACTCAAACTTCGCGCTATATTTGATATCACACACAGTATAATTTAAACTAATATTATAAATAATCTATCCTTCAGTTACTTTATTCGCTTTAATATATTGTTTCCTGTTTTATTTATATGATAAAAGTAAAATAATATAGTATTTAGAAAATGCAGAAAACCCACAAGGTCTCCTTGAAAACCCCAGACTAAAGTATCCTTAGACTGCTGCTTATACGGTCTACTGGCTGTTAGCTCCTTCTTGATTCCACCTTTATTTGCCTATAAATATGCAAAGAACTCTAAAGCCTATTAATATTTTAAAGATTGTAGATGCAAGTCGACTTATTAACCTTTTCAAGCCTGGTATAGAAATTTGATATAGGTACACATACATATATAACATTCATGTGCTAGTTTGCAGCCAAGCACACTAGCTTTTTGATGTCGTAAGGCAGCAGACACGTCGTAGCTGGCGCTCCAGGGATGCCGCGGAGCTTCAGAGCTCAAAGTGAGACTCCTTCCTCCACGAGAAATTTGGCCAGATGAGCCAATCTGCGCCTGCGTGTACACCAAGTCTTTGTTATATAAAAACTGACTCCCCTATTTTAATTGGAAATTGTCTTAGCAGCAGTATGGAAGCATATTAGCTGGCCTGGGACCTGTTAATGAAACCCAGTGGCAGGCTGTGCCATGGTAATGTTAAGTCTTCTTGTGACTTGGTGTGTCATAATAAAGAAAATATTTATAATACTAGTCAGATCGAAAAAAGTGCATTTAATACGCTGGCTTAGAGAACAAGAAGTTAAATTGGAAATAAAATAGAGTATGTTAATAAATGTAATGTAACTGACGAAGCTATAAAACAGAGGTTTAAAAATACAAAAATGTTGTTAATCATGCAGAGAATATGTGGTCCCAAAATATAAATGCGATTACGGAAAATGTTAGAAATCATCAATTTGGGAAAATTGATGAATAATATTCGACACGCAGACGACACTCGGGGCAGCCGAGGGGTGGAGGTGCGGGAGGCGTGTGTGCGGGGAGAGTGATGTTAATTAATAACGTCTGTCTCACGAGCGCTAACGACGCCGTCACGACTACATTATTTAGCCACCTGATTAGTTCGCAGGAGGCACCTCGCCCGCAGCTCTAATTAGTGAACGACTGTCGTACAGGACTCGGTTGAATTTGATTTGTAACTGCACTATTTCTAATTGGAACTTGTTTGTAATTGATGATACTCTGAATCGATGCAGTCGTCCGTAACCGAGGGTGAAGCCCTATTTACATATATGTTACGAGCGACTAATTCATAAAATATTAATAGTAAATCTGCACGCGGAATCGATTTTTACATGCCAATACGTTCGTCAACAGAAACGAACGTCTGGTTTTATTTCTATTCTATTATTAAAGCGTTTAATTTAGGGCAACAGTTTTACACACAAAACGATCAAAACGCAATCTCCCCGCGCTGGTCGAATAGGATAGGAAACCTATTCGAAATTGATATGGGTGGAGCGCATTGCCGCGACGCGCCTATGCAGCCTCGTAAACGGTGTCCACACGGCCAAAAACGGCCCCACTCGTACGTAGCGAGTTACCGAAACCCCGACTTTATGCCATTGTTTTACAGCGTGCATTAGAGTAGCGGAAGCATACGAAAGAGACGTGTTAGGTAGACGGACGAATTTTGTTAATAAATAAACGCAGGGCCTAGCGTCCGGCTGGTCGGCGAAAAAAGTAAAAATCGCTGCCGAAAATTTGGCGCAAGTATGACAACGGAAACTGGCGTGACGAACACAAATCATTATTCGATAGACATCATAGCCAAAGGAATTTTTAATATGACAATCCGAGATTCAGTTAGTTATCATAGAGCGGGATTTATTGAAAACGAAGATAACTTTTGCATTTCGGCCTGTATACAGCCGTTGACAGCCGTTAAATCGTTTTTATAAATTCTGTTTGTCTACAAGCTTGTTAGGCATACAGGCCTACTAGAGTGATATAGAATACTCCCGATACTTGCAGTTGTTATATTGTTATAAGCTATCATTTTGTTACTATTCACAATGTCAAATATCACTGTTCACATTTATACTGAAACTGGGTAAATTAGCGCAACAAATTAGATTTCAATAGCAACGAGCGCGGTTGCGATGACGATTTAATCGTATCAATTAGGAAGTTACCGGCAACTTAGCTATGGATCAGCTTCTGATCTTAATTAACCTCACGTGTGAACCCTGCATAGCGACGCGGCGCGTTGCGAGCTGACTGTACAGTTTGTATTTTGGTGTAAGATTTAAAAAATTACAAATTTAATAAGGTTTTATTAAGATAGCACTCATTAATGTTATTTTTATAAAAAAAATTACGAATAGTTAAATATTATATATATTTTTTTTAACATTTTTTAAAGTATTATTCGCACACTAAGGAAATTGAAAAATATATATTTAGAAAACGTATAAAAAATTGAAAAAACCGCTCGCTCCTTGAACGGTCTTCAAGAGGCGTGGGTTCAAATCGCGCTGCGTTCACATTTTTATACGTTTTCTAAATATACCTTTTTTAGTTAAATTAAATTTAATTATTTATAATAATGAATAAAAAGTAATATATAACCAAAACCCGCCTCCAGTATTTTGTTATTTATACCCGCTACACTGTGATAATGTATACAGTCATATAAACATATTTTTTAAAATCTTTTTGTCAAGACCTTTAATTTTAATTATGAAAAAATATATATGACAAAATATTGGTATGAATAGGTCCGTCGTAATTCATGAACTTATTAATTCTACCATACTTAACAATTTTAAACGTTATCTAGCCTGTGACACAGATCGTATCGCTGGATATATCTTATATGCCACCTTGCTTATTGTATTCCGTCAGCAATTATGATATACGAGGGAATCGATGAACACATACCTACTCCTAATATACAGTGAAAATCAAAACCCACCTTTTGCTTTGCCGTAGTCAGATAAAGAACCAATCTCATTGACATTTAAAGGGTTAAAAGTTTGGTAAATAATAAGATAAAAAATTTCATGTACTATGTATGTATGTATTAGATTTATTAGCTAAACTATTATTGGCAGCATCCCTCACCCCACCTGCCCTACTCGAATTAGTAAACAAACGTCTTTACGACCGGTTTTACGAGCCCCGCGATATTTCGGTCTCGCATGCTTCTTTACGACATAATGAATTTGTTGATGAACTGTGTATTAGAAAGTTGAAAATAGCCACGTCTGGTCAGTAGGTATTCAAGTGTTAGTATCGTTTAAGAATTAATACATACAATATATTTGAAATCGTTATCTGAAATGATCATATGTAATGTAACAACTGTGCAAAAAAAAAATATTTTTTTTATCGCATAGAGTTAATTTCCTCTGTGTTCCCGGACCTAAAGTTGTCATGCGCAGCCAAATCTACTTAAACTGACGACACGACGTCAACATTTATAAGAAACCATTTGGTAGCCACCCCGCTCAGTGACTTTGCGACGCTTGCATTTCGCTTTCCCATTGCTCATCACAATTGATTTTAAAGTGTTACCTGGCTTGACGTGAGTGCAATCTCAGCCCAGCATAAAAGTGATGGGCACATTTATTTATCAAAGACTATGCTAAGTATTCTAAATACACTCTTTACAAATACTTCCTTTATGCCTCCCATACCCTACACTATATACGATACTACAGTTTAGGCTAATCTCTCTGCTGGCAAAGAACCACAAATCTTAACACCATATGTTCTAGAGCTAAGGATTTCCACTCGAACAACTTTAACTAAGCAGCGCTTGCCCTATTTCATAGTTAAGCTGGTTCTGATCAGGCTTCTCTGCTTCACAAATAACGATGCAAACTATATCCGCAAGTGAGCTCCACACTTCTATGAAACACACAAAATGCGTCAAAGAAAGAAAGAAGAAACCGTCCAGTCGGTCTGGTACAAACAGAAAAACAGACGGATAGACAAACTTTTCAAAATCGTATTCTATATATTCGCCCTAAATGATTTTGTTATTATTTATAATTAATTATATATTTAACATAACTAATTTTACTATAAAAAAAAACTTTTTTAGATAAAGAAGATGCAGATACTTGGATAATAATAACCTACATACATTCATAAATTCTATTTTATATAAATATACAAATAAAAACAAAGTTGTTTTTGAGTCCTTCTATTAAAATAAAATTATCAAGACATCATGGATATTGACACATGCAAATTCATTATTTTAAATTTAACACATTCGTTTCTGCAACAGTACTGGTACTGATAGCACATAGTGTTAAACCAGGTTATTAAGTATAAGAGAGTAGTCGCGAGTCTTTAAATTGCCTCCACGGGTCACAACTTTTAATGAGGCGAAATTCCACATTGGACTCGATCCGACATCTTAACGCAACCTGTTCGTTAGCGCAAAAACGGAGCACGCTAACGCGCTATTAGAATACACCCCTGCTGCGTAAGAAACACCGAGCTTAATATTGTTTTAAATTACCAATAATATTTTGAAGTAACACACTACATTTTAAAAAACACAGTATAAAATGTTGTCTTGGTAGACTTAGAATTAATTTCCTTTAAAACCATGTATGTGTCTCCCAATTTCATTGAATTGAAATGTTTTGAAATATTTATAATTTATATGATCTCCATTCAGATACAAAGTGTTATTTATTTAATTATTATACACTCAAAAGTGGACAAAAACTGATGAATGAACTTACATATGACAAATAAGTTAAAGACGAATAGAGATAAAAGGAACTAATAAAGGATATTTTATATTTATGTACTTAAGTTCAGTAATTAAGCTACTTATCCTTTCTGAAACGTACTCAAAGGTAATGTAACACTTAAATTAATATAAGATATTTAGTTTTAGACAAAGTTTCACTGTGTCCCCGGTTTTATCCAAAATGGTAGACCCTCGTACGTGGCGGGTTTCTCTGTGTTGTTGTCACATTAGCAAATAACTGCGCGGCTAACTTTGTCGATACGTTAATGATGTCGATAGGACGTCTATTACGGGAAAAAAAGAAAATTCTATTGTTTCCGTTGTCCAACGAGGCCGCTTCTCTGCATAAATAGCTTACGTGACTCGTATTGCTCGTCTTTTATATCGCCAAAGAAATCATCCAAACTCTACATAGTAAAAGATCAAAATATTTTTTTTATTACACCTTCCCTTTTTTATTACAGATTTCCCTTGTTAAATATAGCTGAATAATTAAGTAACATGATAGATTGTCTCACCAGTTTATAAAATGCACAGTCTAAACCATAAGCAGGATCGGCCTAAAATATTCATTACTTGCCATCCATTAATATAGGGTTCTTGTCTTTGAAACCTTACCCTTTGGATCCGGCAGAGCCTGGTGGCCTTGTCTGACAGGCAAAGCTTCCTGGCATTTCCTCAAACCAAGAAGAAAGGGGTCTAAAACCACCTGATAATTTGAACTTAAGTGAAAGGGATGAGCTGGATGTTTACACAAAAAAGAGAGTAATTGCTTAAACAAAAAACAACACACTGTGACAAAGCATATTCGGCAGTGTAACTAAAACTAATAAAAATATTAGGAAATCAATTTGAACCACGCAGGGTAAAAAGTAGCGAACGGAAGGAAGGGTGTCTAATTAGGGAGGGGGAAGGTAATGAGCCGCGATCGCCGGCCTGATATAACGAAGGCTATTTACGCGGTGGTCGCTTGAAAATTGCTAGGTTTTGTTTTAAAAGCGGTAACCGTTTGAGTTTTGCGATTAAGGAGTTTAATTAGACTTGTTTACAACCTCATTAAGGTAGGTACGGAACGGTCTCAGATATCAGCCGATAATTTATGAAGTTGAAAAATGAGTTTCGTGCCGAGATTCTGTGCAGATTGTGGCCAACAATCCGGCTATGAATAAACATGAACTTCTTAACCCGTTTACGGATCGGCTTATCGTAACTTTTGTCGACTTAATTGTGTTGAGCGGAATGTTAAGGTTTAGATTCCATTGAATAAAATAAATAATTTCTTAGACTTAGATTTGATGTTTATACTTAGGACATGATTTCATTAGGAACAAGATTTTTATTTTGAGTAGACCAAAACTGATATACGTGGACATACATTAATTATTGAACGGTTTTAACATCATCTCATTAACTTCTTCGTCGTTCATAAATCAGAACCATTCAAAGTTCAAATGATTTAATGGCGTAGCGTAATCGATTCGGCATGGAAGAAATTTAGATTGGCTCTCATTTCCTGCGGCGACCGCAAGAGGGCACGGGCACAGAGCAAGCACCTGTGAGTGCCCTGCATCCGGCCCGTCGAATAACAAGATTCTTTACCCCATATAAAACACCCTAACTATTTATGTTCATATTTATTAACAATAAGTGCTATAATTAAATTATCAGTTTACGTCAAAACACTGTCTGACATTTGCTCTGTACATGCAATGGTTGCAGGTTTAATTTCAAGAAGATTGACTATATTTAATTTGAATTTTTTTTTGGCATACGACTGTAATATAATAAAGCGTGGTGTTGGTATTTACTGAAATATCAACACCACGTTTTATTTTATTACATTCATATGCAAGCAAGGAACACTGTCCTTGCTGTGGTAAGACCGAGCATGGCGTTGAGTTGCCGCATGGCGTTGAGTTGGAGCATGGCGTTGAGTTGCCGCCTGAACACACAAGGTCTTTAATTTGGAAAATTGCGGAGAGTACCGAACGGGGTGACAGAAAACATTAAAACTGAAAGACTTTTGGCTCTTACTGGCATAATAAATGAAATGAACTTTTTAGTAATAGTTTCGTGTTTCCGTATTTCACTATAGAGTAATGATGATATGATAAGTTTTACTTAATAATTTTGTAGTCACATTCAAACACATTTTAAATATTAGTGTAACAACTAGTTGCTTTTTAAAATATCTCTGAAAAAACCCTATAATCGAAAACCTGTCACCACCATGGATGTGTCCACTAGCCTTGCTAAAGGTGCTGGATATGAAGAAACAAATTCATTAAAGTTAAAAAAAACGTTTCAAGATCATAAGATCCTGAAAATCTTCTCAGTATAGCCATTATCATGAATCATACTCCTTTCGAATAAACGGCCAATAGCGATGATTTTTTGAGTTATAATGGAAATGTCACACTGCACTACTCGGGCTAAACGAATCCGTTTACATCCTTTTGCACTAGACCAAATTAGTTGGCAATAATATAGCTGCCAGTGAAACCTTTCTCCGGTACAGCAAAGTACAGTAGCCTTCAAACACACGCACCGTAAGTGTTTGTTCCTGAAATAAAATCGACAAGGTGAGAATCTTGTTAATAGCTAGTTAATAAAAAAATATCTTGGCTACTTGACTGAGTCTATACAAATACCATGATATATAAAAATCACGATAAACGTTCATTTAAACACACAATCGTCATTTCTTTAATTTCAAAATATTATTGATTGGCGCAAGAGAGAAATAATTCCTGTTAATTTAATTCAATAAATAGATATCAATTCATAAAATCAATAGTATTCATTCTACGTTAAAACAAATTATAATGTTTAGTGATTTGAGAAAACATTGTTACTAGTTGTTTTACTTACAAAATTTAGATGATTTGTCAAAGTTTAATTACTGTCAATGTATTTTTTTTAATAATATGATATAATCTGTAAACACTTTACATACAAAATTATTACCTATATAAATCTGACTTATGTCCAATCAATCCCACCAAAACACCAATTATGTTAAGTCAAGTCATCAAACATGTTGTTTCCACGTTCAAATAAACGTGTAACTACCATCCATCTTAATCGCATTGCAGTCTAACTAACGAGACACGCACACGATTCGAGGCACAGTCAAAACAATCGAAATAAAGAACGTCTTTTGATCTGTTTAAAAAGCTGCTACAGATTAGACGCTTATGATTTCAGGCGTAGATAAAAAGTCCTTCTTAGTTTGGATAGAGAGGTCACTTCGGCTTGCATCTAAAGCTCTATAAATGTCGCGAGATGTCAGATAAGATCTTCGCGAGTGTCTCGGATCGGCACCCCTTTATTTATTTAATCAAACTGAGCGACGGACAATGAGCCATTGTAACTACTGATATATTGTCCAACTGTAATCTATAATAGCACTACTTATTTTAATAGAAAAATAAGAACACGATGTAAATTGTAAGGCTTTTTATTTAGTGGTTATGGTGAAATAAGTAAGTATTAACGCAAATTTATTTTATATATATTCTTTCACCATTATACAAAAGCTAAGTTGCAATTATATTTGTCATCACGCATATATATTTATGTATTTCAATCAATATATTCTTCATCAATCACATATATTTTCTTTTTACGATCCCTTGTGGTACATTTGTTCGATCTGATTTTATATTCTAACATTCAATTCTATATAGCTTACAATTCAAAGAATTTAGAACGAACGAACGAACGAAGTGTTAATTTTTCAGATCAATTATTATTATTTGAATATCTCATTATGTACATTTTCGTGCATTAGCATATAAACGACTTCGATGGCTAATCGTGTTGCAGCGTCAAAAATGTTTAATTAAAAAGATTGATGCTTACCGGTGGAGCGGGGCTCCAGAAGTACAGTGGAGTTGCAAACTTATCTAATTAGTTAGCGGCGGGCGGGAAGAGGGGCCCTGCCGGGGGCGCATGGCGGCGGACGCGGGGCGCGCGGTGCGGCAGGTGGGCGCCGCTCCGGGGACGGGGGCAATTAGCGGTGATAGTCGATTAGCTCATCGTGTGAGCGCGGCTTTTGACAAATGTTGCCAGCAATAAATTATTATTATTTATGAATGTTACAGATAATTGGTGTAATTAATACTCACGCTCGCGGCCAATTAAATCTGACGTGTTTGACCGCCGCTTATTACTTTAATTAAATGTGACTGGAATTATGAATTAGTGACCATCGGTATCGAAATGGTATCAAATGTAGTCGTTATATCATCATAGTTTTGAATACTTGAAATGTATCAATACTCGTATTCTGCGTAAGAACTCGTCAAACAACCTGATGTTTCCAAATAATATGAGTGCTAAATCTACAAATAATTTAAATGCTTAATTAAGTGTTATGAATCGACAATTTATATTATTTAAATGTGTTTCGAAAAACAAGTTTTAGTCTACCACTTGTAAGTTGGTCAAATATAATATTAACAATATGAATGACTTTTAAGTCTTACTTATCATACAGATTTGTAAATTTGTATTTGTTAATATTTCACTTTTCAATTAACCACTTTTAGAATATGTAAGAAATGTCTGTAATGCAAGAAATCATTTAATGATAACGAACGTGACAGCTTGCTGCGGGAGAATTGTGAATTCCAATCTTATTTGGAATGTTTTCTATATTTCGAGTACTGTATTATATCTGTTTCCATTTCATCTTTAAACGACATTGTATTTACTAGGCCCAAGCGCTGCGACTGTTTTTGATTATTTTATAAAATTAATTTGATTTTAACTACCATTAATTTATGATAAAGCGTGGGGGGAAAATATTTATTAAACTTTGAAAAAAGTGTGTATGTTAAACTACCTATTTACTATAAGTCAGTTTCCCATACTCCACCAAGGCTATTTTAGAAGATTGATTAGTGAAAGTTTATTAATAAAGTCAGGGAACGTAATACTGAGATAATTAATTCTTAGCGCAAGTTAATTGATAAATTAACATTAATTAGAAAAGTTTCCGTCTACTCCCCCCGCGTTCTGTTTTATTTGGGCATATCGGTTTTGCGCTCTGCCTTTGTATAATGACGTGTTATTAATGTTATTCATGAATTGTCCGTCTTATTTCATTCGTTCTTGCACAATGCATTTTCTTTAAAATAAAATAGCAATGCTGTTTTACGATTTTTACAGCATAGTAGGATCGAGAGAGAACCCAGTGTGGGGAACACTTCGTTATCTACTATCCGCCCGAAATCGAGACATTGCATGTTGAGTGGAGAAACTCCACGCTGCGCGTTGTTAGGTACCAAAAGTCGGAAATGAAGACATTTAAAATCGAACCTACAATCAAACGCGCTTACAGTCAGACGCAGACACTGACACTGCGCCACAATGATCTCGTAAAATAAAATAATGGTTCAAAGAGTTTTTGTAATAACTGTACGTTTTAACATTTTAAAAGTGTTATTCACACACTTAGGAGATTGACGAACGAACGAACATTTTTTTGAAACCGTATGGAATTTGAACGCAGCGAGAGATTTGAACCCGCGCATTGGAAACCATCCCGAAGCAGCGCGCGGAACTAATAAGCCCATGCGT
Source organism: Podotricha telesiphe (assembly GCA_038994665.1). Lineage (NCBI taxonomy): Eukaryota > Metazoa > Arthropoda > Insecta > Lepidoptera > Nymphalidae > Podotricha > Podotricha telesiphe. Next base: position 519,748 of record JAOYRR010000035.1, read on the forward strand.
TTAAAATATTGTTGTTAGCTTCTTCTGTAGAGAGATTTTTACAAATTTTTGCTCCCCAAAGATTATGCTAAAAGCTAAAAAATAAAGCGGCTTTATACATTTTAGGTTTTTTTAGCCCCCTTAAAGAGAAGCTGGTGATACAAAATTAGTCTCTTCTTCTCCAATATTTAACTTTATTTAACTAAAAACAATATTATTAAACATAATTTACTATGGGTACTTTTAATTTTCTAAAGCTCAACAAATTTATACTTTCTCAGATTTCATTTACATGCTTTTTTTCTTAATAATTAACCATTCTTGTCAAATACTTGTGGTGCTAGAAAGCTGCATTAAATTATGGGGTAATTACATTACTTACATATAATTTGATCTGCGAAAGTTTAGGTTCAACAGAAAAGTGCTGATCATTCTTTATAATTTCTTGAGGGACTTAAATTAATTCTTTTTAAATTTTACTCAAAATTTTGGGGACAGTTTGATAATCATTCATTAATGATCCATATTTGACCACCAAAATATCTAACGCTAGAAACTTCTTTCGCTACAGGTTTACCTGTAGATTTTTTCATACTACCCGTAATAGTTGGCTAAGCGGCGCGAACGGGCACTGAAGTAGAACAAGTGTTTAATTAAAGGACGCTCACCTTACGGCCGCTGTTGTAGGACGGCTCATCGCATGCGCCTTAATTAGTTTCAGACCGCCCTAACGGGCTTATTTTGTTTTTCTCGGATAATTTTTAATTAAACGCTTGATTAAAATGAAAGTTTGCGTAAGTAGCGAGCCAGGAACAATCGGGCCGGAGTTTAGGATAATGAATTGATGGTGTTACTGTGCTCGCTCGACGCTCGCTAGGGACTTAATTAAAAATCGCCGATAGAGTGTGTAGAGGGGAGTTCGGAACGAGTTTATGGAACTTAGTCCGGAGGCTCTGTTGTTTTACTACCTATGTCAATTTGAATACGAGATTGCTTCACGGTTGTGCGTTAATGTTTATAAAATCCTATAGATTATTTTTTAAATAAAATGTATGCACTTGTACTATTGTATTGCAATGTCATGTCATTTTTGATAAATAATAGTGTATATAAACATTTTGTTTAAAATAAGAACATTATCTTAAGGAAATTAGAAAATAGCCTGAAAGGACACCTTAACGTTTTGGAAGACGATTAATTCTTGCTTGATTAGAGACGGTTACATTAATCTTTGAATATATTCAAATGTCAATATAATCTTTAAAAAGACATATTTAGAAAACGTATAGAAATTTGAACGTAACGGGATTTGAACCCGCGCCTCTTGAAAACCGTTTAGGGCTCTGACCGCTCAGCCCTGCGTTCCTTGAACGGTTTTCAAGAGGTGCGGGTTCAAATCCCGCTGCGTTCAAATTTTTATACGTTTTCTAAATATGTCTTTTTCAATTTCCTAAGTGTGCGAATAACACTTTAAATAATGTTAAAAAATATAATTTAACATTCAAAGAAAATCTTCTAGAAGTAAGGATCTGTTACATAAATACTAGACATGGAAAAACATTTTTAAAAAATTTTACCTTAGCGGGTCTACAAATACGAGACGGAAAAAGCTAGTTTTTAGGTGTCCTAGTCTAGTTTAACATTTTTTTATTTGAACGAGACGGAATTCAAAGCCGCGCCTCTTGGAAACGGTCCAAGTGCGAATATCTGCTTAAATATTAATAAATAGCGTTTTCTTTTGCCATACGATTTTTCGGCGGTTTTCGAGACATTGGTTTTCTTACTGGTACTAGCAAATCTAAAAAAAATTTTTAAAGTATTTTTTCATTTCCAATGATTACCGCATTTTATATCTATTACAATTATAACGAATAAAATTTGAAGTGTATATACTTAATAAATTTTTTTTCATTTTAAAATAAAATTCAAACATAACGGTAAGAATAATACATAAACTATTATATATATTGTGTAGGTCAAATGTGCTTATGTTAAGTTAACAATTCCAAAATATAACAGTGACTGCATAGTAATTCACTAACTGAATTTTACTTTTGAAACTGTTTTATTAAATTGTAAATCAATTGAAATTATTAGCGCCTAGTAGTATCTAGTAGTACGTGAGTATTACAATACAAGAGTCTCTCCGTCTTGCATCTTGCGAGCGGGCGGCACGCGTCATTAGCAAATTCTTGCCTTGTCGACGCCACGCGCCGCTAACGAGTTTCTTACTAACGATGTGCTAACTTGATACACCACAACCTAACATGCATTGTGATTATAACGACATCCGATAACTCGCCTGCTTTATTGCTCCCGTAACTAGCTGTAAGCGATCTTTATTGCTTGCATGTAAACTTGGCTCTATTTACTTTTACTTTACTCAGAGTTCTTCTGTATCTAGTGGAGTAGTCTGGTTAGATATCATGTGAAATTGAGTCCCTAAATGGATGGATAGTCGGGGCACGAGCACTTGTATTGTATCTAACTAGTGTTGAGATTACACGTGGAAATTATGTGAACAATTTTTTTAACATTTTTTAAATATGTCTTTTTTTTTATTATGTGAACAAAGTGATCACATTTGTATCAATGGGTATTTGAAAAAATATAGTTTTCTTCTAGATATAAATATTCCACTTGCTAATTTATAATCTATACTATAATAATATTCAATAAATCCTGTAAACGAAAATAGTCGACGTCACTGCGGCGTGGACCAGTGTCTAACTATATACGCGATGGCTATGAATTCGATTCCCACCGGGATGAATGATTCAATTTATCCAATTACTCAGTCAGGTATGACAAAGCTGGCAACGCATGTCACGTAAGTGGAGAACATAGTGTCCTAAAACCAAATACTCTATCTAAAAATATGAAATTAAAAATAACTAGCTTTTAAGTTTCCTAGTCTAGTTTTAATGTAACACAGAGCTTTATTTCTACAGGTGTTTCTTTGAATGAATCATTGATAATGATTAGATAGCTTATTACACGTCAATATATTGAGAGATGAGGACGTTTATAATAAATCAAGAAGTATCCTTTCAACTATTTTCTGACCACTACCACCACCATTCTCCTTGAGATAATGTTTTTGTTTAAAAGATACTACTTGATTTTTTAAAAATACTCTTTTATGTTCATTGTTATGGGTAGGATTTTTTGTGGTTACTAATTATTATAAACCATTATTATTTTAAATGTTATAACAATTTTTTTACATTTATCTTATAATTTTGCCCTTTACTAATAGTAGTCTTTTTTTTCAATAAAAATACAGCACACAAAATAAGATATTTAATTTTTTAAATATATTTTATACTAAAAGTTTTAATTAACATTACGTATATGTAAAGAGATAATTTGTAACCAATCCTATTATAGAATATACGAAAAATATTAAAAATCTAGCCCAATAGAGCCAAACCTAGAACTTACTAAGCGATTGCTGAGATAGATAACAATTCAAATAATAAAACGAACTTCTTTACCGGTAAGTACCAATGGCGTAATAACAGAAATTGGGATTAACCCGGAATCTGAGCAACAAGTAAGATATCCCGCTCCCGTACGGCGTGGAAATTGGTTCATTGATCCATTTCAAACTTTCATGTTTAGTTCCAGAAAATAAGTTATTTTTTTTTTACCAGGTATTTAATATTGCAATGATTCAAACATTTTTTACTTCAGCATATTAATTAAATTAGGGAAATTTAAAATAATAAAGAGTATGATGTTAAATTTCATTTCTTTAAGTCTGAAATCTGTATCATAATTTTTTTTATTAGTGTCGTTTAATTTATTTTGTAAGGTATTCTTTTAGTTTTTTAGCTTCATAGTTTTTTCCGCAAAGCAAAAGAGGCAGAGATAACCTAGTGTCGATATAACATGATTCCCACCGGCTTTCCTAACTTGGTAAACTAAACGATATATTTCCATGGCAATCCAGATTTTAAATATTTTTATTTTGACTCCGGCTTACCAAAAATTGCACACTTTGCCACTGCTGGTATCAGTACAGGCCGTTCTCTAATTTTCCGTCTGAATTCGGGGCATTACGTGTTAAGACGACGGACTGACGAACGAACGGCAGAGCGGAGAAATTATAATAATTGAAATACAATAATTTCCCCGAGTGGAAATAGAACCAACAACCAATCTCGTTTATGGTCAGACACTGTCCCACTGCACCATGATGGCCTCAATTACTAATTAGAAAATAAAATAAAATAATTAGAAATTTCTTCAAAGATTCATTATTGGTTTATAAATAAATATCAAATGGCATTTTATATTGATCATGAATTGATAAATATAACAAAATATAAAATCACCTAATTTTAAACAATTATATTACGTTAATTTCCATATTATCGTATTTTATCTTTCTAATATAGTTTAAGTCGCGGGGAGGATTTGCTCGCGAAGTTTTGTTCCATTAAGTTTGTAAGCCGCTTACGCGTTGCAGGATTTTGGAGTTTTAATTTTTTTATTTGATTGCTAATTTATTTTTTAATGAGTATGGAAACTTTTCTCTTTATTATAAATGTTAGTAGTTTATGTCGTTGTTATTGAAATAACACTGCATGAATAAGAAGCTTATAAGGCAACTTCACATTTTATGCAATATTTTTATTTAATTTATCGATTCACTAATAGAAATATTTAAGTTGTATCTATCGTACAGTAATTTATCGTTACCTCTAAATCACGTCGTCGAAAGTCGAAATTGAAACCATTGTCTCTTTATTTTGTCTTTTAGATAGATATATTTTTGCCTCACACCAAATGTTTAGGAGTTACAGCATAAAATCTTCCTCGCTTCTTTCCCCTTCCCACTAATGATCTCTCTGAAAGCTTTTAAATTATGTTCCTTATAACAATCTAAACTCGACACGTGTACATTCAGACTCGAGACATTCTCGTAATGAATAAAATAACATGTCAAGATACAGTCTTCATCTTAAATTAATGAGGATTCACGGGAACGTATTCAATTTTACACGTAACGAAGGCAAATAAACTTCGACTAGCTTGTACGAGGGCACCAAACTTCCTCATTACACATACGTCTTAATTAATATCAGTTTGAAAGGAAACCTAAAAGTTAGTTCCGATTGCGAATTCTAATAAACCCGTTACATATATAAAGGTAATCCAAGAGTCTTTTAACATTAATTTAAATCCCATCCCCTGAAAGTTGATTAAAGTTTTCATATATGGAAGTCAAAACTGCCGGAAATACTAAGAAAAATGTCATTGCGTCCTATATTTTAAATAATATAATAATATAAATGTAACTTATTAAAAAGTAAGCTTAGTTTGTGTTTTAATTTGATTAATATCTTCCTAGCAGCAGCTATACTAGCTTCTTGGTCTTCGGCCGGGTACGAAATTCTCACAATATTTTATCGATAGGATAAGTTTCCTTATCGTGTATCGTACGTACCTCGCGAGCGTCCAACACAAATAGATTCGTACATGTTTGTCTTGGCTCGGTTTAATTAATTTTACCTTCATACGCCGATACCTACTGTTTGTCGGGCGCTCCTTAATTGAAAACGCTCTTACCGGAGTAAATGAAACGAAATCCTATTTGCTGCGAGTGATTGAAGTGAATTTATCTTTTAAGACTTTCAAATTTATCTTTTAGGGATGCTTGCCACAAATTATTTCACAGCGAAGAAGCGCAGGTAATTAAATTTTGATTGCCTTTGAGCGGATTGTTGCGATTTATTAATATTCAGTCCGGTTGTAAATAATACGGCCCAGTCCGATACTAAAAGCCGCTGCAATAATTGCTCATTAAGTATTAAATGAGGCCATTAAATGACAACAGCTGCAACAAGAGCCCATGGCTATTGAGTGACTTGGACAAAATTGATAGTTGCGCTTACATTGTAAATTAAATTCAAAACCAACTAAATTAATCACCTTTTTATTTTACAATGTGTACTCGTTTTGAATATTAATAAGAAATAATTTTAAAATGTAAGCGAAAGTTTATTGTCATCTTTAATTTGTTTTTTGTATTCTATAACCACTTGCTTATTGTTTATAAATATATTTTTGACCTTTATTGTGCTTTAATGTAATTCAGAATAGAGTTGTGCGGGCTATTTACAGAATGGGAGCCCGGGATTCTTTGCGCGATGTTTTTAATAAAACAGGTCCGTCATGTTTGTCCGCAAAAGTATACACGATTATTCAAAAATCAGTAATAGACACAGAATACATAAAAAAAGAAGTAAAGATAAGCTGTTTCCTCCTAGTTTTCGTGTATAATAAAATTCCACAAATAATTTCAGACTTGCCACTTGAACAATTTCAAACATACTCGTATTATTGAGTAAAGTATATTTCTTTTTATTTTTATTCTCCAGGAATACTATTCTGATGTTAATATGTGGAATTAAATGATGTTGATGCTCACTCCGGTGGCTAATGATAGATATGAAGTTAGTGTAAAACTATATTTGAAAGAGCAAAGAACAGCTGTTGAGTTTCTCGCCGGCTCTTCTCAGCAGAACTGCCTATCCAGCCGGTGGTACTTTCCGGTAGGACTCACAATACTGACATTTTATTTTAATTCACGGTTTGTAGGTGCTTGCAAATTATTGCAGGCTATTAAGCCTATTTGAATAAAGAATATACCGATTTTGATTTTATATTTGTCTATAGGTACTTTATTTATTTTAGACCTTACGGTTTAATCGCGATTTCTAGTGGAATTTGGAATGTCGTGAAAATAAGTTAACCCTAGGAAAAGCGTAAAGCTGTTTTTTTTTTTTTACAATTTATCTTTACGTTAAAATAAAAATAAAATATTTGTGAAAAGAAAGAACATCCGTGCGATTAGTAAATTTATGAAAGTAATAATTGTCACACATTTTGCTGGAAATTTTTAACTAAGTACTTAGTTGCCATAAACGTATATCGAGATTTTATACTTAATAGATATTGATGACATTAATGGCTTATCAGTTCATACATTTTTTTATAGCTTGTAAACCTCAATTACACGCTTAAATGGTAAATCGACCTTAAGCCATATAAAGTGTCGCAATAAATCACTGGCATTCCTTTTAAATAATATATCTTAATGAAATAATATTCTTTACTTTATTTCTGGACACAGTATGTCCCTGATACTTATATTCAATATAAATGTGTATTGTCCTCGTTTTATTTAGAGCGAAAATGTAAATAAATATGTACATATATAAAAATAATAACGAAAACAATATGATAAGAAACACAAATATATTTAAGACAAAAAGACAAAATTTTACTTTTGAAAATTATGATATTACACATCTAAACATTAAATTATTAAAGCATTGTAGTACGTGTAACCGATATAGTAGTTCAATTATATTAATTGAATGTTAGACAATGCACTTGTGAGTATACCCTGAGGCGATTGGAGCACTCGCATAGCGGGCAACGTTAATTTGTGAGATATTTATTTCCTCACAATTAAAGTATACAGATTAGACGACAAAAATCGTTTACTTCAATAATTCCGTTTAGAATTAAACTGTTCCGTTAACATTTTAAAATTACCATTAAAATTTAAAATCCTATGCAATAATATTTTCTGGTACTAATATCTAAAATTTATAACATTTTAAAATAAATTATTAATTAGGTTTATTATATTTACTGACTTATTATTTTATTTTATCGTCTAATGTACAATATGTTATGATTGTTTCAGAATGTTCGGCTCGAGTGGCGCGTGTGCAGCGTGCGGGCAAGCAATTCCCGCAAGCGAATTCGTGATGCGGACAAGTGCACCACAGCAACCTCTCCATGTCTTCCACATAAAGTGCTTCGCATGCTCGAAATGCGGATCACACCTCATGCAGGGCGACAGGCAAGTATCTTTTATATTACTTACATAATATTGTTTTTTTATATTTATATATATTTTTTTATTACGTAAATTAATAAATATTTGTATTACATATATTGAGAAAACGTATAAAAATTTGAACGCAGCGGGATTTCAACCCGCGCCTCTTGAAAACCGTTCAAGCGCTCCGACCGCTAAGCCATGCGTTCTACATCCGGCTACGTAGTTAATTTAATAATACGTTGTTGCATTTTTTACTCTGTAAGAAGTTTATTTTATTTTCGTTGTTTTTTGCTGATAATGTAACAAATCAGTTAAAAGTTTGTTTTTTTTTATTTAGACCTCTTCTTTATGATAGCACCTTACCTACAGATACTACATGCTGGCGGGGTCATTGGTTTGCGAGCAAGACTGGCAAAAGCTCATGAAAAGTGCGAACGCGACGCCCGGCGCCCCCGTGCGCAAGGGCAAAGTGGGTCGTCCGCGTCGCTCACGCGAATGAGCATTGCCTGCACCCGCGCAACACTCGCACAGAGACTATGAGGAGGTACGAAAACTTAGTATTTTATCAATGTTTTTTTCCTTTCCTCTCAATTAGTCTCTTTATACATAACTTTTACTTGACTTTCCGTCGTCATATAGTAGTCGGTAATAAACAGATTGTAAGTTATTAAGTTATTAAAGCTCATATAAGAGTTACAATCGATAATAAATCATGTGGCTATTTCTAATATTGCATTGCTCGTGTCACAATTATTTGATTAATTATAAATTGAAATAGATACACATTGGTTGGTTACACAGATGTAATAAATAATAATCGGAGTACCTGACTACGAAATTATATACAAAACATTAGTATTTGATCCAAAAGCTCACCGCACGCACTAATGACAATAACCAGATATGATTAGATATCGTTATAGTATTATACCTATTATATTTAACTAAAACTTTAGTATATTTTTGTATTGAAATTATTAAATCTCGAAAATATTTTAATGAGGATTTTTGCGTCTCATAGTTTTAATGATTCATAATATTTTAACGTTAATCAGTCAGTGAAAATGGTAAGATGTTTTTTATACGAAACTAGTGTTACATCGTTTCAAAACGAATTCGAATAAATTGTAATTAATTGTTACGGGACATAAAAATACTAAATAGGTTTTTGTTTCGTTTTCACATCAGGATTTCGCCTCGTATAGTTTTCGAGGTCATCCACTTTTAAATCTACTATCTAATAACAAAAGTTGAGGTTGGGTAAGAAATGTGATATCGCCGTATTATTATCTTTCATCCTAAACAGCCATGGACAATATTCTTAATTACGTTTTAGTAGGTATATACATGTGTCGGAAATTATTTATTATTTATTATTTATTAATCCTAGGTAGTTTTTAATTATTTTTTTTATTAACAATCGATTTAAGTTATTACGATGATAATAATTAATAACTAAAATTGATTGATTTATCTTATTTTCGGTATTTCGATTAAATACTATAAATTGATTCTATCAATTTCATCTCATATTAATTGCTTATAGTTTTCGGAGAAAAATTATATAACTATTCGTATCGTAATCGACACTGCTTACGCCATATTTTGAAAAAAACGGATGTTGTACAAATATTGACATATTAAGGTCGTTCTTGGTCACATGAATGCTAACAGATTTGCCACTGTCCAGTGGCAAATCAGAAAAAAAAGCAGACATACAAATTGAATTGTTGCTCAACCAAAACCATTATTTACTAAATTCACTTATGTTTAGATTTAAATGAAATCATATTATATATCTCATTTCAAATTCGCAGTTGGTTAAAACATTTCGGTCAAACAATTACGGGACATTTATTATCCGTGACTAAAGCACCGACACGTAAAATATTTAATTAATTCCGGTAGCAAATATGGCATAATAAAACGGACATAAGTAATTAGTTTTAATTAAAGTGAGCATATTATCTGTACGTAATGAAAATTTTTAAGGTACCTACGTAGGATAGGGATGAGGTTTATTTTAATGATTTCATCAACAAATCTTGTCAAAAGTTGACAAATGAAAGAATTATAACTTTTCTAACTGTGTTTATATGTGCATTGCATTCATTACCAGAGAACTATAAAACTTTTACCAACACCGTAGACATAGTTTCTATTTATTTTGAATATTACATACAAGATGCATGCCCTTTAGTGGTTTTAAAAATTCAAGAATCATAAACGAAGCAGACAGATAAAGGCGACGTCAAACAAGAAGTGTTTATTTTGGTTCCAAATTATTAACAACTTTATTCTCCCTGTGATAGGGAAAATAGTTGAAAAACAGCCAATCGATTTTCATTTTGGATTAGCGGACCATTATTACTACTTCATTTTGGCTTTTATTTGTATGTACATTATTATTTCGGTGTGTGAATCAATTAATTTACTTAAACAAATTGCCATTAATTGTCTAAAACTTCACTAAGAAAATTTAACAAAGGATATTTTATTTACTGAATATACTGCTTAACATATTAATTCAACTATGAGACGTGCAAGGAACATAGAGAAGTAGCGAAGAAATGCAATTAAGCTGCTCAATGAACACCACACAAAGTCCGCTTTGTTTGTATGAAGGACGCACTCAGCTGGAACGCGCGAACTTCGGACACCACGTATCATAATAATAGACCGACCATATTTAAAACACTGGGAAACAAGCTATTTTATACGTCTGCCCGTAAAATATTGCACCATCCCGTTTGTTAAATAAAGAATAAAATAATACTAATAGTTAAAATTCTAATTGCAGCACTTCACACAGAGATAGTTCATAGAGTTAATTGTCTCGTAGAGACGACCATGGTCCGATCGCCGCGGGCTACTCCTCGTCTCGAGCGCTTGCTTACGGCGCTCACAAAATGCTCTGTTAACCAATTCTAAAGTTTAAATTTCCCTAAACTTATTTCGGTGAGTCATAAAACTGTTGTACTACATAACAAATAAAAGAACTTCGGACGACTACAAACAACCATTGTGCTGTAATTATATAAACTAAATAGACGCTTAAAGCGGGGGGATCTATCACTGACGGCTTTATTAAAACTATTTTGTTAACTAGGTAACAAAGAGCGGCTATTACATTGTGTATGCTACGGCGGTCAAAGGCGCGATATTAATTGGAAAACACCTGAAAATGACAGCGCCTTTATTGCATGTAGTGGGTGTAAAAATCATGTTTGGAATCGGGCCCGCCCTCACCGCCGCCACCGGTTCAAAGACTTGACCGTACACAGGATAGCTTTGTAACGCGATTACTCGGACTTGTCGAAAGTTAATTAAATAACGTTTTTCCAAATTACCCGCTGGGCCCGACATCAAAGTAGCCTTGCACGCGCTTTGGGAATCTTTCACAAAGGACCTGGCTTCGGGCTAGGCTCCGCGTCTACTCTCTCATCTCACTTCTCTGACGGTCTGAACTGGACAGGTGAGATCTTGAACTCTTTATCAAAAATTAAGTGAGTGAGAAAGCCGTCGATAAACTTTACCGTTTGTTTATACTGGTCATAGACGAACTACATTGGTATTTGAGTTCAACAATCGTTTGTACAAAGTTGGACATTTTGATTGATGACTGCTGATATTTATCTATTAACAATTTATTTCTATATACTGTGAAAGTTAGTGGCACGCAAGATCGTTTGCAGTGAGTTAGCACGACATTCGAAAGTTACCTTTATTAAAAAAAAATATTTGATTAGCATTTTGCTTCTTTTTTTTTTAGACATATTAATCGTTTATTTAGATACCTATCTTTTTCCAATAATTTATTAATTTGTTTCTTATATAACTAAGGCGTACAATTCACCTTTTTTTTTTCTTTTACTCATATTTAAAATTGTAGTATTTGGACATTGAATCTACTACCTCTGTTGCGTGACGCTAATGATTCGTTGTATTGTTTTAATCGCTTGTATACTAATTATATCTACTATTATGAAACCTTCATCAATATTAATCAGGCCCATTAACCTCCTGCATTAATGTTTCTTGCGTATTTATAACCCATTAAAAAAAATCTTATAATAATTTGATAACAAATATTTAACTATGTGATGTTCAATTGAGTGTACCCACAATTATTGTTTTAGACGAAAAAACATAATTACCATCACTCCTTGTTTTGAGTTAAAACATGACCTTAGTGACGTTTGGAACCGCATGTTCTAAGACTTAATAATTACTAATTATTTTGATTAGTTTAAAATTATATTCATTTTAATTATCTCTACGTGTATGCGATAAACTAAACTAATTATTAAAATAGCTATAACTTTTATTACAGCAACATTACTGTTATTACGGGCAAGGTGATCCGCCTTGAACAAAGTGTGTCAAGAAATTAGTGCCTAATTTATTCATTGGACACCAGTTCGTGTTAATTTCATTAATAACTAAAGACGGTAGTTTGGGCTTCAAAATACTTATAATTAAAGCATAAGCAAATATTTAGATTGTTATATAGGATAAAAGTTTCTCCAAATTCAAATTCAGTATTCAATAGATCATATTAAGTATAATAATTTGGTATAGTTTCAAAACAATTCATACTCCATCAAATATATCGCATGTGTAAAAGTTCCCTTTTAATTTAAGAGACTATGAAGAAAATTTGAAAAGTTTGAACGATGTCGTCAGGCCTCCTCTACGTCGATTGCATTTTTACATGAGTAAGACAAGCTCTTAGCTTATTAGAGAAGCCAGTTATTAGAGGTCCAAGGGATCTCTGCGGAGACGACCACGGTTTCGGAACGACTTCGTCCCAGTTAATTAGTTAAATGGATACGTCGCTTTCCGGTCGCGTCTATTTTATCGACTTTATGACTACAATAAACCCTATTTTCTTCTGTGATTCTGGAATGAAGCTATTCAAATTCCCTAAATTGAAATGGAGCTTTCTGCTATTTAATTCGGGATCGAGCAGCCGAACGAGGCCAGTGATGCACTTATGCACCGGCACATTTCCCACAGCCCGGTGCGCTGGATCCGCATCTGCACACGACAAAGGACATCCGCCCACAATAGCTCCATTAAAATAATGCAAGTAAATGAGGATTTGCGGAGGCGAGTCCGCCGAATCCGGTCGCGCTTGCCGAGGCCCGAGTACCGCTCACAATGCTCAGAAGGCCTCGTTGCGACGACGCTTAAAACACTATACACGAACATGTTTCATTAGCTAAGTGGGAGGCTTTTGGTGGTTGAATCTGTGTAATGCACCTAGCTAGATGTTGCGCCGCTTTTACTTAAACGCCGTAATTAAAACGTCCCCTCCCCCCCTAAGGGCGCAGTTTAAAACTCGGTTCAACTAGTTCGGAGTGGCCAATTTAGTTTTAGTGTTCCGCATTTAAGATACAAATTTGTAAATCATGTTTTTATTTTATTCGTTTTCGTTTGTCTTTTTGAATTTACATTTAAAAATGTAACTATTGTTTGTTGGGAAATGCAAGAATACGCACAAATAATAACCATTAGAGGAAAACTTTAATCGCTTAATAAGTATACGCAGTGGGACAGCGTGTGACTCTGAACGCGACTGGTTGTGGCTTCGATTCCCATTCGGGGATACGATTATATTTATACTATTTTTATTTAACTGCATTTTCATTTAACCTGAGACAAAAGCGCGGCGTTGAGGCCGCCACTCAACACACAGAAAAAGGAAAACGGAGTGTTTGGACACCAGGTTCTATCTGACAACCCTGCTATGTGTGATTTTTCCCCGTTTTTTGTGCACAATAATATATAACTTTGGCAAAATAGGAGTGGGACTTGTGGCCTTGATTTTGAATTAGCCATAAGATTTTTTTTCATTAAGTATTTACTGTGCCTAATGTAATATAAAATTTATGCACCTATATAGAAATTCATATTCAATCGCATCTCATACAAACAGTACATTAATAATATAATTATAGATAGTTAACGAGGAAAATTGATCGACATTAACGATCTTAATCGCTCGATTCTGTGCGTGTCGATGCTCCGGTCCTGAGTTAATTTAATTGAAAGCGAGTTGAGTAATTAATTAGTGGGTAGCTCTCGAGTAATGTTTACAACGCTCGTATACATTGAAACGTCTTGCTGCGTTTAGCAGATATACTATTCATATTAAGTAATAGATATTAAAATTTAATTTCGTAAATTACCATATAAAATTTGTGTTTATCAAGAGGTTATTATTTATCACAACCTAAAATTTGAAAACAATCAATCGAATCAATGATGTGATAGTAACAAAAGCAGTTTTTTTTATTAAATATATTAATTAAGACTTGTGTAAAAATATAATTGATGACTGATCACTGAATAGTATCTACTTGAGAGTGTGGGACTACTCTAGTAATTAACCCGCCGAGCCGCAGAAATGTGTTAAAACACTGGTAGCTGGCTGTCTTTTAAATTGTACCTATTACGTGTATATTAATAGCACAAAAAGAATAACTAAAAGGTATATGCCACTTTTTATCACACTCGATCTCTAAATGAGGTATTGAAATAGTCTCCATTTTGGTTGTTTTCTTTTGTTTTCTTCTGAGTTGTATTCAACAAAATGCACCCAGCCCTCTAACTACAGACAGATACATCGATTGATTCGGGAGAGCTTCGCGACGCGCTTTAATAGCATTTAATCCCACTAAAACGCCCCACGATCCATAATGAATATTTATCCCACAGAACTTGACGCATACTTTTATGACGAATACATATTTTAGTAGCCGGCGTAATTCCGCTGATTACTTTCTTTAATTTCTCTGAAAACGCCGTAACGGTGTCTATATTAGAGTAAGTGTATTAAACGGAGAGCAAATAGTACAATGTTAAATAAAAATCCATGTGTCTATTTTTGTATATATTTTTATTATATATATATATATATATATATTATTAATATACTTTATTTATTATTGTCTAAAGTATTGATAAAAAACAGAATCGGTAGAGCCCAATCAACGTACCTATAAATATTTACAATTTTATTTTAATTTTATCTTAAATTCGTGCCCTAAGTAATGTATACAATATTTTTGTTGTTGTCAAAAACTTGTGTACATCATGTATATATAAAAACACATCGATAAATAACATTACGCAAATAAAGTCCTTAGTTTTACACAAAATATTAATTTTCACATGATTTTAATTTATTTTATTGTGGCATCTAATTCAATGATTAATAAGTGAATAACTTAAACAACCTCTATGCAGGTCTCGGCTGCGGTCACGTTTACGGCAATTCCCCTTGTTAACACTCATTTTCAAGGCATTACGCTGCATTTCGCTAGCATTTCACTCAGGAAAGGATCAAGAAATTAATTTAAAACTAAATATACTGTAAGTTTGCCATTTAACACAACTATACTGTATTGCAACATATAAAATTATAAATTCAAGCAAAAAAAAAAATACAAAATTAATATTGATCATCAGATTAAAATATCACAAACAATCACATCATATCAATGTCAATCACATTTTTATAACAGCGATTGCAATAAGCAGATGTCTCTGTAATGTGCCCTCGTCCATTAGTCATATGAACCATGTGCCAATACAAATGATATGGAGGTATATACGGGGGCTGGGGGCTGAGAGGGAACACTAATGGATTACATTCGCGCGAGTGAATTAGGATATTGTCGTACGATCTGTTCCGGTGCACTCCTTTATGATCCCTTTCAAACTGTAACCACAGATTAAATATTTATAAAAGGTATTTCCTTACCTTCTAAGATCTGATTATAAGGAACTTCGACTTATAATAAATCAAATAGTGCTTATAGTTTATTACTATTTAAAATATATTTTTATTTATAAGATTACAGTAAACTTAAATATATTATCACGAAAATAACGGTACACAGTAATATATTTATTTAACGAGGCTTGAAGAAAAATATTAGGTCCATAAAATTAAGGATAGATGGTGGTCCCGGTAGAGATATTAAAATAAGAATCATGGGTAACTTGTCACATGAAGGCTAATTAAATGTCGAATAACTTAACTTCATATTCAAAAAATTAACTATTAAATATCGGGATGAATATTCAACAAATGAACAATGCATATCAGTTTGTTATGCTTGGAATAAGAAAATTACTTAAGAATTTTTTTAAAGAAATGTCTAGGTGGATCGGAATACGCGCCTCTTACACGATTTCAAAGGGCCGCAGGTTCATTTCTGTTACTTTAAAATGTTTAGCCATTTTTCAAAATATCTCCATATTTTTTCAAACAAATATAAAGTTAAGATTTTAATACCAACAACTCAATTATGACTGCAATAAGTAATTGTTTCTCGATTGTTGTTAACCTGAATAAAACTAAATCTTATTGTGCAATACGCCAGAGTCGTCACGCTAACGACTTTCAATGAGCTTTTAATATATTCAACTGCAATTAATCGTTATTGAAGGCATATCGACCGGTTTTATTAGGCCGTCCGAGCAAGCTTTCACTTTTAAACACGCTTTAGCTTCCTGCACTGAACTTAATTATCAATTTTATAATGTCTTTTTGTAGGTTAAACTAAAAAAACTAAAAGTCATAGATTTGCAAGGTTATATCCCTGATCGTAAAAGTGTCAATACTGCTCCTACAAACAATTCTTCTTTTTTCATTATAATACACTTCAATAGATTATAAAATTATTTTGTATTAAAATCTATGACAAAAATATATATATAAATAAATATATGTATTAGAAAACTTTAAATACATCATATATTTAGATATTTAAATAATAAACAAAGCGGTTACAAAACATAAATTGCACAAAGAAAGATACCACATGGCGTTGAAACTGAGTTGCCAGTGCCAAACTCTAGCCTCTCGGTACAAGGATTTCAACTTATCAATTACACCGTTCGCTACTTACCGCGCGGAAAGGGCAAATTGATTTAATGTAACCGGAGTGCTTTGACGAATATTATTAACGTCTTTTTGCGCCCTCTTTAGAGGTAATGTGCTTTGTTCTTTTAGAGTCTCGAACAACGATTCACACTTATCCGATATCTTAAAGGGTTCTAAAAATTGTTCCCACAAATGTAATTACAACATATCTACTAATACTAACAAAATTTCTATTCCACATTTATTAAGGATTAAAATCCATTCATTGCCCCCCCCCCCCCTTTTTAAGAAAATTATGCCAAATCTGGTATATTTAGAGTTTATATGTCCATTGGGCTGGGTAGTTTAATATAAATTTCTAAATAAAAATAGCTAATTATCTCGCTATACTTTTTTACTTACCATCGTGAAATCTAATAATAGGCTGAAAATTTTACCGCCCTCATCACGCAGCAGTGCTTCCTTATACAATCATATTAAAAATAATTATTTATACGTTTTCTAAATATGTCTTTTTCAATTTCCTAAATGTACGATTAATACTGTAAAAAATGTAAAAAAATATAATCTAGGTGTTTTATAGCTGAAAATTAAATTTTACATGTTGAAAATTATTATAAAAAAACGTGTAAATGTTTTGATCGTAGCGGGACTCCCGAACCCGCGCCTCTTGGAAACCGTCCAAGCTGTCTGTGTAAACCGCTAGCAGTCATACGTCGTACATCCGGTTAAGGTGAAATTCTTTTGCGCTTATTACAACTTACTTTTGTCTATAGAAATTTTTATATACCCAAAGATTATATCTACGAACAATCGTTTTGCAAGAGAGAAAACAATTTATTAAATATTTAAACTTTTTCAAAGTGTTATAGACACTTAAACTATTTCAAACCGATTTTTAATATTAACAATAATAGATCTCGAAAACTGTATACATATTTATTAAGTTTATTATATTTTATTACCTATTTATTAAGTTTTGTTCGCATCGACCTGCCGATACAATTACTGGGCTGATAAATACGAATACAGCCCTCATTACCGTCATAACTTCTCATTAGTGGGATGCTAATTAATGTGACGGTTACGACGAACGAAACTCGTGTTTTACTCGCAATACTACCGTTGCATTCGACATCCTTATAGCTCAATCTTGAAAAATATAAAAACATATAATTTATAAACAGTAATTCAATTCACACTGTTTTTAATTAGTTTTTTAAGTTATATCGATGAACAATAATTAGAAAAATGCAAATTATTATTTATGAGTAATCTTAACAAACATACACAAAATTATGAATGACTTTTGTTGATTATATATATATATTGTATAAGAATACAATGTTTTATATATATATATATATACAACATTGTATTCTTGTCTTTACTTATATTAATAGACAGATAAACTCAATTTAAATTAACAAGTTATTAACAACACAAGATTCTAAATTCAATAAAATTAATATATGTTATTTCGAAATAACAAATATTATGAAGCCACTTTAAAAGAAATAACATCAAACAAAAATATCTACCTCATTTAATTTCAACTAATGTATCAATTTGCATAATTTATTACATAAAGATGAGTTTCAACTGCCAAATTTAATAATTACACTATAATTCACTTCGGAACAACTTATAATATAATTAATGTATAGATTATACAGATATTAGATAAAATATACAGTCAATCTGCAGAATATATGTATTCTGACATACATATATATGAACAATAAATTTTCTTGTAAATATCTTTGTAACATTGAATTATTTAATATATACTTCAAACATTGTGTTGTGTATTTAAAAAGTGTTTTTAATCAATAATCAAATTGAAATTAATTAACTCGATTAGAAAATATTTGTATATTTTAAACCCAATCCGTTTCATCACAAATATATTAACAAAAAGGTCAACATATTATTAAATGAAAGAAGCATATCACGCCACCTTCATCAAATATCATCGCTGTAATTAAACGTTAGGGTAAAACTTTCACGTGAAGATCGTAATCGTGGGCATAATTTTAAATCAAATTAACACTTCAACTTTAGACCGAGGTCATTAATGCCATTAAAGCGAAACAATATGGAGTCGTGACCGCACAACGGATATCTAAATAATAAATAAATAGGCTCGCTACTATCTCGGTATCGCATCTCCGGGTTAATATTCGACGCCGGAGTTTTATAATTAACAATAAATTCGGTCTGTTTTTTGACCAAGCACCAAGGGCTCCATGCAATGTCGATATTTTTCCTATTATAATCGATAGCGATCTTAATGACATATGTATGTTGCGTTATACAGCCGTGAGGTAAATCTATTGCGGGTGGTATGTTACCTTTTACGATTCTACAATGTTCTCAATACACTGTTCCCTGAACGGGATACGTACGCAGAGCGCCTGCTAGTAAAATAATTAGCTCGTTCTTTTTCCTCGGGCGCTCGATTGAAGCTCTACAAAATTCCTTGATTCCGTTCAAAAACTCCAAAAATACTACAGGCTCCGTACTCGAGTTGGCTCCGTTATCTCGTTATCCTAATGAAGTCTACGCTAATGACGAGTAGGTAAATAATAGGGCGGCTAATGGGGGCTTTATCATTCTCGAGTGCGCTCCAGGTAAGGGCCAATTAGAGAGGCCGACATCGGCCCATATTGTTCGGCGCAGTGCTCAGTTCGATTACGATTATTTCCGAACGACTCTCAGCACTGATAAATTGGACAAACTATAGCGAATTGATGTCCGCGGTTTGCGGCGCCTATTTTAATTTTCTCTTAATTTGTCAAATTGCTCACGTACGATTTGAACCATGCCTCATTTGTAAGCGAATATTAATATATTATTGTTATACTACTTTGTTTTGTAATAATTTGACCAATAATATTATATATATATAAACACAAATGGTTGTTAAAATACGTTAGAGATAATATTTCGTAACCCAAAAACGAAATCGCACGACATACAGTCACTACAGCAACGTTGATAGTATCAGTGCCACGATCGCTCGGGCGGGCTAATTATTACATTAGCTCACGTTCTTGGCGGTTCGGCTCACGGATCGGACTTTATTACGGAAACACATAAAGAAATAGCTCCACAGAAAAGAAAATATAATTTTTATATTTCCATTTTTATAGAGTCGCAGTTCAGATATATTTTGGTATTATATAGTGCTAAATTACAGAAAAAAATATTCTTATCAAATTACCCAAAATCATTTCATTGGCTTACCCGATACCAGAGCCCAGCACCTTGTAAAAGGCAGACTATGCAGAACACTTAAAACACTGCAATTTCTTAATCTTCCCTTTTCTATGACGGAACGCAACGACTGGATGTTTTACTGTATAGATTTAAGTAATGTACAAATAATATTCATATTCTTTAAGAAAATTTAAACTAGCAACCCTTTTTTGCTATCCAACATTATTACGCCACAACACGTAATGTTATATTTTAATAAATGTTTTAAATTCACCAATTTATGTTATTTTAGTTTCGTAAAGTGAAAATAAGTTGTAGATTGTAAAGAATAAATGGTTACATATTTTATATAGCAAAGTGCGGTAGCAGAGAAGCAAGCGTCTTCAATCCCTTGGCCGTAGTGAAACTTCCCGCCGCTGTTTTTTATTGCGCGGGATTTAAATGCATTTTTGATGTTACGAGATGACACGCGGCGGACGACCCCCACCCCCTCCCCATAATTTTCCAACTTGAAACTTCACTACGGTATTAAGCCTTGATTGCCTGAAGAAACTTGGGACATTTTGGCGTATTCTTTAGACTCCATATAAATGTAGCTGGCGTAGGCCGTTATTACAGTTATTTCACACTAACAGTAACCTTAATTAATATAACAAAATTCCGTGAAATTCTAATAATATATAACATTTTTTTGTATTAAATATAAAAATAGTTGTTTTAAATGTAAACTAACAAATCCATTCTTACATTCAATTCATATATTGGAAAAATAGGCACTTCAAAACAACACTCTACATTAATAAAAAATTGACAGAAAAATTATCATTCACATTGAACTTAAAAACAAACAAGCTGTAGGCTTTTCATGCCCCAGTAATAGTGCTTGTAAATTAATTATTTTCTCGAAACATGTGTACTCCACTCCACACCTACTCGTTCCGATCAAAAGGGTTACCGCGTATCCTGCAAGTGTGATGATTTTCAATTAAGTATTTGACGTTCGATCAGGACTCACAGCTACACGAAAATATTGATTTTCCCCCTCAAGCATTTCAAAATTTGCTATTTCCAATTGTTATATTAATAATTAATTAAAAAAGTATTAATTATTTTCCCTATTGTATTACACAATAAGTGAAAACGGAAATAGTTTGTTTTTATTAAATAAACAAAGTATACGTAAACAACAATAAATATCACAAAAAAACTATTAGTGATTTTTGTAACAATCCAAACTATGCGAAGGCAAATTCAAGCGGATAATATGAATAGGAACATGGCAAACCTTTTAGTGAATTCTCAAACTAAGGTAGAGAGAGTCAATCGCAGATCCCGATGCATATGGGTCGCGATATGTTTTGTTAAGTTATATAATTTGATTGATATTGTCTATTAACGAAGTATCCATTATATTATTTTCGCTTAAATATATTACGAAAATAAGATATATACATGAAACTGTTTTTATGGTTAGACGATTTTGAATCTGAATTTACGTTGAATAAGTTAGTTGTGGGTTTAAACCCCAAAATAGTAATAGTCTTTATAAAACTTGCAATTCCATCTTTCGTAGAGTGACCTGTAAAACATAAAATCTCATTCTGCCCCGTTCCTCTAGGGGTTTTTAAAAACTCTTCCTCGCCCTTCTCACTACCCGCCTCGAGGACCCTACGTACCAAATTTTCTGCATTCTACTCCAAATATTTTAGGTTCTGCGTTGTCTGTTACTCAATCAGTGAGTAATCAACGGCCCACGGATGGCGGACCTCAATATCTATTCATTCAATACCCTTGTATGTTAAACAATTTTCAGTAGTCCACTAGATATTTGGAAATTTGTTATATTTTTGAAAACGAAACGTAAAAATTTAAAATTTTTATGTTATAGTTTTCCATAGACGGTGGAATGGTTGTTGGTGTCACAATCTATGTAAAAAAGTACTAGAACACTAGGGTTTATTACCCTAAATACTCAAAATAGATATTTTACTCATTCCTGTAGCAAAATATTTTTGTTTTTTTATTGTGTTAAAACTCTTGTATATAGCAGGGTAGTCAGAGAGCCTACTTTAAAGACACTCCGTTCTCCATATTCCCCCTGAAATCGAGATATTGCATGTTAAGTGGCAGAACTTGACACCGCACTATCTCATGTCACATCAACCCCCGAATAGGAATGGAACCCACAACTATCGCGAACCCACTCACACTCTGTCACTGTGGCACGACGGCCTTTTCCATTATTATTTTAAAATAAGTTTTTAATTTATAAATATCGTTAACAGGTGAATTTGCTGTACAAAGGTATATCACGTATAATTATACTGCATACCTCACTGCAAAGAACGAGGCGTCCATCCTCCCTAGGGCGCATTAATTAGCGTGAGGGCTCATCAAAGTTTACCGGTTAATTAGCAACCCTCGTCTAGTCGCCTCTTGTAACCTGACAATGAATATGCCTTTAGGTTATTTGCTGATAATAATGTTAATAAACCGCTTTTTATTTCTTAAGTGTGTACATGGTAACAAAATATTTTGAAAGTCTAGTATACAGATATCTATTAAAATTAAAGCTGCGAATAACAATAAATATAAAGCAAAGATGTAAGCGGGCACATCTTATTTATATACCACTAAAATATTGTTTTTCTTTCACATCAATTGGTGCCTTGACAAAGGTCCCGGGTGAGTGTACCGCAGGTCTAATTATGCTAATGGACAGCACCCGACCTGCATTCATAGTCGAAATCCTCCAAGCTGCAGCTAATTTTAGTCTTAAGCGTCGTGCCTAGTGTAGACGGGCTGTTTCTCATTTCCTGATCTCCGATAGGATTAATGAGTTTAATGTTTTTTTCATCATAAAAAACACACTATAATATATCAATAAAATACACATATTATTTAATTTCATATATAACAATAATATATCAATTTTTAACATAATATTATTGCCGGTAAACACAAAATTCGAACTGTTCTCTTTGAACTGTTTATTTTAAATATTAGGTATATTTAAAATAAAATTAAAAAAATTTAAACATAATTATTTTCAGTCGATAAACAGTATCGTAGACGCTCGTTTGCACTCCACTCGGGTTTGTATGCATCGCGACTCATTACTTCACTAATGGAGACTTTAATGAACCAATCTAACAGATTGCTCTCCAATCCTCAGAAAGACCGCTAACTTAAAATGGAGTTGATTATTTTATTAATTTTAATTTGTTAAGCAGTAAGAATATTAATTAAATTTGTAAAAATCATAATTTTTATATTATTTTAAGTAAGAATTAATATAAATATTCGATTCAAACATAGTGTAATCTTATTTTTTTATATACAATATTAAAATATGTATGTCTAAATGAAATTTTATAAAAAAAAATATTTAGCTAGAATACATCATCCATTGTATCAACAAACATAAAAAATAAAATAATCAAACGTTTCACACTGCTCATAATAATTATTAAGGCTAAAGCGCGATTTCTGCTAACGTCTTTTCTTTACCAACTCTAATTTGGAGCCCGTTTCACAGACTCGCGAAGTTATATTAAAAGGTCCAAGTCATTTTCTTGACAAACACAATGAATAACGAATGTATGATATAAAACTCGGATTGAGGAGGGCATCTCGTCATATGTCCCCTCCGACGTGTTTGTTCCTCTTAATTCTGTGTGTTTTTGCTAATTGAGTTCTTCTACCCGCACCTGAGTATTCACATTTTACACGGACTCCATTTTTCGTTTATCATGCAGCTGAGCCTAATAAAGAAAGAGTATGTGCTTTCAAATTACTTTGTGTTCCGATATTTCTTTACTTCCCAGTAAAATTCAATCAACTCCAAATTCAACATAAGGCGCAAGATTTATGATCGACACAAATCGAATTCGCTAACAAACAATATCGTATTCGAGGCGGTACGTAGGATACGATACGAGTATATCAATATTGCAGGCGCTATTAATACGTCCGTCTCATGAGCGGCGGGAGGGCCCGCCCCCTCCCCTCCCCCCACAGCCGCACTCGCCGCTCTTAATTGAATGAGGAGCGGGAATTGTTTCCCAAAATGAAACAATTAATTGTGCAACGGCTATTCCGCCTTACATGGATAATACGTTCGTTTATGGCCTCCTAACGCGGCTGCACGGCGTCCTTTATTGGACCGACTCTAGGAATTTGTGTATATTGGCGCTTGTATTCAAAATTTAATCGCAAATATATAAGAAGAGACGCTTTGTTGCGCTCGCATGGGAAAAATTGCAGCTGCACCCATTTGATTGTCTAAAACGATTTGGGTTAAAACATTTTACAAAAAATAACAGCTTTTTACGTTGTAGGATTTTTTCCTGACACCGCAGGCAACCTTTTAGCTTAAATTGCGACGTTTAAAATTTTCATGGTCAGGTCATATCACATATAATGCGGTTATACCGTGTTGAAATTCAACGAAACACGTGAACATGTGGCGCATTCAACTTGAAGACGCATCGTAAACCGCCTTTACGCCTCTCAGAGAGAACCTCTCAAAACTTTTCATATTCCCCGACCGTAAAACAAGCCAAAAAATACGACCAGCCAAAAACATTGTAAATGCTCCTAGGTTATTGGCGTAGCCAGCTATTACCGACGGCGAATTAGTTTTAAAACATAGTTTTAACGGGTGTGTTGCACCCGAAATTACCTGTATTTCCGCTTTAGAGCTCACCTTGTGAAACGATTATGCGACTCTTGTATAAAAATAAAACAAGCCAATTAACCGTAAAGGAAAACAGAAGACCAGTTACTCGTGTGGGGCTGATTTTTATTGCTCCGTGGGGAGATGGGAGCCTTACAAATGTACAATTCCGTGCATGATATAACTAATCACTAAAGCGTCTCAATTAAACATAATAAATTCTAACATAGCGGCCAATTCTACTATCACTCGTATTACAGCTGAGCGTATGAGGCGCACTAGTGTTCACTGATCCACGTACGGACAGGGTGGTCGTGCACACTACCGGGGCACACATTCAATTTGCTATTTATCTGGAAATGGATCTAAGTCATTACTTAGCTGAGCGAGAGAAATGAGATAGAATGCAGCGGAAATTACACATTGTGCTACAACATTCGTTGCTGAGTTGACAATAATTATTACTAATTCTACACAATCACACTCATATTATGAAAACTTTTATTCTATTAACCATATGCAAATATTATGACGATAAAAGTCTCCAACAAATTTAGAAGCATCTTGACGTTAATGAAAACCGTAGGAAATATCTACTTTGGAAATAGAATTTTTTTTTAAATATTTAGAAAACGTGACCGCAAAGCCATGCGTTCTTGCGCATGGCTTAGCGGTCAGAGAGCTTGAACGGTTTTCAAGAGGCGCGGGTTCAAATCCCGCTGAGTTCAAATTTTTATACGTTTTCTAAATATGTATTTTTCAGTTTCCTAAGTGTGTGGATAACACTTTAAAAAATGTAAAAAAAAAATACTACTTTCTATCAAAAATATACTAAGGAACTTCTATCGATTACCGCCTAAGATAAATTGGACAAAGATATTACAAAATTTTAAAAATTAATTTTCTTTATTATTCTAATAAATATGTGTATAATTTTAGTAATGACGTTTTTTTAATTAATTACAGTAATGCCATGTTACACGCAGTGTACATTAGTTTGCACAAGGCTCACGATACGAGCGCGGCGCGTCTATTAAAACATTCCCTATGAAAAGAAGTCATTAAGTATGCGCATATAAATATTTCCAGCACTTAGGCATGTTTTCACTGATAGCTAATTTCGGGAAAAAAGGATAGCTCGCGGGCGGGCGCTCAATCACAGGAAGTGCGCCATCTCATCGCGGAAGTGGTTTCTCGTGTCGTCTCACTCTCACCCGCCTCGCCTGTGTTTTGTAAACTTGCACTGTTAATGGACGTGTACGTCTACTTGATGTGCCCCGATCGAATGCATTTCACTAAATGGGAAACGCTGGGTCCACGCCGGATTCAATCTTCAAAACATTTCATACAACTTTAAATATCACAACAAATGTAATTTTTTACATTTCTTTTTTGTTTTATTATATATAGGTATAACTATCTTATAGAACTGTTTACATTTTTAGCAGACATAAGGATGTTATTTAACTATTGAATTATATTTTATTTTCGCCTTAAAAATGTGTACCCAAAATGTGCCACAGAAACATACCTTTACTGTAAGGGTGGTAAGAGACACCAAGTTCGCAGTAAAATCGACGCATTTTTCAAATAAAAATTGCCGAAAAGGAAACATGATTGACTGCGTGAAAATTCTTTTAAACGAAACCTGACATGAGTAGACGAGAGCGCTCGATTAAAATGAATCACAACGGTGCTAATTGGGCCCGCCCGGCTCATCCAATTAGCCGCGACTTAGAAACCCCTGGCCGCAAGCCGCTATAATCTACCGCCCCGTGAGCCCTCTAGGATCCTAGTGACTCACTAGTCACGTGCTTCATGTTAGCCGAGTAGCAAATAGAGAGAGAAAACTATCTAGACTTTTCAACATGTAATGCTTAACTGTAAATTATAAGAAAATAGCTTTAAAAAATTGATTCAGATTAAAATTAACTCGAAAAAGAAACTATGAGAATACTTCACAAATTAAACATAATTTATATTGTAAGAATATTATCTTCTTGAAAAATTAAACTCGTTAAAACAAATTATTACGCAGACTACAACTCATAATTTGGCCTGTCGATTTAATTTGAGAAATT
Source organism: Podotricha telesiphe (assembly GCA_038994665.1). NCBI lineage: Eukaryota > Metazoa > Arthropoda > Insecta > Lepidoptera > Nymphalidae > Podotricha > Podotricha telesiphe. The sequence goes on from JAOYRR010000035.1 coordinate 546,474, forward strand.
TATTTAGAATGAATAGGCCCAGTTGTTTAGATAAGAAGTGATAACGACGCCCGTTGATACTTCGCGACATCTTTAATGATACCGAAGTCGGTAGGCGCGGGTTCGCGTGCGCAATTCTTGTTATATCTTTATTACAAAGGAGTGTCTCATTAATTTGGCAGCCCCTCAAAGTTGAGAGTTGACGAACCCTTGACCTCGTTCGCGAGAGCCCACGACACTGAACCGCTTCGAAATGAAACGGTGACGCACCTTGCGATACATAATTAACGATCCTCATTACTGCGTTACAAATATAACAGCTTCTGTCCTGTTCTCTTGAGAGCTTTCGCCATAGTCATTCACTTTGCACGCCTGGATCTTTCCGTCCGTTTCCGTTCAAACGAACAGCAATAGGATATAACTTATCATTCGACAAGCGCAACGACGCCTCGAGTTCCAAAACTAGACGATTCCTATTATCTTTAATAGCCGTAAGAGTTTTAAAATGGCTCAAACACAAAACTTATTCCGTTCAGGAAGTGCTATGTAGAGAATACGAACCCGGCGGAAGTTTCATATTGAATGTCGCATTTTATTGGGCAAATTCGATAATCACAAAGTCCAACTGAGGTAAGAGGGAAGCTTTGTCGTGAAGAGAACAGGAGTATTATCTTGACTACTGACTATATATATAGTTACGAGTACACACTAGATAAACATAGGTAATTTGGATGGAAACGTGTATAAAGTGGCTAATGAACAAGACCGGACTCCCGTGTCCGCGGACTCGTGCATTTTTAATGGCTCATGCTGGTACACTCGCTATTAATATTTACCGAACACGTCAAGAGGGTGCACTTTACCTTTTAGTTAACTAGCGTCCGGCCGTTCATTAAATTTTCACGCGCGTCAGTTTCGGGCAAATTTTCCGCAGCGATGACCGGGCGGGCGCGGCCGGCGCGGCGGCCGATAACGAGCGCGTACCGGCTCGTTACCGTAGCCGGAGCCCGCGCCCGCACCGCACCCGGCCAAATTTTATTAATAATAAACTGTAACCGAAACGCCCGCTTTGAAGTAAGAGAGCAACTTCAACGATAACGAGTATTGAGAATTATAATAAATCACATCCTTTGACGGTCTAACTTACCTTAAAGTTGTGGCATACGCAAATTAAACCAGTCGTGTATGCAAACATCAGTGGTTTTTAAGAATATTACTATGCAGGGATAAATCCGAATCATTCTTAGTTTGGTAAATGGAATAAAATTATAAATACATATTTCCATATTAAAAATAGAGTTACTTCTATAAACATTTAATACTTTCATTACAGTAGTATATAGATAAAATCAAAATGAAAATAAATGTTTTTAAAATTTCAAGATTTAACCTTCTTGTGAGTCAAATCCTTCAGCTAAGTCTGACAGATGATTAATGCGTACCACTCGCGTGCCGCATCCGCATGAATAAGGAATGAGCGCGGGCGCACGCGACGTTCTAACTACCGCCGCGCACGCGACGCCCCACCCTTATTTATTGCCCCACCCCGCACTATCACTCGTATCTCACCGCGTCGTATCTCTGCTGAAACATAATAAGTTTCAGGCTATTTAGATGCCGCGATACATGTTAATCAGGTAGCTTACAAAAAAAACCGTTACACAGGTTCACTTGCCTGGCAAAGTTTTGTCATTTCATTTTCTTTCATACTGATAATACTTTAAAATAGTTTAACATGAAAACATTTGATTGATGGTAACCGCAGTTTACATAATTAAAAATGGCCAGTTTATGAAACAGTCGTAATAACATTTTTAAATGTACCTTACAATATAGAAACTATAAGATAAACCTAACACATAGTAAACTAGAGTTCAATTGTTTGCAGACCGCTCAACTATTAAATTATTTAGGCGGTTTCGCATTGTGTCGCGAAGTCTCGGCCGCGCCAGGATCCCGCCAATATAAACAGTCGTTAGTGTTGTTACAATCGAATACGAATGTCCCGAGCGTGGGTATCGCTGGCAATCGTTCTGATCCTAAAGGGAACTGCACACTTGGTTCAAGAAACGAAGCTAGCTAGCTAATACTTTACTGTGCTATAAAAAAAATATTAAATATATCATTTTCAGTTGAGATATTATCTTCATTCATTAGCAGAATACTTCCGTTCACAGCTTTCAGTCTATTCAAGAGACATGTCGGAAAATACCGTCATAATTTGTCATAAAATGTAAAAAACAAAATCTATACAATATTTGATATAACTTCTGCATGCTAAATAATTAATTAATTAACTAACGGTTACGTTTATATAATTTTGAACCATAATATATCAAGTGATCACATTTCAAACTGCTTTTCAATGCTTAATTTCAATATCAAAACAAATACAAAATAATATTTCACAACTTCTTATAGGTTTTACATATTGAAAATATTGTACGTACATTGTAATAAATTTCAGCTTGCCTATCGTATTTGATGCACAAGGTCCCTTACGGTGAGGATGCGTCCCGCAATGTTTGCTCGACTAGTTAATGGAATGCCGATGGACCATTGTACGCGTCGAGACGTTTTCTATTCAACGCCGATATTAAATTAAGCGCGTAAGCCGTGTACATCCCTATTCCCTTACCAACTTGTTAATACAAACTGTTATAGTAAATCAATTAACTTGTGATTCAGTGCCTTTGTTAGTCTGTACGTGTATGTAATTTAAGTCCTTTATTATGTGGCCATGATTAATGGGGCACTTAGCGGTTATTGTATTTAGCGGATATACATATATATTAGAGATCAATCAATATCTTAATTTGGCAAGCCATATTCAATTTGAAAAATAGCTTAATATAGCTGTCTAAATATATCTAACATTTTTTTAAGTGCTTATCATACACTTAGGAAATTGAAAAGCATATTTTTGGAAGGCGCATAAAATATATATTTTTTTAACATTTTTTAAAGTGTTATTTGCACAGTAAGGAAATTGAAAAAGACATATTTAGAAAACGTATAAAAATTTGTATATTGTTGAAATGAATTTTAATTAAATTTTTAAACAATGTTAAAAATATATATATTTAATAAATAGCATTCTTTCTCGCCAAACGATTATTCGTAGAATAATCTTTGGGTAGCAGAAATTTGTAAAAATCTATCTACAGAGATGCTAACAACAAATATAAGTAAGCGTAATTTCAACGTAGCTGGATGTAGAACGTATGGCTCAGCGGTCATAGCGCTTGAACGGTTTTCAAGAGGCGCAGTTTCAAACCCCGCAGCCTTGAAAATTTTATACGTTTTCTAAATAAGCGCCTAAAAATTATAACGCAGCAGGATTCGAACCTGCGCCTCTTGGAAACCGTCACAGCGCTTGGACTTCTGTAATATAACTTAATGTTGGATATGAATCTTATGTAACCCCTGAGCGTAGCGCTTACGTTTTATAGCTTCATTAGTAGCGAGCTGCAATTTGTAAAGTTCGAGGGATTCGACCCCGTCTTGGACTGCTGTTGATTGCTCGATAATGATTGCCACACGATACTGCCACGTATTGATGATTTTCATTATGTTTTGTTTGGTTATTACATTTATTTTCATTTATCATTAATATTACTTAAATTTCGTATATAAACTATTGACTTTAATTTCTTATCTAGTTTAGAAAGTGTTCTTTTAGAAAAATAAAACAGTACAATTTCAGGTTAATCGGTTTTGCCAGCTAACTGTAGCTACGGTTTTTATTATTGATATTACAGACAAGTTATAAAAAAATATAAAATCTGTACAAATAAAAAAAATAAGTTAATTATAAAGAATACACCAAGATAATAGTCACTCTCTATCGTATATAAAATTCAAGAATGTAATATTTAAATTAGTAAAAAGATTATATATATTACAATTATTTAATTTAGTCGAAGATACCCTAACAAGCAGAACAATAAAGAATATTGGCCGTTGTACTAAAGTACGCCGAGTTCGAGGTCTTTGGGGATCTGTAACTTGCTCAACTAACAAATTCAATTAGGCGTGTAATGAAAATGGTTTACCTTACACTACTGTGTTTGCGTGTTAATAGTGAATGTGAAGTATTTTGAAAATTAATACTATTTTAAAATTAATAATATATTAATTAATCTTTCATTCATACACTACCGTCCATATTAATACGCAAATATTTTTTGTTGTTTGCTTTTAGTAATTTAGATAGGACAGTTGCCTTAGCAATAAAAAAATATTACAGTATATGTAATACTCGTATTTGTTTTATTAATTTGTTGTATTATTATAAAATATATTCGCATTCGTCCTCCATATAAAGTTTAACTATGCCAAATTTCATACTCCTCCGTCTGTATATTAGGTTTATCCTTTACGTATTAATGTATTGATTAAATGTAGCTACTATAGCTAATAAAAAAAACATCATTTTATAAAATCTCTATATAATAATATTTAAATATTTCTCATTAGAATGGTGAATTTTTTTAATTTTGCTAATACTATTCCTCTATAGCATTTGAAATAGCTTGCAGTCTTGTTTTTCAATTAGCACACAATAGTATAATTGCAAATGCTTCCGTCCCATACAAAATGGCACATATTCGCGCGGGCAAGTTTCAGCACCTCGTATTAGTTTGAAACGCAATTGTTTCGACGACTGCGGCAGCGAGGCCCGCGGCTCTCCGACCACGACAATACGTCGCCTCCACAAATATTATGCATGTTTAATTACCGCCGTTCCTAATTCATAATCCGACATTGATAAATTAGACTCCGTCCGCCCGTAATTAGGTACGCAATTATCGCGGCCCGTTTGAATTCATTACTGCCGAAAGTACTAGCATGATTTATTACAAGTCGTGTCTTACCGATAATTAATATCGCGTTACATGTGCGGTATCGACCGTCCGTCTACTTGTTTATCAATCACACGCCAGTCGCTTCCGGTACACTTTTAACCCGCACTGTAATGTTGTTAATCAGCTGCGAGATCCTGGTGTTCGATGCTATTATAAGGTAATAAGCGGCGTGATTTCCACTCCACAGCCAGGCGTTATTGGAAACCCTATACGGGTATTTAATTTACCTAGCCGCCCGAACCGCGCCACGTGCCACCTGCCTCGATGGCGAAACAATGGCCGAGTGCCTAATTATATTTTAATCGTAACTTGTGCCCCCTGACCCCGACGAGGCGGAGACGAGCGAGGCCGGGGGATAGCGCCACTAATTCATTTGTATTATGAGTCCGTCCAGCGCGCCGCCTCCAGCGATTGTTTATTCTCATAGGAGAGTTTTGGTCTCCTAAAGCAATACCGACGCTTAAACATATTAACTAAAGCGTTTACGTGAAGGGTTTAATTATGCAGCATACACTTTAGCGTGGGCACAATAGCGCCAAGTTAATTAAACCGTACTTATTGTTTTGAAGGCACGACGTTCTTCCAAACTTATATTATGGATGTGCCACTTTTTAATACAATGTACATTACGCTGGATATATAGACCCAGATTATTCTTGTTATACGTAGGCCATATTACTTGCACTAACTTGCACAGAGTTCATCAAGTGCAATAAATATTAAAGTTACAATATCATTGTTAGAACACTCCGTATAGCGCGCAGCTGTTTCCGTGAACTATTGCCAATTGTGCAGAGACCTTTGTTCGCAGCATTAACTATGAAAGTGTTATTATAGTACAAAACCAATCTGCGCTTCAATCAAAAAATATATTTTAACCAATATGTCGTAATTGAAATGTAAGAATTTTCTTATGGGATATTTTCTTGAATTTTCTTATAGATAAGCGTATAGCTTAGTTCGACTTTAAAATTTAATAGGGCCCGTAAGATCGAAACTACCGCGGCTTAAAACGGTAGCTTGTTCCGCCGGATAATCAATTTTACAGGACATGTGTGAAAAATGGACGCTAACAGCTGCACCGGCTACAATATATAACCGGCTATTTGGTATTTATAATTTCTTTAAGAAAGAAAATCGGTAATGTGAAATCAATAGCCATGTCGCTATGTCTTTGTAAGAAAAACGTTATTTACATCATTTTACACGTGTGTGACACTAGATGTCTTATTATACTTTTTGGCTATTTTTGCCAGTAACAGTAAAAAAACCACTACAGCTATTAATTATAATATATTATAATAACAACGAAAATTACATCTTAAAATATATCACAGATATTTGTAATTTACAAATACAAATATCTGTGACAAATATCTGTAATTTTATTTTACAAATATTATAAGAAGCCATTTTTATTTATAGTGATTTTACATTTATATAAACAGTGTAATATCTAGATATGTAGAGCTTATTGTTTATGATGATTGTCACAATGTACAAACTGGTTAATCTACTTAGACCGGACATGTAACTAAGGGAAACTCATATATAATCATATATATCAATAATTTATTAATTTGAAAACAATTAAAAAACCGAAAAAATGTTAGAATACGCTATATTCTATCAAAATATATAGATACACAAAAAAGATTTGAACAACAAAAATGCTATACCTGTAAATGTAGCAATGTTACAGTATGGGAATTGGACATTATGTGCGTAAGAAAGTTGTAGCGAGATCGCGATCGTAGCGGCGGTGTACTCGTAGCTACGGGCGTGTTATATGACTTAACACTAAACGGCTTGCTCCTGCGCCCACTCTACATTAGCCTGAAAGCCTCCTGGAGGGAGGGGGCGCAGCGCATTGGCCATTAGCGTGATTAGAGAACCCGGCGCCACTCGCGAATTCTTTAGGCCTCTCATCTCATAATACTGCCTACATATTTCATTATTTATGTAAGCTCTGTTTTACTTCAATCTACTCTACCAGTGATTACATTCACAATATATGAATGTACATTAACATTTTCTTATACTCAATTGCTTTCAAAAATTCTAATATGATATTAGATTTTTTGTACAATATATAAAACTGAAACGGACTGTAAAATCTATGGATTATTTTATTAGTTTAGACTGTTCCTAGTACTGTGAACCTTATTGTCTACATATATATGATATATCTATCAGAACCCAAAAACAATCTGTCGTGCACTATTTAGAAAAAAACCAAGCTATATTTTAATAAAATTTTACTCGTTATTTGCAATACATTTTTTTAAATATATGATTTGTATCTTTTACAGATGATGGCGTGTTCGTATTTGAGCACTGCGGGTGTAAAGTCTGAGCGGACAACGGCTGGATGCTGGACGCCTCCGTATTCTTTGCCGGAGCCTGAAACGAGCAGAATGGCATCATGCACGCGACCACCACTTGCACCAGTGGGGTTACCGAGTGTTCCCGCGTCAGAGCCCGCACTCGACCTGACGACGACCCTCAAGCCTCGTGCTCAGTCCTCCAGTGATGATGACTCAGAGTGACAGTGTTGTGCGATAGACTATCGAACTAATAACCGGCCAAAGTAAATTATTACTCGCGGCAAACCTACTTAATTAGTCTCAACGAATATGCGGTCAGTAATAATTCGCGGGCCTTTGTTGTGTTATTCTCGGTAACTTACCCGCGCATACACCACTATAGGAAACGGCGCGTCCTAATAAATACTATAGTTCTATACAACGCGTCGTACGACTACCCTGGCTGTTGTTGATTAAATATTTAATTTCGGTTGTGAAAATGGCAATTTATGTAAAATTTACTCGCTGCTATGTAAATTTCCTTACAATTCTGAATACTTAAAGAGTTAATTGTGAATGAGATGTGTTAAACACAAGTGCGTTTTCTATTTATAAAGTGATAATGAAATGTAAATGAGAAACTTAAATGGCATATCCTAAACAATTACGAGATTTAAGAAAGTAATATTAGAGCTCCTTACAAAGAATAATTAAGCGGCAAACGAAATAGTATAGTGGGGCAGGGATTTTATCGACTCTTCCCCATTAGTGCACTTATTGTAATCACGAAAAATTTACAATGAATGAACTTTATGTGTTTTAACTGATACTCTATTATTTAATGTAAAATACTCTTAAAGTTTTGCTGGATGTATATTCCAAACAAATTACACGATCAAGATCAAATTTAGAACAATATTATTAAATATAATGTTTATGAAAATGCAAATCACATATAAGATATATGTGTGAAAGACAATGATACCAATATTGTATGGAACATTAAAACTACAAAATTATCGTTTAATCTCGCTTTTATAATATTATACCTTTATATTGATACTGATAACGAGAAATACCTACAAATTCTTGCCAATATGTACCTATTATGTATAACGTTATTTAATTCTACAAAATTTTTAGCACGCATGCTCTGTGATTTGCAAACTTTGTAAATATCTCGATTAATTGTTATTTCGTTTATAATGGACGAGCTGTTACTTATCGTCTAATAGCCCGTTTAATAATCAGTTGAATTGTATATATTAGCCTAAAATCTTAAATTAAGTAGACACTTGTACCTAAAGTTTAGGCGCAATATTAGCAATAATTTTGATGCCAACGTCTTCGAAGTTTTAACTCTGGCTAATTATGTCTATGTATATACTCTACATGTTCTATCATATGATAATAATGAATTAAATGTGTGTACACAAGCTGTCGGTTTCTAGATAATGACAAATTGTTTCCTTTTTGACTCATAGGAAGACATTCGACCTAATAAAATATAGTTAAATAAAATAATTTAAATTTTATATTAGATGAAATAGACCAGGGTGTGAGCAACCTTATTTAGCAACGAGCCTTGCCTTATTTTGAAGATTTGTGGCGGGCCTAAATCATATCATTTTATAGTATTTAAAATTATATTCATTTTATAAACTTAACATTACAAAAACACAAAATGTGAACAAAAAGTGGATCACATGCAAAAATTAAACGTATTTCGCAAGCATATTGAATGTTGGAACAAATCGTATTAGGTTGGTGGAACTTAATAGACTTAAGAGTGCGGGATGTTCACCCCAGAACTAGACGATGTGACAAAAGGAAAACTGATAAATGAAACGAATAAATTTTATCTCCAATATTAAATTGACAATTGAATAATTAATTTATACAAAATAAACCCAAAAACGTCGAATTGTTCATTGTAACATAATCTAGAAACCGATAAATATGTAAGTAATCTTAAACGCTAACATTCCTTTCCCTAATAAATTAGGTAAGACAATTTTTCCATTTTTAAAACTATCTTCCATAAATGTCAATGTTATATGTAACGGCATATTTAAATGCAAATAAATTATTGATATTAATACGAATTATCATACTAGTGTAATAAATATCATTTAAATTATTGTATGACAAGTTCAATTTTAAAAATGTTAGCGTTTAGTGAATCTTGCCATCTATCCGTGTATTTGATTACTGGAAACTGTTCAGGCGATTTGAAATGTTTTGGACCGCACACTTTGATCAACTACGTCTTTGGAACATTAGACCTTTTTTTATCCCATATAGGGATATGCACAATTTGTAAGATTTATTATATATACATTTAATTGATAAGGAAATAATAGTTAGTCAATACATCGATATATACATTTGTTTCTTATCAAATTCAATCTTCTTTACGCTGCCATAATGTATCAATGTAAGCTTAGATCCGTATCAATGTCTGTAATCCATAAGCAAAAAACAATATTTATATTTTCACTTGAAAGAGGTTCGCTTTCAAAAGCGTCTGACAGTTTTTCGTAAATAACAATTGTGGTGTTACCGTTACTCAAAAAGTAAAACATTACATCCTTATAGCCTAAGATATGGGGAGGACGGGAGGAGAAATTAAATTTTGTAAATTAATCTGATCGTTTTACTTCTTACCTCTGACTTATTTAAAAAACCTTTAAATATATTTTTAAATATTTTTTCTTAATAAAATCGTCGAATGTTAAATTTAATTATTTCTCGAAAAGATCTAGTGCCGATTACTTAAAACTATAAATATATGGCAATATACAATCTATTTTATATTTTTTTTTGTTATTTTTATGAAAGAACTAGAATTAGAATATCCACATATTTCTTGTTATGATATCAGAAGAAATATGTGGACAAGAAATATTTTACAACACAAGTAATATAGTAACACTATTCTCTATTATGTGGCTCTATAGAATATAAATTTTAGAATGAATTAAATTTAAATTAAATGAATTTCACAAAATAATAAATATATATTTTGTGATAAAGAATCATACGTTGTGGACATTTTTGTTATAAGCCTGTTTTTATTTTATTTAAAGCATTCAACAATCTTATTGCTAGTTTTTAAAAAGTAATTAAATTTATTACTAATCAATCAAATTTAACTTAATTAATCTATCCAATATACAAGGAAGATTTAAGATAAATACTTACACATTACAAAAAAACAACCATTAACCAAAAGAGAATAAGGAATGTATATAAAAAAATACTTTAACAAATAACATATAAAATATCAGCGTAAGTTGCCTTCGAACAGTATTAAATGTCCCTTTAACAATGTCGTTATATGAGCCTTCACTTTCTGTCCATTACCAGTGACCAAATTGTTTAACTTGTGTAATGAAAGCATTAAAAAAAAACTAAAATAATTTTATTGTAATTTAATGCTGAGATACAGTAATGGCTTATGAAAAAATACAATTTCATTGCATTGAGTTGAGAGAGAGGCAACCAGATGGCTACTGTTTAAAATTGCAAATTGAATGATTATGTAAACAAGCCTTTTCGATGTCTTTTTTCCCCGCCTCATGACAAAATTAGTGGCGGAGTTGTTTAATTAGTATTCAAAAATATTTCGATGTCCTTCGTCTTGGAGTAAAAGAAAATGCTGAATGAAATTACTATTTAAATTGAATACCGCGACGTAAAGTATTAAGGATATTTGCTTTCATACAAAATTAATGGAATTTATGCAATTAATTTTACAGAAAGAGTTAGATTTCTAAATTAAGAATAAATCATACATAAGTATAAAAATAAGTTACTACTTCAAAATAACTTATTTTGATTAAGGTTTAATAAAATAGAACTTCGATCTGTTTAAAGAGATTAACAAAGCGACAATAGCCGTATATCGATGGATTTCCAATAAATGATATAATTTTAAAATATGACAAGGTTGTAGGAAAATATACATTTGAGCGCACTTTACGCGTATTGAACACGAGTTTTGGACATAGTGCCTACAATTGGATTAACTCATTGTATCGTGTATCGTTGGGGAAATCATCGTACTGTAAAAAGTATTTGTCACAATAAATTCAGTAGAATGATTTCAGCCGATTCAATTTTTGACGTATCTTCTTAGTATTTTTTTTTAAAACGTCAATCCTAATAAATCTTGCATATAACTTGCACAGTGAGTGCGTTCGTATACAATTTTGTCAATAGAACTCATTAACCGGCTTCCGATGCCAAAAGCCGCGAGCTTTGTGAGAATTTATCCGCCGGCAGGACCAATTACGCAGTCATGCTTCCTTCCTGACAGGCAGCATCAAATATGCACTGGGAGCTGTGGCAGAAAAACAGACGAAAAATGGTGCGAGTGACCTGACTGACGTGTGGACTATGAATGAATGATGGCATCCGAACGCCGGTGACTAATCAATAGAGTTGCCTGCAGGCAGTAATGGCCAAAAACCAGCCTATACCTCGGCCTGAGCCAGCGCTAAAATGAAATCCGTGTCCGCGTAAGTATATTATTTCTAAAAGAACAAAATGTAACACGCTACGTGCAACATTGACTAATAATTAAAAATGGTGTCTGCTTTTATTTATTTTCCATTTTATGTATCACATACAATTTGTAGAATATCATAAATAATACTGCTTCATATTTTGTTAAAGTATTTTCTTAAAGTATTTTCCCACACTAAGGAATTTGAAAAATACATTTAGAAAACGTATAAAAATTTGAACGCAGCGGGATTTGAACCCGCGCCTCTTGAAAATCGTTCAAGCTTGAACGGTTTTCAAGAGACGCGGGTCAATACTGCTTCATGTTACTTAATTTTTCTTAAATGTGACATTGATGAGACAATGTATGCTCAACTAACTCGTTTGAACTACATAACCAAAGATCTGAGCTAGGTATCCCTTAAATTAGAACCAAAATGCCAGTATGTAAGTGCCAATATCATCAATAAAAATTTGATATTAAATAAAATAAGAAACTAAAGCAAAAACTCTAACTACAAAAGTTGGAGGCAATTTATTTCTTAATCTAACCTAGATTCGGCGAAGTTTTAATGGGGAATTTTTAATGTATTTTTGGAGCTATATGATTTTTTCTGTATAATAAATATATCGAACTATATTATATTATATATTTGGTTTAAAATAATATTTTACTAATCGAATGACAATTTATAATTCTATTGCAATATTTGGATATAAAATATTTTGACTATGAAACTATAATAATCTATGAATATTTTGATATAACAAATCTACATAACAAATTATTTTCAATTTATATTTATCATACAAACATATCCTATCTTGATGTATGGAATGATCATAGGCTACTTAATATTATTTTTCAGATTTTTTAAAGTGTTAGGAACACACTTAGGAAATTGAAAAAGACATATTCAGAAAACGTATAAAAATTTGAACGCAGCGGGATTCGAACCCGCGCCTCTCTTGAACGGTTTTCAAGAGGCTGGCAATGTCTCGAATTCACGTGGAAAGTGAAGAATGACACAGTATCTTGACACTAGGTTCTCTCTGACGATTAGTCTAGAGTGCTATGGGGGAAAAAGCGTGAAGCTGAAAAAAAAATGTTATACTATTATGTTCCTTTGAAGAAAAGTTCGTTTTAATGAAAAATTTTCCCATATCACTGGGGAACTACTCAACTTTTCTTAACGTCGTAGTATTTTAGATTTGCCTTTTTATAAATGACTTTATTAGCTGAAACACTTGTAAAGTAAAGGCAATATAAGAACCTATCCTAATATGAAAATTCTCTACTAAGCACACACTACTATTTTTTTTATCAACGGTTTGATTGGATAAATGTTAGCTAATTCGACGGCTCACACGTGACGTGTTTGATAGTTCTAGCTGCCTGTCTTTTTTTTGTGTGTATTTTTCCTATTTTGTCTGTACCTAGTTAACTACAAAAGTTGTTACAGTTCGTAAATATTGAAATGTTTCGTACAAGATGAGTTATTTAAATCCTCTTTATTTTTTTCAAATGCATCTTATATTAGAATAATTTAAATGTGTCTATATAATTAATGTAATTGATTTCAAGTCGATTATTTATAAAAAAAACAATTTGTTGTATCACTATTGTGTACGTTTGCCTTTTGTTAATAGGGACTTAGTAATGAGTTAAGGGACATAACCATATGAAATAAGTCAGTATATTCAAGAATAATGAATATTGCAAATATTATAATTGAGTACCCTGGCCTGAAGCGCTCGTTTAACATGTACTTAGTTACTTAAGGTCAGTCGGACTCGCATGTCCACACTACAACTAGACCAAAAGGTTTCAAATTGTATAAGATATTTAAAATTTCGCCACTTTCTTTGTATTATTATAAATATTTTAAAATGTAGACTAGTTTCGTAACTTTTCTCTCATTATTTATGCCATTTCTTATACGCTGCACGACTGCTCTACATAATAGAATTTAGTATTACTTTCTTAAAAATATTACATGAGTTTTAAAAAACGGCTTCATTCTTTATCCCGCATAGCAGGCAGAAAGAACCTAGTGTCTCAGTTTTCCACTTTTCGTCCTAATCCTAAACATTGCGGTCTTGAGTAGCGGAACTCACTAAAGCGTAAAAATGAAACAATTTTTTCAGATATTGATTATTCCTCTGAGTTGAAATCGAACCTTTAACCACCACGTATACACTGCGCCACGATTGCCTCAAAAAAAAGTAAATAAATATCGAATAATATTTTGTATTTGTAAAAGTAATTCAGTCCACATTGGCATATTCGTAAATAGTTAACTTAAAAACATAACTTTTCTGACCATTGTACGTTAGATATTCCTTCATCTCGCCTATTATGATACACTTTAATAATATCAGCATACATCATTATGCGTCCGATGTCCGGCAAGCCATACTAACATGTTAGACTTGTAACAAGATATTTTCTAAATAACAACTTGGTTTGTATGAAATAATGACCTACGCTTGTATACTTCATATCAAATACCTATAATAATATAACGTCTCTATTTTATTAAAATACCAATATGAAACAACAAAATGTATTAAAGAAAACATGACATTGATGTGTAATTTGAAACAATTGACTACTATAATATATAATAAATACAAACAATAAACACAATTTACTTAATCTAATAACGCCATAAACGTTAAGTTAGATTAAAAATGTTTATTTATCCTTCGCAGTTGTACTAGATATTATTTGTATAGCGCTGTATAACTTAGACTGGATTCAACAAAAACGGTGAATAAATCCGCTGTATAGGCAAACTTTTAATAGATCGTTTATCCCGCAATCGAGTCGGTAATAAATTAACGCCATTACTAAATTATACCAGCTTCTAGATTAATCTAGAAGTCGGGCCGCAGTCCGCAGCGGCCGCTCTTACATTATTACAGCATTCATTAGAGTTCGCTAATTACTCCTTGCTTTAATGAATAAGCTCTAATGAACCACTTTCTGTTAATTAAAGGCGGCGTGGGGGCGCGGGGGGTTGGAACTTTTCCTCGGGCTCTGATTGCAAATGTGAATTTGTGTAAGTCTAGAAAGAGTGTTTCCGTTGAAAAGGGGTAATGAGGCGGTCTAGCGGCGAATTAGTTGCAACTGCAGTATTAATTACGATTCCTAAACTAAATTGCTTAGCTTTTATTTATTTATTGACAAAATCAAAAAAAAGCAATGTTCTTATTGACATAATTTATAACGACAGCCTGCTTTGAACATTTTACAATTTTATTCTATACCACATTTGGTTATAGTTGAATGTAAGAGTATGAAACGTCACATCTTACTACATAATATATATAATAAATATTAATTATATATAATAAATAAGTGTTATAACTGTATAGAATAAAAATCTTTTATAATATTAAGGCTTAACGACCTTTTTATTATTTGTATCTACTTAAGACAACAACTAATGTATAAAAAATACTCTAGGTTAATGACAGTATCGTTATTATTAGCGTAGAACAAAATGTATATATATCTTGATATTGAATGTGTACTATATAAAAAATTAAAATCCCCTATCTGTTCCAGTAAGCCACAAAAGCATCATTCGACTTTTATTTTCTTTAAATAAAATAAAAAAAAAATCATACAATTCTTATATATATATATATATATATATATTTTAGCATAATAGTATTTTAATATATCATGAGCTTCGATATAACCTAAGGGAACTAAGTTATGAAGTAAAAGTACTTAAACACTTTGAATCAAGAGCTTAGGTAAGTGGGTGAGATGGTGTATTCGTAGCTAGAAATGGAGATTTCTGTTTAGGGACAGTGGGACAACCTCTGACTGTAAATGTGATTAGTTGTGGGTTCGATTCCCACTAGAAGGAATGGTTATATTGAAAATTATTTTCACTTCTTCGCGGCATTGAGTTCCGCCATTCGGACGGGCGGTTACGGGCGGAAAGTGGAAAACGGAGTGTCTTGACACTAGGTTCTCTTCGACTGGCCTAGCGATAGTTATGGTTTTACATACTTTTCTTGAAACAGAAACGGAAAGGGAGACATTTTAAGGAGTCTTGTGGTTAAAAAAAATAATCCTATAATATTTTTTATCCGCGCTTTTTCCCGAAGCAGAACCCTACACAGAAAAGCATATTTAGTAAACGTATAAAAAATTTTGAACGCTGCGGGATTCGAAAATATATATTTTTTCTACTTTTTTAAATATGCCTTTCAATATCCTAAATGTGGGATTAACATTATATAACTTTAAAATGTTAAAAATATCCCTGTACAACGCTTTGATTTCCTAGACTGGGAAAACTATCTAAAAATTATCATTATCCCGAAGTAGTAAATACTTTTTAAATAATGACCTGGCCTAATGGCATATTAGCATGAGTATAGAACGAACGTAAATGTCTCTCTCTTATATAATTTGATTCTCTACCTCAATATTCTTCATATGAAAGTGGCTATTATACTAAATTAAGGTCGAACCCGCAACCACGGCACTCGACACACGACACAGTGGCTGTACCACTGCGCCATGACAACGTCAAATAATTTATAAAAAGCATTATTCTACGAATATATAACCAAAATTTATAAATTCCCATACCAAGCTCATTCATAAGAATTATCTAACTTCTTTTTACCGAGTACTTAATTATTATATTCTAAGCTGACAATACGTACCTAAGGTAAACCAAGCCATTTTGCTGTTACACAGACAGTCAAAAAATAATCATTTTCAGCCTTTCGCTTATTTCGCAATTTTTTACATAAAAATGTTAGAAATATACAATATCAAGATTAAGTGTTAAAAAAAAGAAATATTATAAATACATCTCAATATGCATAACATTATTACAAAAGAATTAAACTAAGTTATAAAAAAAAATGACGAATTTTTGTTTCAATATACTCATGTTGATATTCGACGATTTCGTCGAATGTTTGATTAGGTATGAAATTTATTGGTTTTTAGTGTATACGAATTTAAGGAACTAGCTTAGTAAATAACCTGTTCTTGTTGAGAATAACTAATAGGTATACTAATATATCGATAGACAAAGATGTCTTAATAAAAGACTGTTTGCACAAATTATTAACACACATGCATGCCTTGATATCGTAACTAAAACATGCATAAATGAATAATGTTGCTGTATCATTATATTATATTTGCGAATTGTGATTGTAATTGGTTTAGTAGTATGGCAAAATATCTTTATATATATTTTTTTTAGCTTCACGCTTTTTTTTCTTTACGGTTTAGACAGAGAGAAAAAAGTAGAGTGTCAAAACTCATCGTTTCCCACTTTCCCCTAGATTACAAAACATTGCGTACTTACTAACTAACCAACAAACCTACCCTAAACACCGGGCTTTGTCTTAGGTACCAGATCTTAGAAATGTGTTTTATTAAACGAAAGAAATCGAACCTATCACACAGCGCCACGATATTCTCTATAATCATAGTATAATTTTAAAATATAAACAATTATAGATACCTATATCAACAATTTTTATTATTAGACGGCTATTTAAATATTTTTTATTTGAAAAAACTAAGTCTTTAGCTAGGTACTTTAAATACATTTGCATTCTATTGAAATTACATAAACACAAAAATAATCCCGCTTAATAAGTGAATAAAAAGTTACTACATAACAATAAACAACTATACGCTTCATTTAAATACAAAAAAAAACTCCGTAAGGCAATTAAGAAGAACGCATTTATTAGTTTATAATATACAATGTCATATATAAAACTGGCGACTTTTAATTGATTAGTAACTGATGTGCGCAATTGCAACCGATTCAACGCGTATTCATATGTGAAAAGTTATTAGGTAAAGTGATGAATAAAACGATTAGTGGGTCCTAAATTTAAGATATTACGCAAAAAGTACAAATCGCGCACAACCAATATTCAATGAGCGTGAAAAAGTGAAGGATAATCGGGAGTTAACCAATGTGTGAATATAAAACTGGCTTTCGCTTCGTTTTACTATCATACACATATCGTTACTTACTGATATAGTAGCGTGCTAAGTACAAAATATTTCTCAGTGAAAATGTACGTCCTCGTCGCGGTGAGTTTCTGTGTTGTTTTTTTTAATAATGTCTTATTAAACTTAAAAATATTTTCATTGATTGCGAAAACGATTTTAATTAGATATTGAATAAAAATGTAAAAGTAAATTCAAAATATAATATGATTATTTTTTTTATATTTATAGCTCGTCTCCCTTATTGCTGCAGTGGTGGCCGCACCTTATGGAGGATATGAAGTAGCACCAATTGTTGACAGCTACGTTAGTTTTTGTCTGATATAATTTTAAAAGCACCAAGATTGTTATAAAATACACTCATAAATTGACACTAAATATAAAATATGAGATACCATAAGCTTCCCAGCGTTTTCTACATACGAGTACATATACAATACTGTTACATATTTAACTTACTATTTTTTTTTTTTTTTAGTCTGTACCACGCTATGAATTTAACTATGCGGTAAATGATCCACAAACTGGAGATAGCAAAGCACAATCTGAAGTGCGAGACGGCGATGTGGTGAAGGGCTCCTATTCACTTACTGAACCCGACGGCACATTGCGCGTGGTCGAATACACAGCGGACGCTGTCCGAGGTTTCAACGCAGTCGTCAAACGTATCGGCAAAGCTGCCCATCCTCAAACTATAATCGCCCCAGCTGTCTCCAAGCAAATCGCACAACCAATCTACGAACAGGTTGCAGCTCCTATAGCTCCAATACTCAGTGACGCTTATGCACACTCCAGTAGCTTGCTTGACTACGGAGGCTACAACGATGTGGGACTGGGATTGGGATTAGGAAGCATGTACGGTGGCGGTCTTGATTATGGAAGCTGGAAACATTAGATCTGGACCCCTAGACTATATATTTTCGCGTCTGTACTTGTCTTTTTGTGCCTTCTAACGTGTTTAAAGGCGAAAATTATTATAGTTTTTATAATAAGATGCTATAATTAGAGAAAATATAAAATTAATATTGAATGGGTAATTTTTATTTTTAAATATTTTCTTTTGCAACATAGAGATACTTCCCCTTTGCTGAATTTCTTTGTCTTTTAATGCTGCGCTTTATATAGGTATTTTGTGCTTTATAGTAAATTTTAACAGGTACTTAATTCTTTATTTATCTGAAGATTACCTTTCATGAAATTTGCAGCAGTCTATCGATTATAAGAACAAGATAAGAAAAGGTATGCCATTAGGACGCCAAATTTATGTTATGAATGCGTAAATTTTATATTTTTCTAAAGCCATAAGCGTAAAAGTCATGGAACTATATGTTCAAAATGTATTTAGTTAAAATACAATACATTTTAACTTATTGGCAAACCCCGATAAGATATTCCTATGACTACCGCGCTATTTCATAATATATAATTCAAAAATTACTAGAAAATTGCAAAAGAAACAACCATCGACGCCATCGTGGATGATCAAGAAAATGTTTAATTGATGATACTAAAAATAAAAATAATTTAGTCGTTCTCGTTAAATAAAGCACGACGTGGAAGTTCTCGAAGCGAAAAGTTGAATCTTAACACTCTTTCAAATTATTGATATGGTATATGTGAAAAATGCGCGAGGCAAGAAAAAATTGTAATTATTTTATTACAGACTACAAATTTCCAAAGTTATTATCAGTGTACATTCCAGCTCAACTTTAAAACACTTAATATAAAGATTTTTTTTTTAAAAACGCATAATATTTGAACCTGCACCTCTTGGAAATTGTGCTAGCGCTCCGAACGCTCCATACGTTCTAAATCCGGTTACGTCGTAATTCTTATAAGCTTGGTACTTTTACTTTTGTTGTTCGATTTTCTGTTGAGAGGTTTTTAAAAACTGCACCCTGCTGCTAAGATTATCTCTTATAACAATCGTTAGACAAGAGAGAATGCTATTTATTGAATATTTCTACTGCTTTAAAGTGTTATTCACACACTTAGAATAAAAAACGTCTTAACACTAGGTTCTCTCTGACTACCCTGCTTAAATATATTTATAATTATTTTTCAATTTCCACGACATTTAAATACATAATTACACTATACTATAATATATTTACGAAAAACCTATTTAGGGGGATGTAGAAACAGTAATATTCAAATTTAAAATTCAAAATATCCTTTATTCAAATAGATTCTTTTAATCGTCGAATGAACGTAAAGCTGCCACTCGGAAGGCAGTTCTGTTGAAAAGGGCCAGTGAGAAACTCAACAGTTGCTCTTTTCAAATACAAAAGTTACAATTTTATCATTTAATACAGTGGTAGCTAACCTGCACCAAACACAAATCATATATATTACTGCAACACATTTTTGTCTGTTAAATATTCTTCTACAGAGCTTTACTTATTAATATTGTTTTTATAGCGGCTTTGAATTTCTGGAGTTGCAAATCTAATATAGTTTGTGGAATCTCATTATATATGCGTATACTCAGACCCATAAAAAGGTTTATTTGCTTTTTGGAGGCGAAAACTTGGTGTTTCAAGCTTATCTATATTTTTCGTCCCTATCGTACATCTGTCACTCTTTTTAGCAAAACACTGGATATATTGTCGGACGAACAAAATATTGTAATATGTATACTGCGAAACTTCTGTAACCATACCTATGTGTTTAAAAACACCTCGCAAAGAATCTCGAGCTCCAAAACTATAAATTGATATCTCTGCTCTTTTTTGAAGGATAAATATTTAATTTATATCTGCGGCACTGCCCCATTATAGCATTTTATAAGATAAAATGTTATGAAAATAGCTAAATAAACTAGACGGGCAGTATCAATTTCAGTTATTTGCCATTAATTGCAAACGCGGCAGAGCTAAGTTTGTCTGCAAGTGCTTTAAGGTGGGTGTTCCACTGGAGGTTATGATCAATGCTTATACCTAAGAAAACTGGCGTCTGTCATGTCGAGAGTTACTCCTTTAATTGTTAGACTCAGATTCCGCCTTCTTACATAAGGTACATTAAATTCAATACATTTAGTTTTAGTCTCAGAATACGAATCTATGATATTTACAATATTTGTCTGTCTGTCTGTCTGTATGTCCATTTGTCTATTTGTACGAATTCAAGATACGGAACAACTAATGAAGAACCATGATTGTAAACTATTAGGAAATGGCAAGTGCCCCGGTAACAAAAACTTGGAACAGTTTTTGTTACACGGGACAGGCATTTTCCATTGTCATATACCTAATAATTAAAGATCTGAAAAATCTCCCAATGAACCATGATAGACCAGCTATAAAAAACAAGTCAATGCCGTATTAGTATAAGTTATTCAGAGTGGTGGGAGTTTTCGTGAACAAATAAGATCTCTTTAGAGATTTTATATTTTTACAGAGACGCATACAAATTAAATCCTGTCTACAGATGCTAACAACATAAATAAATTGTAATAAGCGTATTAAAATACCGTAGCCGGATGTAGAACGCATGGCTTAGACCGCTTGGACGGTTTCGAATTCCGCTGAAAGTGTTCAAATTTTGTTGTGTGAAAAAATTATTTTGAATTTCGTAAGTGTGTGAATAACACTTTAAAATTGTTTAAAAAAAACCAGGAATTTTCTTAACGCTTACATGGCCTCAACCTTATGAGATACAAAAAAGCAATGTTGTACAAAACCATTGTCTTTTAAAAAAAATAATAAAGTCCGTAATGGTTTAATATGCTTATCTCTTAAGATTGAGCCACAGTAACGGTTTTAATATATCTAATTTAAATTTATCGGGTAATTGTTAATATAATTTTTCCAATTTCGTATTAATCCTTATCAAAATAAATGTAAAAGTCATATTTGGCATTTCGTATAGATTGAAATTGTACTTTACATGATATCATTATAATAAATACTTTAGGGGATAGATTCAAAATTAACCGCAACGACAAATCGCGCATAGAATGGGAAGCACGCGGGGAAGTGGCTGCTGGATGCTCACGTGAGTGGCGGACGAGGTTAGATATATGTAGTTATTTGTTCATATATTTTTTTTAGATCTCTTCGCGTATTTGGCTAGCTACACGGGGAAATACATGAAGTTAAAATAAAAAATATATACACACAAAGCACACTGTGAAAATAAAAATACATAGCAACTTACTACACATTTATTTCTCATAAATAAAAAAAAACCACCAACTCGCATGTAAATCATTCTATTAAATGCAAATATTTGCGTACTGTACACGCCCACGCCCACGCCCACGCCGACCAAGCTGACCGTATTGCGTTTAAAACAGCCATAACAGGTTTTGAAATTATTATAATTATAAAATTATTATTCAAATGTAAAAAAAATATTATATTTGCTTTATAAGTTAGATTTACAAAAACTACAGAAAATATGCAACAATTTTAATCTTCATATACCGTGTATTTTTTAAAGAGGTTTATAAAATGCACATTACAATTAAAGTCAGTTTATATTCAACATATTCATCATTTTGTGGTATCTATATAAACTTTTATCTAATATTCTTCATTAATCATTAATATATATTTCATAGACCGTCACGTTGAAAAACACCTATCGCCCTAATTTAATAACAAACCTCTCTACAAACCACCACTTTGGTCGACATTATTAGGGGTAATTTTTAAATATACCAAACCAAGTTAAAAGGAAAACAGTAATGACAAGGCAGTTTACAAAAACATCAAAAGTATGTAAATAATATATTATTTTATATATTTTCTTTAAGCCAGTAAATAAGAAGGCCTTAGGCACGAGCGTCTCCAAACAACCACAGGCATATTCTATCCACGAGGTATGCGAACACCATGTCCGCTATTAAAACTTGCACGACAATTACTCGATACTGAAAATAAAATATACACCTATTAATATTATATATTGAAAATACTGAATCGTAGGGGCGAAATGGAACAGCATCTGACTGTAGACACGATAGTTGAGAGTTCGATGCCCACTTGAGTGAATATAATATCTAAACTATTTTAATTTCCCCGCTCTGGTGAGAAGACCGCGGTATTGGGCCTCGTCACTAAACTCCAAACTCAACTTCAAACTCAACTCCAAACTCAACTCCATACTCAACTCTGCCACTCAACTTCGAACGCAATGAGGAGAGCAGAGTGTCTTGGCTACTCTACTACTAGAATCTCTTTGTTTATTCTATGAAGCGTACACAATTGTATATCTAAACTACGATAACTTCAAATGTAATTTGTGTTTGAAATTTAGAGGGAGCGAAGTACTGCCTTACTTTTCTCTAATCAACACTCAATACCTACGAAAGTGAAAATGAAGGGTACAATCGCTCACTCGGGCAAATATTTGAACAAATTTCAATTACCATATACTTACAACCACAACCAACCTACTTAGAACCAAATAATAATAAAGACCACACTTACATCAGGTGGGAAATAAACAATTTCGAACATATTAGACAAGTCCGGTATTATCCCCGTGGCCAGCGCGAGCACCGCGCCTCCCGACACCAGGACGCTGTACAGAAGCGGCTTGTTGTCCTTCAAACCCTCCATGAAGGGCTCCCCCTGGAACAGGACATTCAACTATTAAGTTACTAAATAAATTAAAACATTTTGAGTTTTATACAAAATAACTTTAAGCATATACGCGATACTTCTTTTACATATATATAAAACTTGGTTTTTTTTTAAATAATCTATATATTTTAAGTCAATTGAACGCTTAGTAAATCATGGTCATGGTCAGAATAAAATTTAAAAAAAAACTCATAGTGCTAAATAGACAATTTATTTGTAAAGATGTGTCGAAATTTCGACTTAGTAATATGTGAACGTAACGCTCAATTGGTTAGAACTCGTTGAAGAGTTCTGTAATATCTAAAAAGAAATGAGTTATGCAAAAGTTTTCTAATAAAAAACTACGGTCGCCCTAGTATATACAATAATATATATTTTGATATATTATAAAATGATGATCACTTACAAAACAAATTCATATAATATACGAGGAAAACGTGGTTATATTTAAATTATTTTTAACATTTTTTAGTGTTAATCACACACTTATTAAATTGTCAATCATTTTTTTAGAAAATGTATAAAAATTTGAACGCAGCGTGATTCGAACCCGCGTCTCTTGGAAGCCGTCCAGCAAACGCAACTTGGATTATTTTTAAGTTTTTTTTATATTTAAATTAATTTAATTTCCCCGCTTTTGTAGAACAAAGCGCGGTGATGAGCTTCGCCACTCATCACCTACTGGCTACGTATTCGGGAATATCGGAGGGTGCAGACTCATGCAGGATAGAGGGTGAAGCTATATATATATATTGAATTTACATACTCTATAATTGATTGCAAATGTTGATACTTGAAGCGCCATCGAGATTATATACACAGTACTGTTCAGTAAGTCTGGAGTGAAGACAAGCTCTTCATCCTCAGCCAAGTCCATGTCCAGCTTAGGTTTTGTATCTCTATAACAAAAAATAATTAAATATATATTAATATGTGAAACAAAAACTTTGTACCAATTTTCATGAAAATTACGGAGAGGACAGAGGTATTATAGTATACCATATATAGAGAAGGAGCTCATATTGTTTCAAAATAATGCATTTAATAAATCATAATATAAATATAAAATACGGTTTGTTTTACATTTTTAAAGTGTTATTCAAACATTTAGGAAATTAAAAATCACTTTTAGAAAACATATTAAAATTTGAACGCAGGGGGATTCGAACCCGCGCCTCTTACACGTGGTAGTGTGTGTATCCCTCCTCGTGGATACACACACTACCACGTGTTTGTCGTATTTATTTTATGATTTACGTATAGTCTGTATAAAGTGACATATATGTTGCTAACAGCTCGTTGGCTACTAGTAAATTATTTTTTTCAATAATAAAGTACTGAAGAAACTAAAACTAGGTAGATTTCATTTCAATAATAATGTTATGTATGTATATTATGAATATTTTTACTATACAGTAATGAAACATTCACAAATTCCTAAAGTTATCTGAGCAGTGAATATATAATTTATAAAGGAAAATGATTTTTTTTCCCTCTTACAACCCTTTTCAGAATGCGCCATTATTCGATTTAGAATTATGGCACGAAACTAAGTAACTTATCAAATAGTTTTATTCATATATATTGAGGATAATTGGTTTAAAAATTAATTTACAATATTTAAAGTGCACATAGTAAATAAGAATGCTAGTTAAATAAAAATATATATCACATAGTAAACCGAACCGAAAAATCGAACCTACAACCAATCGCGTATATTAAAATATATAAAATCCATAGTAGTTCACTGTAAAATTATATATTAGACCTCATCGTGGCTCATATGCTGCGTATCGGACTCTACACACGATATTTAGTGGTTCGATTCCCAATTAGGGGAATGAGTGTATATAAAATTATTTTAAATTAACTGGTCTGGTTAAAACGGCGTTAAGTTACGCAAACATCTCTAAAATGGGCCAAAAGTGAAAAATAGAATATTTTAACACTAGGTCCTCTCTCTGCCCTGATAAATGTATGAAATGCATCAAGTAACGATAATAAATAATTAATAAGCTATACCTGTCTGGAGACCGGGCCGTTGCTTCTCTTACCAAATAGACAAGGCAAACAAAGTGAACTGCAAATTGTGCGAGGACCGTCACTATTGTGTACACGTTGAATATGTTCGGTAGAGGTCGCTGCTTAGACAAATGCTTTAAAGGCTGAAAAAAAAACAAAATATTGTTTATAAAGAAATTAAAAGGAATATCCCTAAAATCGTTATCGTGATAAGGACATCGTTCACGATACGAAAATTTAATTAAAAAAGTTATATTAGTAAGTGAGATGGACCAATTCACCCAGAACACCCAACTGTAAACAAAATATTGTAAAAACTAATACAATAGATTATTCATTTAGTTTCATGCTTTATCGCGTATAGCATGGGTAATGGGTAAGAATGTAGTGTCAACACACTCCGTACTCTAAACTCCGCCCGACTCCGAGATAGTGCGGGTTGGGTGGCGGAACTCAACTTCGCGCTTTACCTTTTAGCGTTTGTCTAGAGTGGAGAAATGAAAATAAATTAAATATATTTATACCCTCGAGTGGGATCGAGCCCAAGACGTTGTCTATATACACTGCACCACGATGACCTTCAATATGGCCTTATCTATGAATTACAGACCTCCTGTATAGATATCTTAGTTTATTACATAACTAGCGACACGCTCGCGGCTTTGCCTGCGTAAATTACACGACTAAACTATTTAGTTTTTTCGCCCGTACGCGTTCTCACTTAAAACACAAACTTTGCTTACATTTATAATTTAAAACATTCTTATTTATGTACCAATTGAAATTAAATAAACACTAAATGGTTCGGGAAGTTTACTAAGAATATATAATAGTCAAAACTGCATATAAATTGATTAAGACGTTTTAGAAAAATAAAATTCATCTTTTTGGGTTGTATTTATAAATGCCCCCAATAATCTATATTCTTCCATGTACAGACAACGATCAGTTACATTTATATTATATGTAAAGACAATATATATATATATATACATATCATTATCTTACCTTAGATCTAGATATGAATAGGAAACACGATGCCAACAGCAGGCTCTGTAACGTAGCCTGAGTGTCACTGAACTTGATCCCATCCAAATACAGTACAGACTGACTGTATGCCAGGATAAGTGCATTCAGAGCTAGGATTTTAAACATTTGCAGAGTAGTTACGAGCGTACAGCGACCTTGCTTTATGATGTGACAAACTATAAAAAAATATATTACTTTTAAGTGAAATATAGGTATCTTTACAAGATTTTTATTAACTTGCAATGTATAAGGGGAATGTTGCAACTTAACTTGGATACCGAATACATGAGACAATGCATGGTTAGCTGTGTTGCGTTATTCAAACCCAAGATGGTGGACTCGTTATTTTTAATGCACTCCTAAAATAAAGATATCAAATGAAAGAGCTCGCAGATGATAATTCGAAAAAGATTTTATCTTTTAATTTATTTTTGAGTAGGTGGGCTTTATTAATTTTATATTCGAATACAAAATCATAATTAAGTACCATAAAAGTATGACTACAATTACAGAATATTTAAATTTAAAGTAATGGTACATTTTTATGGCTTATTTTTTTACCTCTGTCATCATAATAATTTTAGGGAAATAGATAACCAGTAGGTACAATGAATCCCAGACCAAGAAAAACAAATTATACATTACTATATTTTTAAATAAAATACTTTTGGCACAAATCATTGCTGCGCTCAAAATCAAAATATTCTTTTAGCACAAGCATTCCCCTGAGTGGCAGTCGAACCCACGACAATCGGATTTACAGGCAATAACTTCATAACTAGAGTATACATGAATCTTGTACGAAGCTCTCTCTTTCTACAATAAAAAATAAAACAAATACTCACTACACAATATACTAGATAGTCTACTAGTGAACGGTGCGGCAACACTAGCGTCACCAAGCCTAACGAGTTGGGGCTGGTCATCTTCTTCCAGCTTCTTTATAGCTTTCCGCAGCCTAGCTGCTGCTTCAGCGCGGCTATCAGCTCGAGGGTCACGAGGTTCTCTGAACTGTAAGGGTCGACGAAAATCTGTTTCTGGACGCTCTTCACGCCTCTCTTTCAGACGCTCTGGTGCATTCGCTAAGATTGCCACACCCACCTTAAAAGTTAAAGTTACTTTCATAAATAATTAAGTCATATAAAGAATCTATTTTTTTAGGTTTATTGCATGTAAAGAATATCATTTAAATAACTTAAATCTCGAAGGATAATTTCAATTTATAAAAAATATATAATGTGAATTAAATAAATATATTACTACGAATAAAGTCAATAAATAGATTCTGTCAACAAAAACAAAAGTTTTAACGACGCGGCGAGTACTTTTCAAAGGTATAGTTTAATATTGGCTGGGCGTTAAGACGTGTAACAAAAGGTCCAAAAATAAAAATAGAAATAAGAGTAATAATATAATAAATAGAAATAATAGCAAGTCAATAATACTAAAATGTTAATACAAATTAAATAATGAAAAGGCAGCCTTTATATTAAAATTAGATTGTCACTCACGTCAGCGTGTTTCAGTGCGCCCACGTCGTTGGTCCCGTCACCACACATAAGCGTGACATACCCTAAAGATTTCAGGGTAACAATAATAAACTCTTTCTGTTTAGGCGCAAATCTAGCGAAAACTTTTATATTTGCAATAATTTGTAATAAAAATTTATGATAATTCTCATTTAAAAACTTAAGTCCTTCCCCAGTTATACACAGATCGTATTTACTTGTTAGCTCCTTTGACGTTTTAAATGGTTGCACCGGAAGCTCGACTGTCTCATTGATGGACTTCCACTTCCATTCGGTTTCACATTCGGTGAGAATGAGTACGTCGTTCTTTTGTGTAAACTTTAGTTCTTTGGCAACGTGGCATGCGGTCAAAGGATTATCACCAGTAATCATCACAACAGAATGTGACGCATGGACAATTTCAGCGATCGCCCTCTTGGAATCACTCTTCAGAGGACAAGATATAATAACAAACCCAACGAAAGTCAAGTCGGACTCCAAATCTTCTCTGGATAAATCTCTAATTTCTTGCGACGTGAGTTTTCCTAAATTTCTATACCCTAATGCCAACACTCTCGCACCTCGCCTGGACAGAGTTAAGTGCACGTGGTCGTAATGGCTAGGAACTTCTTTTAACATTGTTTTAATTGTTTCGGGGGCTCCCTTTACACTAGAAATATAATGCGTCTCTAAAAATCCCCTATCATTAATTTGGTAGCCAGCTACTACAGACATTCTCTTTAGGGCACTTGCAAAATGATTTCTATGAACTATTTTCAAGGCAGGTGATTTACCCTTTTTTGGCACAACGGCATCTCCTTTAGTGAGGTTCCATTCTGCGGCCTTTAATGTCGCCTTTTCAAGAGGATCCCCGACAACACCATCGTCTAATTGTACTAATGAATGGCAGGATGCTAATACTTGTATAGTTTGTATAGGGGCTTCCGATAGTGGTATAACAGTAGCATCTTTATGGTCCCCTATACCTGCAACCCCCTCTACTACCAAATTATCACTAGTCAATGTACCAGTTTTGTCAAAACAACAAATTTCAACTTTTCCTGCAAAAGGTATCCTAAATGGCTCTGTACAATACACTGCTAATTTTGATAATGATAATAAAGAAGTATTTACAGCCAATGATAACTCTATTGGCAGCTCTGGAGGAACTACAGATGTTAAGATTAAGGTACATTCCAAAAATAGCTTGTATCTATTTCTTTCAGGATCTTCACAACCCTTTATCCATACATATGCTGCTGCTGCAACAGCAAATATGAGAAGAAATAGAATGAAGCCAAATGTTTCTAAATTGTTAGCAGTTACTCTCTTAACACCAAACAAAATGGTTCTCAAGAGTTTTCCTTGTGATGTATTAAATCCATTACGAATGACATATCCAATGCAACCATTATCAGGCGCTTTAAATCCTGTAGACACAGTTTTGCAAGGTGAAGAGTGCTGAACTATTTTAGTACCACCAAATAACATATGCAATTTACCATCACCTTCAACAACTAAATTCTGTTTAAGATTTTTTTCATTTTCTAATGGTTCTTTCATTTGTGGAACACTTTCTCCAGTTAACATGGATTCATCAACTATACAAGTACCTCTCAATAGAAGTATATCACAAGGAACTAAGTTATCAGTAAGTGAGCGTGTGAGTGATACAATATCACCTGGTAACAATTGATCGCTTACAATTTGGCGCCATCTTCTATTTCTGTATACATGTATGTTATAAGGCTTGTTTCCCATTTTCCTTATTTCAGCCATGTTCCTCAACTGTTGCTGGACAAGGGTGCATTCAAACATAACTAACATGACAAGAGTGAAGATAGAGTAGTACCAATATTTATCAAGACACCAAAGAGCAACACAGAATACTTGAAAAACAAAAAATGGTGCTGTTGCTCTTTCCTTGAAGAGTTCCATGAATTCTGGTACAACCTAGAATTATACAAAATATACTACATTATATTAAATGGATTAATTACTTATCATATTACAGATTACTGCATTCTTACCATGACCATTTCATTTTTTCCAAATTCTTTTTCTGCGATATCCAAAGATTCATCGTCCAGGTATCCCTTAGACTCCACATATTCATCATATGTTTTATTTGAAGGAAATTCAATAGTGAAAAATGATTTTTTATCCCAGTCGTAAACATATTTACTCTTTTGAAATGTAAACCAAACATCTGGATTAAGATTATCTTTTTTGGTAGGCTACAAATAATAAATATAGTTAATTTAACTAAAATATTATATTTACTTCATACTTACAATTCAAAATAATTTTATAAAGTACCTTTGTATGATGAAGCTTGACTATTTCAGAAAAACCATTATTTGAAGTGGGCACCACTTTAACAATCTCTGCTTGTAAGGGATCCTTAACCTATTAAAAGAATGTCGTTTCTAAGTGGTTCAATTTCATATTTATTAACTAAAACTTAAACCATACTTACTTGAGTACAAGACAAAAAACATTGAATGTGAACACTCCAATAGCAACAGAGAGAAATAAGTATTTGTATGATAGCTACCACTGACACTATAACAAAACCTGCTTCAAAGTTTTCATTAAAACCGTACACAAATATCCAGAAATAGAATATTATTGGATAAATTATCAAGAAAGGTAACACTGTTCCTTGCAATATAGTAGCCACTGGTTTAAATAATTGTGTATATTGAACTAAGTCGTCCAATGACGACTGCAACTTGTTTGTTACCATTTTAATAAGCTTTGTTAAATGCGCGAAGCAAAAACAATAAATAAATGTAGTAAGAAATCTAAGTTTACTCAAACATTTTACATTCCTTGTATTTATAAAATCATTCGTAACTAACTAAGTATTTAGACTAAATTCAAATGCCTAATACCCATAACATGACACGAAACCTATGTCACAGTCACTTGACTACATTGACAGCTGAACATAAATTTTCTAATATGTTAAAATAATTATGTTATCTGTGCTTGGCACTTTAAAAGATATGTGCATTGGCGGCCTATTTACTATAATCTACGATATGTGATTTCTTACTAGCAGGGCCTTTTACCAGCACCAAATTTTAATAAATCAAACCGGTATTTAAAGGTATTTATAGGTATTATGCATACTGATACCTAAGACCGCTACCGGAAAGTAATAAAGGTACCTCGATATAGGTAAGATTGTAAATGCCGGTATTTTACCTAAAAATACATGTGTCGAGTAAAGGTACTGCTATGTTTTCGCTACGTCATGCCGTATATCAACGAATTATATTTAAACGTTCACAGTCCTTTTCCTCACCCCTACTTCCTAGTCGTTAAGGTCGATTTTGGTATAGTTTTTATTTAAAAAAATTTTTTTCATATATATATATATGGATACACAGTGAATACAATATATAACCTTTTTTTATAATTATTTTTTAGACTTGTTTATTTTCTATGAATAAATGTGATTATTTTTTAATATCGTGTTATATCCAAAATTTTGATATGAGTGAGTGGTGAATTTCTTAGCGGATAACCGATTTCACTACTCAATTAAATAAAACATAAGTTTAGGTCCATATTTTTATTAACAGTTCAAGGTCTTACCTTCCAGTTTTCACAACTGCGACACAAGTTAGTGTAGAAAGTTTATTTAAAAATTTTAAGCTCATAATTTGTGATGTCTAATTCAAGAATGTCCTGAACAGTCGATTTAATAGAAGATATAATATTTATTTGTAACAATTCTCTAAAAGTAAGTTGCTTTTTTAGTTTAAACCAAATATTAATAATTTTATAGTCTTTCTTTCACAAATGTCACAGTTGTATGACTGTTAAGTCATTACAAGATACAAACACACATCTATCGTAAAGTATCAGGTCAGAGGTACTACCTACCGGTAGAGAGACCAAAGTGACAGGACACTCGGTTCTCCACTATTCATATTTTCTTACATTTTTTGTGGACGAAAGAAAGCCTGTCCGTCCCTTCATCCCGTCGAAAGTAAAGTCCTCGTTTCACGTCGTCAATATTAAATTATTTTTTAACACGTAAATTTTTAGTAAATTTTGCAGTGATTCTAAAATATACATAACACAAAAGACATACTTAGAAAACGTATAAAAATTTGAACCCAGCGGAATTTGAACCTGTGCCTCTTGAAAACCGCTCAAGCGCTTTTACCGCTAAGCCATGCGTTTAACATCCAGCTGCGTCGAAATTCTTACACGCTTATTACAACTTATCTCTGTAGAGAGATTTTTACAAATTTCTGCTACTCAAAGATACTACGAACAATCGTTTGGCAAGAGAGAATGATATTTATGTGTTTAAATATTTATGTGTTTCTATTTCCTAAGTGTGCGAATAACACTTAAAAAAAAATACATAACATAGTTACTATTTATATCACAGTTAACAATTGTTAACTGTGATATAAATAGTAAAATTAATATGCTCATTAAATGCTGATTAAAAAAAATTAAGTTAAAGCTTAATTATAATTTTTTATAAACCCGCGGTGGTTAACAAATGATGGATAAAAAAAATTAAACCCCTTGATTAAATTAGTTTATGTAACGAGACGACAGGGACGAACACGTCAGGGCTAGTGGTAGTGGGCTGGTCATATTTGTCACAGAACCGATAACGGTTGGGGTATACTGGTTCTGCAATGAAGACCGTGCCTTAGTGACGACATACTCAAAGTGGCTGGCGTCGGTTGGGAGCGATGAGCCCAAGATCGAGCTCAGTGCTTTGACACAGGAGAGGCCTATGTCCAGCAGTGGACGGGGAAGCGCTCATGATGATGATTACTATATTAATATAGTTTTCGTTCGACATGTTCAACCAATATATAATAATACAATTTTATAGATATTTATAAAGTTTGAAAGTAACGCCTTACGTAATGATTATCGATACTTAGTCTTGCCATGAATGTTGTAACACAGAAAAACAACATGTTCTTATTGTACGTAACATTTATATTAATATAAGAATATGTAGTATAAGAACTGAGTACATACATTTTTATGGCACATTTTTATAAATACAGGATTTATAAAAACAAAGAATGGAGAAGGGTAACCATTAAAACAATTATTGAAAGTTTGGTATTTGTAGTATTCATAAAATAAATTAATATCTCGTAATTTAATTCCTAATATAAAATCCCATTGTATGGTGATAGATACAGTTTATGAATCTATTAAATAGTAATGTCACATTGACAGTAAAATTTAGCGCCAAATTACAATAGTTTCGTTATTAAAAGGTCTTCGAAGTTTACTATTGTTTTCATACATAATTCGATTTAAAATAAAATTTGTTTACACTCTAAAGGACAACATGGACTTCAAAATAAAAAGAAAATCTACAAAAACGATCATTACAAGTAGTCTGATTGAATGTTATCCCCATGATTTACAAATGTATAAAATTCCCCCGACTGAAAATATTTCTTTACAATCTTTTGAAACGCTAGCACTAGAAAGACTCACTTTGTTAAGATCCTTAGCCACTGCCACGACTTTAAAAGGTCTCAGAGTGTATTCCCAAGAATGGACAGATTTTGTAATAAGTGATTTAAGGAATCAAGGATTAAAATATTACGCAAAACTTTGCGAAAGATCGGGTTGTGGGACACTTGAAGCTGACTTAGAAGCCAGGAGAAAAGACCACGTAGCTCATTTTATATTGAGATTAGCTTATTGTAGAACTGAGGAGCTACGTCGTTGGTTTATCTCGAGGGAGTTGGAACTATTCAAAATGAGATTCATGACAATGAAATCGGATGCTATAGATTTATTTTTTAAAATAAATAATCTGTGTTACACAAGCATATCAAATGAAGAAAAAGATGAAATCATGAAGTACCTAAGGGAATCAACACATTACCAAAACAATCAGAATATAGAATCATTTAAATTCTACAAAGTTAAATTTTATGAAGTACTGGATTTAGTTAAATCTAGAAAAGTTTATCTTAAAGGTGGCTATGCTTATATACCTCATAAAGACTTTATATCTGTTCTTTCGGCACAATACAGGATGCACTTACGACAATGTTTAGCTGTTGCAAGTCACCATTTAGGAGAGATAGAACAAGACGAAAGACTTGTATCTTTACTTAAAGGATTACATCAGTCATATTCAGGAAATGATTACACTAGTGATGCTAAAATAGTAATACCAATTGAAAGTATAGATTCCCTTTCTATAAAATCTTTTCCTTTGTGTATGAAACAACTACATGAACAGCTACGCTTAGCACATCATCTTAAGCATGGAGGACGATTACAGTATGGCCTCTTTATTAAAGGAATAGGTGTAACACTTGAAGATTCTCTTAGATTTTGGAGGGAAGAATTTACCAAAATGATGGAAATAGATAAATTTGAAAAACAGTATGCATACAATATCAGATATAATTATGGTAAAGAAGGCAGTAAGAAAAATTACACACCTTTCAATTGTTTAAAAATAATAAACACTAATGTGGGCCCTGGAGAGTGCCATGGCTGTCCTTTCAGACACTGTGATAATGGGATCTTGAAAAATAAACTGAAAGGATATGGATATGAAGGTCAAGGTAACAAAAACACTTATTATATAATTCAATTTATTTTTATTTATTTCTCTTACATTAATTAATTTGCATATTTTACAGCTGTCAATGATATAGTGGACATGGCTAAAAAAGGACACTACCAAATAGCTTGCAGTAAATATTTTGATGCAGTGCACAATACAGATTTTGGGCTGGGCATTAATCATCCAAATCAGTTCTTTGAAGAGAGTCAGAAAATTATAAGAGGTGATATTAAAGTTGAACCTAAGGAAGAACAATCCACTGGTACTTCTGTAGTAAAAAAAGAACTTGATGGTTTTGAAGACATGGATTATGATGAAATTGCAGAGTGGAAAGAATAATTGTAAACCAATTAAAAAAATATTTTCACTATAAATATATATAATTTGTCTATTTTCTTTTTATATACATAGCTTTTTTAGTCATTCGACCACAGTATAAACCAAATATAAAAACTAAACCTACAATTGAAATGCCTACAACTAAAAAGTACTTCTTAGAAGGTGAAACTGATATCTCATCGTACATATCACCAAGATTCTCTATCACATTTACCTGAAATCAAATCAATATAAAAATTAAGTATAATCAAAATTATTCATGTTCTTTTGTAAGAAAATTAGTATTTCAAATGAATATGATATGAGACTGTGTCTGACTGTAAGCGCGATTGGTTGTGGGTTCCATGCCCACTCGGCGGATTGTTTAAAAAATGGCAAAAAAAAATTAATTTCTTTTTAGTACAAAGACAGCGCCGCCTCGAATTCCTCCATGAAATTCTCGATTTTGGGCGTAAAATGGAAATCGAAGGGTCTTGACATAAGGTTCTCGCAGGATTCCATGCTATGCGGGAAAAAGTGTGTAGCTGATATCCAATATCAGCATTTTTACTGGAAACTCATAATATTAAGTAACCTACTTACTGATGCCACATATCGATACATCTCAAGTCGGCTTGATAGTTCTTTTTGACATTCTGTTTCGAGTTTGCGGTTGCTGTCATTAAGAATTATCTTCAAACATTTCAATACTGAAATATAACAGATTCTGTTAACAAAAAGTGGTCACTATAAATTTAAAAAAGCCCATTTATGTGGACACCGAATGTGTCAATATATTGCCATTTTGCCTCCTGACATAATGTTAGGTAACTACCGTGAAGATATTGAGGTTTAGGCCGCACATTAAATGTGTCACTCTTGTATTATTATTATACCGACAATAAACGATAGATGTAATGTTTGTTTAAATTTTCTTATATATCTGTATATATTATATCTCTCACACAATTTGGTATATGTGTCTAGATGAAAAAGACAATTACTACAATTTTTTTCATATATGTCATCTAGTACCTTACTTCTATAAATAAATAACTAATAAAATCTTACGTCGTCCGGCTCCATGTTCCAAACCATTGCAATACTTCAATAAGTCCAAGGCGCATGCGCGTTCCAAGAGCGGATCAGCCTCGATATCCACTTCCGTCTCTTCTATTATCTGTACTACTTCTCTAGCACATTCAGCCGAAACAATTTTGTGATTCAATAGTGCGTTTTTCAGGCATTCCTCTACCTACATGATGACATGACATGACATTTAATGTTTCTTTTTTACATCTACAGTAGACTCAATTAACTGGACTTATTCTTGTATGAGTAATGCAAGTTGATGTGAAGATATAGAATTATATGATCGGGGGGGGGTTGATAATCTGGATAATCCGAACTGAGAGCCGGATAATCGAGTTATTACTGTATTTTAATTAATAGATCTTTATTAAAACGAAAATTATATGCCTTTAATTTTCAATAATATATAGCATACTAGAAAAAAATGTTTTGTAATTATCTGAGGTAAATTATTTATAGTAATATAATATTATGCACTTATATTGTAAACGTAAATGGCGTCGTAGTAACAATTTCTATAAGTTATCATTTGTCAGTTATTAATATAGTAAAGAATATTTTTATATCTCGATTAATGACCTTAAAAATAAAAATCATCAATGACCATCGTGGAGGAGTGAGACAGCATGTTATAACAAACGCATTTAGGTGTGGGTGCCATCCCCACTCATAAAAACCATTATATTTAACTTATTTTCATTTCTCCACTGTGATAAAACAAAGCGCGGCGTTAAGTTGCGCCACTCATCACACGATAAATTGGATTCGGATTCGGGCAAAAATTGGAGAATATTGACGCTAGGTTCTCTCTAACTACGTACGTTACTGCTACGAGGCAAAAAGCGAGAAACCAAAAAAAAAACCTTAATGTTGAAATTTCAAACCTGTCCGTCTGAATTAGTAACAGAATCATTTGGCACGGCGCATATTGTTTGAATTTCGGCCTTGCACAGTTTTCCTAAGAGCGGGTCAAGACGATAATTCAAGGCCTGCTCTTTCAAAACATTCGCCAACTGATTTTCACAAGTTTTCTCCAGTTTGGACTCTCTGAATTTGTCTTTTAGGCAATACAGCATTTTGCCTTGGAGTTCTACATCTTGAGGTTCATTAACTAAAAAATACAACAAATATAATTTCAAATATTATCTATAACGAAGAAATCGACGTGTGGGTTATGCGCTGGACTAAATATACATAAATATCAGCTTCACGATTTTTCCCGTATAGCAGGGTACTGAGAGAGAAACCTAGTGTCAAGACACTCTGTTCTCCACTTTTCGCCCGTGTTGAGGCGCAAAACTCAACGCCGCGCTATGTATATCAACAACAGAGTGAAAAACGAAAATAATTTAAATATAATCACTAATCCAAGTGGGGATCGAACACACAACGAATCGCGTTCGCATTCAGACGCTGTATACTAGCACTGTGCCATAACGGCCTCTACACAAAAACGAGTACGGGTAACGACTTGTTGCTTTACGCAATGTCTTTAAGATGAAATGCGTGAAATTATTTATTGTAAAAATTTTTGCTCACCAATTACATTCATACAAAACTTTTTGATATCTCCTTTACAAGCATATTGCAAGTTGTTATTGAGGCGATAGTCCAAATGTTGCTCTATCATTCTATTGACAACTACAATTTTGCAGGTGTTACTGAAGTCGTCTTCCTGACGATGTGCCTATAAAACGAGTTATTTAAATATTTTATATTCTTTTTAATGTTTCAATTAAATGAAATGTAAAATGAGATTAATTTAATTCAAATATATACTTTTAAGCAATCTAAGAGCACTGTAGGTTCAGTTTTGGGGCAATACAAATCTATCATGTCACTGCAGCTTGTTATCAGATGATAATCAATACCATTGTCTGAAAACTCTTGTTTCCTCAAGACAAATAAAGCTTTTTTACAGTTTCCGCTTAATTTTCCTTTAGCCGTTTGAAGACATTCCAAGGCCGCTGATTCCCCATGAGGCACTGCCGGGCAAAAATCTAACAAATCTTTCTTACATGCCTCTTTAAGGTCAGGGTCCAAGTCAATGTTTTCTTTTTGTTGAAACAGTTGACTTCTAAGCTGTTGACGACACTCTTTGTATATTGTGTGTTTTCTTCTAGAAATTGTATCATTTCTTATTATCTCACTCAAACACATGACAACTTGTACTTTTGTTTGAGCCTTTGGGCAGAATCTTACAACATATGACTTGCAAGCATTTTTGAATTTTCTTGTAAATCTATAATTTTTAAGTGAGATTAATTGTTCATGTTCAATTGCAGCTCTACATTTTACATTAGCTTTGACTTCTGCATCATTCTTATGCGCTATTAGGCAGTCTAATATATCGTCTTCATCCTTTTTGCTTCTTAATTGAGAAATGCATAATTTTTCTATAGGAACTCTGCAATTAGCACTTATAATAACATTTAGTTCTATATGATCACTTTGAGTTTCAGTAAAATTTGAGACAACCTCTTTACATTTTGGTGACAACTCTTTTATTTTGTTTTGCAAGCACATTATTTCTTCACCTTTACCAGTATTTTCAAAACAAACATTGGTCAAATCATCCATACAAGTATCTGCTATTTCAGGAAGCAAATCCACACTTACTGCTCGTTGTCTCATTACTTTCCGTACCTGCTGCTCACAGGCTGGCTTAAGTACACCTCTCAGTTCTGAATTATATGCATAGTTATATAAACAAGGCAGTATTAAGGGATCTTTTTCAGATAGATGCTCATTAATATCAGCCCATTGCAATTTTGCTTTACATTGTGTAACTGCATCAAATTTACAAGCCTTATATAGCTGAGGATCAAGTTTGAAATCTCTTGAAATGAAGAATTGTATTTGTAACAATGCAGTTTCACAATCTATTGTCATTAGCGTTGTGCCTAACTTCTCCATAAGGCAGGACATAACTCTACCATTTCCCCCGTTAACTTCCCGGCAAGCTCTGTCTACAACTGGTTTGCAAGCTTTTCTTAGGATAGGATCGACTCGCCAGTCTTCACCAGGATCAGCTTCTTGTACCAATATTTCTAAGGATCTCTGGCAGGGTAAGCTAATTCTTTTATCTTTTCTCTTGCGTGGTCTGGCATGTTCCATAAGACAATGTATGGTGCGCCCCCCAGATTCAATCCCTCTACATAATATTGTAATATCGTTAGCACAATTTTGCATTAGCTCTGGAGATAATCTATAATCATCCATAAGCATTTTTCTATGGTCAATCATTTCTGCCATACATTCTGGAGAAATATTTGTGCTTTCTACTCGTGAAATATTTTCTAGACACAGTAAAATTTGTGCAAGTCTTACATCTTTATCATCAACAACACCTTTTCTACAATGATATTTGCGAATATCTTCTTTACAAGATTTTACTAAGCCCTTGCTCATTTTATAGTTCATTATCATATTTCTTTGAATGTAAAACAACTGGTCTTGACATTGTTTTGTCATACCTGTAATCAAAAATGAATTAATGAACATTAGAAAGAAAGAAAATAAATGTCAATTATTATTCAAACACCATACAAGTGATGCATAAGGTATGCAAAGGTAATATAGAGATAAGACACAACATTAATGATAATTTCTCTGTATTACATACCTAAACAAAAGAAGAAGAGAATAGAAGTTTTCAGGTAACCTAAAGGAGTAGGCTGTAGAAAATTAAGTATAGGATAGAGTTTGAAAAACAAACAAATAATAATGTTATTTTTAATATTTTTTAAGTGTTATTCACACAAACTGTTTTCAAGAGGTGCAGGTTCAAATCCCCTGCATTAAAATTTTTATATGTTTTCTAAATATATGTTTTTAATAAGGTTATTCCACTTAATATTAGGTCTCTACCTTATAACTATTTAGAGACATTGCA
Organism: Podotricha telesiphe; assembly: GCA_038994665.1. Classification (NCBI taxonomy): domain Eukaryota; kingdom Metazoa; phylum Arthropoda; class Insecta; order Lepidoptera; family Nymphalidae; genus Podotricha; species Podotricha telesiphe. The sequence goes on from JAOYRR010000035.1 coordinate 586,202, forward strand.
CAAGTCCTGCCAATTGAATATTGCATTTTACCTTCCAAGACTGAGAAGATATATATGACAAAATGTTTTTTTTAAATATTAACTAAAATATCTGATTTATTAACAATTAACATAACCAAAAATAGAAAGATTTACCATTTTCATATTTATGTCTCACAAGACACTTGTACATTAACAATGAATCTGGTACTTCATCTGGGCAGAAATTTTTCTGATCAATATTACAAGCAGCAAATATAAGTTTATCTATCTGTATAGTGGTATATTTCATCTCCTTCAATGCTACAATTCCAGCTTGGCATTCTGGCCTTAATTTATCTCCAAGACTTTGAAGACATTTCATTGTAAAAGTCTGAGAAAGACTTTTAGGATCTGATGGAATTCTACCACAACTGTGTGCTTCTACATCATCTAAACAGTTCTTTAAAAAATTTCCTGTTATCTGCCAATCATTAAATATCAATGATTCTAATTGATTTATTCTTTTTTGACATATTTTATTCTTTAAAATTGGTTTATGTTTTAGTATACAGTCAAGCGAGTTTGAACTTGGACTTAGACAATCGGAAATTAGGGTTTCTTCTTGACATGCTCCTTTTAATTTGTATTCTATATAATTATTATCAAGTAATTTATTTTGGAGTGTCCATATTTTATGTTGACATAAAAAGGGAACCTGAGTTTTATTATTATGAGTTATATTCAAAACACAAGACAAGATATCAAAATCATCATCTAACTGAACACATTGTCTCTCAAAGACAGCACAACCTTTTAAATCCACTGTATATCTTTCTACATCTGATTTGGCACCATCTATGCCTTGAAATCCATTTGCATAGCTTGTTACAAAATTGAGGACATAGCAAATAACTAATAAAGTTTTTATATTATTATACATTTTAATTCACCGGTTAACTGATAATTAACAATTTAGCTATCATTGAAATATCACTTGTGTTTCAAACACATAAAATATGATAGTTTAATAATCAAGATTTGCAACATATCTTTTTTTTATTAATAACTAAAAAACCATCATATTTTTTTTTCAAAAACAAATATGCAGACACAAGTTGTCAACAACAATAAAGTACAGATAATATTTCAATGGCTATAAACTCTTTAGTGATGTCAAAATACTCATTATATGAAATTATGAACTGACTATTATTTAATATCGATTTCATTAATTTCACATTAAACTTTATTAGATTACTTATTTTAACTTCAATCACTTTTAATGTCGGCAAAGTGATTATATTCGTTTTTAATTAAGATAACCTAATATTACAGAATTGTTAACTATTTTACTAGCAATTTAGTTATATAAACAAAATCATTTGATGAATCAGTTAATAGAATAACTGTTAGTTGTAATTTATAATTCGAAAATAGTGATGACATATATAACTATTGTATATAAACATTATAACATTGCATAGCAAGGTAAACAGAGATCAACTCATTAATTAATTATACATATAGAAATTATATATGAATAATTTAACATCATCATAATTGGCAGGTCGTATTTCTTTTTATGTATTTTGAATTTTTGAATTGAAAATTTATACGTATGGTTGCACGATTGCTCAACGAAATTGTGTGTCAAGTGACGACCATTTAATCTTCTTACATAATTAAAAATGTGTGAATAACACTTTAAAACTGTTAAAAATATTTAATAAAAGCATTCTCTCTGGCTAAACTATCGTTCGTCGAATAATTTTTGGATAGCAGAATTTTTTAAAATCTCTGTATAGATACTAGCAACAACAAATATTTTATGAAATGATGATAAGAATTTCGATTTAGGATGCAGAATGTATGGCGGTTAGCGGTCAAATCGCTTGGACGGTTTCAAGAGTCCCGCTGCGTGCCAAATGTTTTTCTTACATGTTCTAAGGAAACCTAAAAAATAGTGGAAAATATCGTTGTTGAGGGTGTTTATCACACCCAGTCAATAAATAATGAATGAAATGCACTGAATTGTTTGTACAATTATGAGTATTTAATATTTTTGTATAAAACACACTAAATTAAAACTGGCTTATTCAAGTCGATTACTAAACTTTTTCAGATAGTAAAATACATCCCTAGTGAAAAAAGTTTAGTGAGTCTGTGTTTGTATGTAGTATTAAGATTTTATTCGTCTTTTTGTCAAGTTTATGTTGCTTATAAATTGTAATAATTACTGCAGACTTCAATTCTTTTGTATTTAGTTAAATTTATTTAAAGCTTAAAGTTTATATTTTATTCAAGTAATTATGGAGGGATTTATCGAAGTGAATGAAATATCAGATTTTGTTTCATATATAAAAAGTGTAAGTGTTAAAAGTTGACGTGTTATGCGGCAAAATCTACAAAATATATTTTACTATATATATTTTGTGTTTTACTAAAAGTACTATTGAAAAATAACGTTATTGAGTATATTAAGCTATAACTAGAATGTCCTAAAGATATTTATAACATTAGGCATTTGATTTTTATTTGTTTATGAATATAACTTCATTTATGTAAGTGTGCACTATTAACTGTTAATTGTTGGATACGTAAAAAACCAGGAAATTTAATTTATATGTAAAAATTAATAATATTTTGTTTTTCTTACACAAGTGTATTTTTTTTAGATTGAATGGAGAGACCCATGGTTAATCGCTCTTTTATCATTTCATGTTCTTGTTACCTTTACCTGTTTGTCTACAAGAAACTATAGCAACTTTCAAATTATTCTATTTATTGCATTATGTAAGTATTTTCTCCATTATTTTATTATTTTAAATATTTGTAAATATTTTTTTGTTTTCATCATATAGGTACCAAATAAAGTAAAAGTATATTCAATTAATAATTGACTGAGAATATAAATAAATCTGTATTATAAATATAACATAATTGCAAAAATGGTAAAGGATGTCCCTTTTTTAATTTAGATACATTAATATGTAATTAATTATGTTTCATTCCAGCTCATTTATGTATTTATAAATTGCTCTTGCTTCTTCTTGCTTCTACATATTATACATTTATGAAAAGAAAAATCTATAAAAATCTTTTAAAATAATATTTCTATAATGATTATTAGCATTAGAAAAAGTATTATTGTGTGTTCTTGTAATTTGAGTTTCACTTTGAGAGGTGACACACCAGTCACCAGTATATTTTCACATAGGATGTTCTACTCAAGAGTATCTGTTTGAATAGTATTGTTATACTATACAACAAAAGTTATAAATATTTAAAATAATATTAACTTGCAATATACACATTCTTTTGACATTTGTAAGTAAAGGTCCAAGGTAAAATGTAAACTACTCATTTAAAATGACAATTATATTCTTAAGTTTTTGTAAATGACTTAAATTATACACAGAAATGAAAAGCTATTTCTTAGTGTCATATGTCATAAATTATTAGAATAATTTTCTTTTTAATTAATTAATTAATTAATATACAATAAATAAAAATTCAACCACATTGAGCTAGAAATACTTGACTGTTACCTTGTCAGCATTTTACCAATGTGTGAAATAATTGATATAAAGTAAATATATCTATATATATATATAAAATACAGCTGTCAACAATTAATCATGCTTATGATATTATTTATAATCTGATTATGGATTTGTATGATTATTTTTATTATTTACTAATGATCAATGACCTCTTTTGATAATTATTCTACATTTTGTTACACTTATGAGTGTCAAGGAGAATATTATTGATCAATATACTCTACAGTCGAAGTGGCTGCTGCCACTTTGATTCTGGTTGTGTGGTTATTGGTTTTGTTGGTTGGAGTGCTTTTACTATATTGGTTTAATAAGTAAATCAGTGTATAAAAAACAGGTTGATTTAAAACATGTAAAAACATGTTTTATAACCTGGGTTTTTATTATATAAATATTCATTATTTTTGTGTGAGTGATTTTCTGACAGGGAAATTGATTTTTGTGTTAATACACATACATTACATTATATATACTAATTAATTCTTTCGACTTTGATTCTGTCTTAAAACATATATTTATTCTTTGACACTATATTTTGTTGCACCTAAAGTCTATTGACATTTAATTATAAATTGAATAAGTACAAAAAAAGATTGACAGGTGACCAATATTAGGTTTAATTACCACGAAACCTTTACATATAAGGTATGAGTCAGGCTTAAATAGTAGAACCTTGGAAGACATTACTTTTAATTTAGATTGGTGTTGACCTACTATTAAGATATTTTACACATAGTATATAAATATAAAAAATATATATAATGTAATACATTTTTAGAAAATGTATTTTTTAACTTAGCGGGAACTATTAGCCGCGCTTCTTGGAAAACGTCTGTGCAATATTTAATAAATAACATTCTCTCTTGTCCAATGATTTTATTGTTAGAAATATTGGTTGGGTAGCAGAAATTTGTTAAAATTTGTCTAGAGATGTTATAACAACAAATTTAAGTTGTAACAAACGTATAAGTTTCGGTGTACCTGGATAGAACGTATCGCTTAACGGTCAGAGCGTTTGGACGGTTTCCAAGTGGCGCGGGTTCGAGTCCGAGTTCGAGACATTCATGTTTTTATACGTTTTTCTAAAAATATTTTTAATATTCTAAGTGCATGAATAATATTTTAAAATTTTTGAAATGAATAATTATTCTTATGGTATGTATATGACGTAATGTAACGAAGATAAAAATCATAGACGTCGTTTTTTGTTTTTATGAACGAAGCAAGTTTGTGTGTTTATTAATAAGAAAACTACTATTATTCTATAGATACTACCAGACCAGATAATAATAAAAATACCAGATAATACCAGATACATTCAGTTCCGCAATATATAATATTTAAACATTTTTTTTTCAGTACTCCTCGTTTATTTTTCTGAAAGCATAAACGAAGTCGCCGCCAGGAACTGGAGCCTGTTTTCAAGGCAACAGTACTTCGATAGCAAGGGTCTATTTATATCGGTGGTCTTTTGCATACCTATCCTGTTAAACTGTATGATAATGGTGGTAAGTATTATTTCTTATTTATTTCATTGATTAATTTTCCGATGTTATATTACTATTTACTTAAACCTATTTTAAAATTTTGAATTCAATTAAAAATCTAAATAATATGTTTAATCTAGCGATACATACATAAAGTCTTATAAATTTCATTAATACGTGAAGCAAACAAAAGCTTTGTGCAACATTTTTAATAAAATTACGCGGACGGAGGTGTATGAAATTTGGCACAGTTACAGTTTATATAGAGAAAGAATGTAGAATGCTAATTTTTTTTTAAAAATAATTAATGAAAAATTTATCAAATAAAAAAAAACACATTAACACACGCTACCATATGTTTGACATACATGTTAATAAGGTTAGGTGTTGTTTGCGGGTCCACGAGAGACTAGTTCTCTAGTTCACTTATAACACATTCATTCTTTAACATAATGACTACTGAACGTTTACAATTACCAGAAATCCGTAAATATGAATGCCAATTTATGAAAAGACGCCATATTGTTTTATAGTGAAAACCGTTGATATTTAGATTGATCTCTTGTGTTGATTGAAAAATGTGGCGATTATGTTAAGTACATTGACGGAAGAGTGGAGATACTTTTGTTTATTTTGCAAAATATAAGTAATAGAATTCAAAAGTATTTAAGTTTATATAAACTTAAAGTCGATTACTTTATTACTTATATTATAATGCTGAAGAGTTTGTTTGTTTGATTGAACGCGCTAATCTAAGAAACTAAAGTTCCGAATTCAAAAAATATTTTTGTGTTGGATAGTCCGTTAACGAGATTATAGGCTAGTTATAATCACGCTGCGTTCAATATGAGCGAAGCAGCAATGAAAAATATCGCAAAAACGGGTAAAATATTACTTATGACAGGTTAAACGGTTCAAGTAACGTGAAATCATGTATAATAGAATTGTTCCCCTCTAAAATCTATAAAATAAAGTCAGCGACAGCATATGTCTGTCTATCTTTTAAGGACGACTCAGTATAACCTTTTTATGGTAATGAAATTTGTTCTAAAACGATGCATTATTTGCGAAGGTGTTTTTATTATAATCATGTATTTATTATAATTTTATTATAATCATTATATTGATCCTTATTCAAATAAATACGTTATTGATGACAAGTATTTAATTTGAACCAAAATCGCCCTTAAAACCATTTCATTTCAATTAATATTTTAGGATATATCATAGTTTGAAAATAACTCCGCAAAAAAGTTATGGTCAAGCATATTATGTAAGGCGAGGGTTGATGATACTGATTACACCAAACATATCTAAATTACTTAAAAGACTAATATTTTTGAAATAATGAAATATTAAAAAAGCTACTATTTTGCTGAGTTATTTCTATAAATGAACACGGGTTAATTTTATAACATTTCTCTGTCTGTCGTTTGTCAGTGTTTGGATACGCATCAAACCAACACTGCTCAATTAAGTTCAATAGTTGATAAAATATGCATAGTGCTTATTTTGAATTCAAATTATTATATAGTCTGTATTTGAATAAAATCGATCAACTTTATCATACAAAAAAAAACATTGTTGAACATATTTTAAGAAAGCGTATAAAAATTGGAACGCAGCGGGATTCGAACCCTCTTGAACGGTTTCCAAGAGACGCTGGCTCGAATCCCGCTGCGTTAAAATTTAATGTTCTAAAAATATGTTTTTCAATTTCGTAAGTGTGTGATTAACACTTTAAAAAATATTTAAAATCATTATTAAGTTCCGTCATTAACGCGAACGAAGTCGCGTGAGCCAGTAACTTATATACATATTAGGCTTTTAAATGTTGGGAAACAATGTTATAAAATAATTCAATATCGTAGACATAACAATGGTCCGATGATTATGCGTTATCATGCTATGCATTCTTAGATTATATACAGACGTCCTAATTATAACAGTTTTAACATTAATGTTAATACAATGAGGTTTTAATGCTGTGGAAAAAATTATGAAATACAATAATTATAAATTCAAGTATCGTTTTTTTTTAATTGCGCTTAAAAAAGTATATAAAACAACAATCTTATCATATGTAAGCTATTTATATACGTATATACGTTTAATTGGCTTTGTAATATTGGTTTAAAAACAATTGCATATTGTTTATTGCTATATATTGTTTTTTTTTGTACTATAAGGATGTCCCCATTCTTCACTTCTTCAGAAAAATTATGAATTACCCCGTTCTCCGCTTTCCGTCCAAGTTTTGATATTGCGTGATGAGTGGCGGAATTCAACACCGCGCTTTGTCTAGCACCAGAGGAAAGAAATGAAAAAAATTTAAACATAATCATTCCTCTTAGTTTGGATCGAACCCACAACCAATCGTGTTTGCAGTCAGTTGCCTTACCACTACGCCACGATGGCCTTAATTTAACATAGTCACATATTAATAATTAACAATTAAATTACAAAATTTATTCTATAATATTATCATATAAATTTAAACATGCTTTGTTTTTAGATTTATAATCAAACATTTTAATTTAACTAATTTAAGATAAAAAGTTTAAGTCGAATGCATATTCGAGTCGAGTCGAGTGTTCTTAATAATTATTATTGGGTAGTAAAAATCTCTATTACTGCGTATAATTAGCATTTCGACATTTTAGTTATATAGTGTTTATACTAATTTTAGGCCATCCTGGCGCATTGGAATAGCGTCTAACTATAAACGCGATAGAATGTGGGTTTGATTCCCATTTGGGGGAATGATTGTATTTCAAATAATTTTATTTCTCCGCCGTGGTACCTAAGGCAAAGCGCTTTGTTGAGTGCCGGTACTCAACACGCATTCGCATTGATTGCTGGAGGAAAGTTGAGAGCGCAGTGTCTCGACACTAAGTTCTCGTTGACTAACTCTGCTATGCGGGAAAAAAGTTAAAATGCTTAAAAAACACTATATTACCAAAGACGAAGAAAAATTATAATACAACGATGACCGTATTATGTCATACCTTTGTCTCTTGGTTTACATTATAACCGTTTATTTTTTTTAATGTTTTTTTTACATAAATAATAAATTATTTTAGAATTACGCTATAACGCAGTTAGCACGTGTTTGACAAAACTTTTTTGTTGAGGGTAAAATTTTTACTTGCGGAATATTTATAACATAGGTATATCACCTCGGTCTCGCTTAGCCTCCATAACTAATTGTAACAATAGATAGAAAAGTGAAAAACTAGGTAATTTATAATTATTTTTTTCTTATTTTTCAGGGATCATGGTTATACCAGTCAACACAATTAATGACAAACCTCAAGAAGGCTCAACTCCGACAGCGTTACAAAGAGCTAAAGCACAAAGAACAACAGTTACACGAGAAATCTGAGTAAGCGAAGCTAATCAATGGCTTTAGAATGACACAAAAGGTAATATTTTACTTAAAATAAGACTATGTTGATTAAACCCCACTTACTACTTATTTTATGTATCGATAGAATGAAAGAAAGTGACCATGGTGTATTTAATTTAATATTCAGTCGTTTTAAATAGGCTATAGGTACTTTTTTATATTTTACTATATCCCAATATTTAGTAAGCGCATTGTATGTTGATTGGACATATATCTAGGCTTTCCGGAAATTTCGATGAGTGGACGAGTGACTGACTGGACACGAGACACCTTTGTCGCCCGCCCATGTCTACGAATCGGTACTGCGACGTCTATTGTAGCTAGCTTCAGTGCATTCAACTTAAAACGCGCTTACTTATACAATATTTGAAGTCCTTTTTGTTACAATTAAACTTGTATAATATTAGTGACAATGAATGTTAAAAAAAATTTAGTTTCTATTTCCTTATAAGCTGGCTTAACTAATTAAAAAAAAATCTTGATCTTGCCTTTTCTATGATGACTATATTATTTGTATATCATTACTTAACAAGCGACTCATAAAGTACGCCATATTGTCAATTATAGCTAACGGCCATAATAATATGTGCAATATTTATATATTATATAGTACTAAGTATAATTTGTAGGTTAAATGTGAAAGGGAAAATGGCTTTTGTTTTTTTTTTATAATAATCTGTAATAATAATTAGAAGTTGACGAGGAAATACAAAAATGTATGGATAATTTTATTTAATACCAAAATATGAGTGATTAAAATTCCAATTGATCATAATATCGATTATCAAATTATACTTTTCATTCGAACATTTTACGTAACTATTAAACTAAAACAAGCTAGTATTCTCTACTCATACAGTATTTATTCTGTTCGCAACGTATGTTTTCTATGACGAAACTCTTGTAACAAACACTATTTGCAAACATATGGCAATTTTAATGTAGGTTGAATCGACATATAACTCAGTCAGCCTTATTACAACAAACCCTTATACGATCGCCATTCAAGTAGTACCTATAAAAGTAGTTTTATTTTATACATATATATATATATATATAACGTTTTATAATGAAATATTTAAATAAAGACCTCCCCGACATCATTGTTGTGCAAATCAAAAATATTCGCTTTAATACCGGTTTGTTTTACATATTAATTTGAAGCGCTTGCTTGACGTAAATGATCAATGTGTTTATTTTTTGGGTATCGGTAAATAACTTTGTTTAAAATCTCGGTAAATTTCCTAAAATATCCCGGGTCATTGTACAACGCACTTACTTTAAATAATAATAAAAAAATGAACATATCTTTCTTTGAACTATATATTTATTCTATGTTTTTTTTTCAAATTCATATTAATATTTTAATATTTGTTATCTGCTTCCATTTTATTACTCCTTTCTTTTTTTTAAGCTGTATAAAGGGCATCAACCAAAAACCAATTTTTTCAGTTATTGTCCGTGCTCGGTTAATGCGATACGGTCGTTGATCGCAGTGTAAATTAAGTTGAACTAAGCACTCATAATTACTTATTAAGCATATTAATTTGTGGATATGACGATATGCTAAAATGTATTCTTTCATATATATTATAATAGTGTCGTAATACTATTTTAATTAATCCTACAATTACGGTCATATATTGCTGCTATGGGTTTAATCTATACTAGATTTTTTTTCATAATTGCTTTTAGCTAATCGTAGTTATAAAAGTAATTGTTACAAACCACTTTAAAATATTCTACGCACAAAAAGATTCGAGTGTTTTATTATTTTATGAGAACCTTACTACATATAAATTTACTACATATAAATTGCTTGTATATAAATTGCTTTTACTTTATATTTTTTGTTATTAAACATATCTTATATATTATATGTATTATTCGTTTTATTCAATTACATGAAAGCTCAATATTTAGTTTCAAAATTGTTTAAATTTACGTTATTCGTCTATTGTGTACGATCGCTTCGTTTCTTTAGAGCCTGGTACTTAAGTTTTATATTTTTGTATCGTTCGATAAGTTTATTTAAAAATGTAATTTTTATAATTCATAATGTATGAGGATAGCTACACACAATTAGTTACTTTTTAAGTGAGTTTTATTATTTTATTTCAAAATTTTCAGGAAATAATAATTATCTTATTTTAAACAAAAATCCAGGTAAATCTTTTATTTCTAACTAATTTATATTTTTATATTTTTAACGTGTTATCCACACACTTAAGATATGAAAGAAATTAATACAAAAAATTGAACCCAGCAGACCGCGGCTCTTTAAAACCGCCCAAGCGCTCACACCGCTAGGCCCGTATGGCTTAGCTAACTAGCTAACAACAAAAAAATTTGTTATAAGCTCATAAAAATTAGGACGTAGCCGGATGAAGAACGTACGACTTAGCGGGCAGAGCGCTTAGATGGTTTCCACGAGGCGAGGGTTTCAATTGTAACAATTTCTAATGTTTTTTTTTTAATTTATATTTTAAAATTGCTTTGAACAAGCACATACTTATTATTATGAATAATATGTTTAAGTTTAAAACCCTTTTATGCAATTTGAAATAGCACATTTAATATACGCTTCTGATCATCGTATCCTATGATCATGATAAACAAGTACATATATATGAAACAAAGCTTTGATGAAACAAAATTTAATACTAAACGAATAGTGTGTAACTTTCTAAATACGTATTTTAGTCGAAATTGGTGATATTTTATTAAAAACAAAAAGTAATTTAGTATAATAAAATATAATTTTTTTAATATGTTTAGTAAGCTAGAGAGCTATTTTTAAGATTAATTTATCAAGACCACAATGTAATATTATTATTATTATTCAAAACATTCTGTATTTGTAATTGTGCACATTACTTTTTGTATTCATAAATATATAGTGCCATAACTATTTGACGTTATTTCCTTTATATATAAATTACCATCTCATATTAAATAAAGAATAATCAAACTGTTTCAAACAAAAGAAAAATTATAACTGGAACATTTTGAATCTGTGGTTGATTGCATTCCGAATTGAAAAATAGCCGAAATGAAAAGATCGATTTGTCATTGTCATTGTCAAGAGTGAAGCTACTACAGTATGCAGTTTAAGTTAGACTTTAGGGGATGTGTAGAAACTAAAAGAATTTTATTCCTTTTAATTTTTACCCAAAGCAATTTCCAATTTTTTTTATTTTTTAATAAAGTCACAATACACAAGTATAGTAGTAAGTATTGTTTGTTTATTATAGCGGCCATTGTATTCTTCACAAATGTGTAAAAATAAAAAAGAAGGCCAAGGATGCTAATAGACCATGACTGTTCTGTTAAAACATTTTTCTTTATTGTTCCAGTTACTTATTTTTAAAGTAAAATAAAACACCCTAAGTTTATTTCGCAATAGATGCATTTGTGTATTAATATTATGTAATGTAACATGCTTGTTTTACGTAAAGAACGTATTTCATATGAAATATATATTTAAAAAATCTTATTATAAAAGAATCGTAATTTACACTCTAGTTTAGTATTTAGGATGCTAGAACTCACCAATACATCATAAAATATAGTTCTAATCCAGTAGTTGTTGTTGTTTTCAATGTGAAGTGACCTTTTATTGTTATTTAAAAATGGGAATATAAATAAAGTGTAAAAAGTATTCAATTAATGCATTATTAACTGGTGGACATATGTTAATAAGTCACTTTGACATTGAATATCGATATACTAGTATTATACCTACCGATATTGCGTCTGCTTTACAGACGATATGAAACGTCCATTCTTCAAAATAATGTGGATGAGATTATGTGATGAATATTGTGACACGCCGTGGACATTGAATGATGAAAATGGTGAATCTCAATTGGTCGAATATTATATACATACATACTAAATTTAACTAAAAATATATCATATACCAATTTTCCATAAAAACTCTTACATCCTGTTTTGTTACCATACGAGTTCAATTTCAAAATCTTTATAGTACCTAAATATTGCATATCAAGTTGCAGCGCGATCCGTCCAGTGTGAGAACTTGCGTGTATCAGTGTGTATGAGATAGATGTATATCTTTTTCTTACAAAATACAACAATCATTACAATTTGGTTTTATGGGACAATTTTGCTATTTATTTATCATAGAGATGCTGACAAAGTGTTGCTAGAATAAATATATGTTCAACTATGTATGTAGTACTGTCGTACCTACATACCGTATGTTAGTACATACGGTATGTAGGCGATGTGTATGTCACCTTATAAGGACGATTTTATTAATAATTAAATTATCATCCCACTTTTTGGGTGGCAGTAAAATAAATATTTCATATAATAAACAGCTAATTGAGATTCACTACTAACGATTACATTTGTGAGAAGCGATATTTTCTTGTCATTAGCTTGTTATGTTAATTTTTATTATTATTAATTATTATGATTTTAAACAAATTTATTAATGTCAAAAATAAACAAAACAAAGCAATTTTAAAACTAACTAAACTAAATATTTTTACAGTGTTAATCACACGCTTAAGAAATATGTACGCTTTTTAAAAATATTTTTTTAACTAAACTAACATTAAATTAATAATTTTTTTCTTTAAATGATGTAAATTATACTAATTACTTATGTCAAAATAAATACATGTAATCTTTTTGCAATTTTGATTGTATATTAAATGTTCTTTATAAAGAAGCATTGTTTAAAATATAAATTCAGCAGGATATGCCTTTTATTTACGATACACATGTGTAAAATATAGTATTTTTAATATAAATGATAATATTAGTTTCTTTTCTTTTTATTAATTCGATGCAAAATATTGTATTATATTTTTGCTATTATTTCATCATCACATTTGCTGTACATGTAGGTATATGTGTTATGGAGGATCTGTGAGTAATTTCAGTTGACTCATTTTAGTGTAAAGTTAAATGCCTAAGTGTAAGATAATCTATTTTTGTCGAGATGAGAGATGTTTGTTGTGGGCCAAAATTTTTTTTTATGATATAGAGATAATAAGATTGTAACGATAAAAAACATACTACTACATAGTTATTTTACCTGTATCAAAATTATAATTGCATTTATATGAAAAGTTTCATGGAATTTTCTAAATTTAATTGATTATCTTACACTTATTGTGTGTTGCCTAATCGATTAAGAATATTTAAATGTATGAACGCTTAATAAAAGTATGTTACAACTTTGTCTTATTTCTTTTATATTCCCTATAAAGATGATAAATTATTATAATTTATGATTCTTCACTAAATATAAATTATATATGTATATATACATATTCATTTTGTTGTTTTTAAATTTATGGATTTGAAAATCATTTTTACAAAACAAAAATAAGTTGTAATTATATT